>JAOTOM010005094.1:460000-931529 GCA_034440615.1 Ashinkailepas kermadecensis
TGTTTACCTCTGTGACGCCGAGAGCGGGATCTGTTTACCTCTGTGTCGCCGATAGCGGGATCTGTTTACCTCTGTGTCGCCGAGAGCGGGATCTGTTTACCTCTGTGACGCCGAGAGCGGGATCTGTTTACCTCTGTGTCGCCGAGAGCGGGATCTGTTTACCTCTGTGTCGCCGAGAGCGGGATCTGTTTACCTCTGTGTCGCCGAGAGCGGGATCTGCTTACCTCTCTGTGTCGTCGGCAAGGCAGAAGACGTAGCCAGCTGACACTAACTTGGATCAATGGGGCCGAGCGCGGCCAATTTCCAAGATTAAATGTGGCCGTCAGCAAAGTTCGGTATCCAGCACTGCTGTTATGGGCTCAAGGCAGGTCCCAGCGCTGCCGTTTCTGCTATTACGGACCGGTTCGTAGGATATGCCACAGCGGCAGTAACAGAGACTGTTTTGGGTGATGCTCCAGTCGTTCATAACGTGGTGGTTTGAAACCACATATATCCTGTCATTAACGCCCGTGGGACACTTAGCGCAACACCGCCCGTGCAACTTCATATTGCCGATGGGTGATGTGCTGTACTTTTAGAAGTGCTAGACCACAATCAATACGTTCGCAAGCACTGCTGTTAATCCGAAGAGAGCGAGAGGGAGAGAGAGAGAGAGAGAGAGAGAGAGAGAGAGAGAGAGAGAGAGAGAGAGAGAGAGAGAGAGAGAGAGAGAGAGAGAGAGAGAGAGAGAGAGAGAGAGAGAGAGAGAGAGAGAGAGAGAGAGAGAGAGAGAGAGAGAGAGAGAGCGAGCTTCCCCTCCCATTGGTTTATCTTGAATAACACCGGAACCGCTAATGCTAGCGACCTCAATCCTTGTGTACCTTCAAAGGAATAACTATGTTGCGCCGTGGATAATATTTGAGTTCGGGTCGTCTCAGGCTATGATCAAATGGCGTGATCAAGTCATTTATACGTGCTCACCATCGGTACCAAATGCCCGTTTAATGAAAGGTGAAATAACATATGCATATGATTTGGAACACATTAATACATGGGTATCACGTAGGTAAGTGTGTTAGGCCAATCCGACTTATCAATAACTTGACTAAAGGTCACGTTAGATCAAATGTGTGCGTGCTTCGTGTGCGTGACTTTCTTCTACTTCCTAAACGTTTGGGTACACCTATGATGACAGTGCCCATTTGTTGACCCTATGGTTCTACCAACGATCCAGGACGTTGCTTAGCGCCATTCCTGTCGTCATGCGGTGTCCTGCTGGGTTATTTATAGACGTATCCGTTGAGGGGTCGATCCACCAAATGAAGCCATGTGAAGCCCCTGTAGCTGGTTGAGCAATTCAGCTATCTTCAGAAAATGGCACCCCTGTTTCAGGCAAATATCGACCCACCTTGACTGTAATGAGACCGGCCTCCCCTGAGCAGTGCCGTGACTAGCCATCGACAAAGTGGGGTGGGCGAAGGCAGGAGGATTTCTGTATGCATTTCACCACCTAGTGGAAGTTCGTTCTTTTACGAGTTCTTTCTAAATATTTTCCACCTTCCTTATTATATTCTGCTACAGTGTGGTGAATTGGTCGATGGGCACGCCTAAATACGTCACAATGCCCGGGATTTTGCACAGCCGCTGTCATTCGGGACGTCAGACGTGGTGTCCGTATCGCTGTCTCAGCAGTTAATACCTGAACATTGTTATCACAGAGCGACTTCTGAGGAAACTGGAACTTTGTTTCTATCCGATATTGCAAGTGAAGCATATTGCTGCATCCCAATGTACATCAAGGGACCAGTGGTAGCATTCTCAAGTTCCCCGGAATGTCTTAGTGATGCCGGATCAGTGAAGGTGTCAGAACGTGTCCACGCCTCTTAGACCTCTTACTCGTATGATGATTCTTGCTGTTCAGAGCGATAGCAAAGATCGAGCCAGTCTGCTCTTATGCATCGACGAAAATAGTTCACATGGACGATCCGATCCGACCTGCTTGGAACCGATGTTCGAAGAGGAGCTATGTGGCCATAATTCTGGCACGAGCACAGCTTTCCATGCAGCTGCCGCCAGTGATGATGATGGTGAAATTATGTACATGTACATCCATCTGAGGCTGATTGACCTATTCATTCATGCTTAAAGATGAGTGACTAGGTAAAAGTTTACTGAAATGCTGCCACGACGGCGATACATTCGACTACGCTGTGCTTTCAATACTTACTCTACCTTGCTCAGCGCCCCTTATAGCGCCTTATCCCAGTGTGATCGACCAAACCAAACTATTCCCGTTTGAAGCCTTAATAATAACTTCTCGGCTTCAGCATTCCAAGCTTCTCCACTCTGAATTAAGCAAGCTCTTTAAATTTTGATATTCACCAGATTTCTTCCAACATATCCTCTGAGTCACTGGCACCCTTTGCTGAAAGAAAGGGTTTCGTGGAGCACTTCCCGCGCATGTACAGCACGCTGGGCGCACCACCCTTGGTAACCGGACGTGCAGTATCCACGGGCTGCCAGGAGTTGCTGTGGGGGGCCAGCTGCCGTTGGTTCACGTGATCTCTACCGACAACGGTACAATGCTCGACTCAGCTTCTGTAGCACGAGGCCCCTATAGCCCTCTTATTGCCCTCCCACTCCTGCTCCCCGTCCTCACTGCGCAGCTCCTCGTCTCGTGTTGACGCCTTGCACCGGTCCATATAATGCAGTGTGACAACTGGGAGTGGCTCCATGGGTAGATAACTTGGTTAACGGAGTGCTCGGTTGTGGAGAGTGGTGTGGGGTTCACCAGGGAAGGGGAGGAAGGGGATGGGAAGGGAAGGGAAGGGAAGGGAAGGGAAGGGAAGGGAAGGGAAGGGAAGGGAAGGGAAGGGAAGGGAAGGAAGGGAAGGGAAGGGAAGGGAAGGGAAGGGAAGGGAAGGGAAGGGAAGGGAAGGGAAGGGAAGGGAAGGGAAGGGAAGGGAAGGGGTTCTCCAGTGACCCAATGCATAACATTTTCTTTTGAATCGTAGGCGTAGAAAAGCCGTCGTCTTAGCACGGCGATGGTACGACTTTCTGACATAATCTCCTGAAGGCGTGTTGGAAGCAATAAGACTGGATAAAATAGAAGAGTGAACAACCTTGCGCTCATCATAAATGTGTGTAACAAGTAATTATCTTCAATGAATACGTATTTCGGTTTCAGGACAGCAAAAAGCACACAATCATCAGAGGTCTTGGGCACGCCTGGCGGTATTGGATGTTCAGTCTTGAAGAGTGACTTTAGACACAATGTCGCGTATGTCCTCCCAGGGGCTACCCCTGCCCTTCAAGCTTCGATTGTACATGAAATACGGTCAGTATTTCATGTTTAAACATCACTTATGTCATATAATAGTGTTGGTTGGCGGGACCGTGGGCGAGTGTGAATACATCTGCTCGGCATGGAAGTAGGTAGCTGTATTAGATACCCGGGACGTTGCTATTATCACAGGCGAAAATGCTCACAGCCACGCGACGTGAATATCACCATGATGACGCTTCCGTCTCCCTTCTTGCAGTGTCGTCGCCGGAGGCGAACAAGTGGACACCGGTGGCGGCTGGCTCCAACACGCCCTCTCCTCTGCAAGCCCCGCCTCCACCGCCGCCACCACTACCTCCGCCACCGCATCCTGTCCGCTCTTGCGCGAGCCCGCCACCTCCGCCGCACAGTGTTAGTCACGTGTTTGTGCCTCCAGCACCACAGAGCGCGCTGCCAGGAGGTCCCTTCTCAAATCTGCTGAATTCGGCCACACCCTACCTGTTGAGCGGCGATACCAGGGGCTTGTCACACCACCACCTGTTCTGAACACCTGACCAGTCTGCCACCAAGCTGCCATCTGCATTGTGAGACCGTGGTCCAGGGACGACCTCTCTGATGAGCTATAACTGAAAGCGTGGAAACGTTCCAAGGATTTTTCACCAAGTATATTTTTCTTATCAGGGGTATCCGTGATCTCTGATCAGGCAGTATGAAATGCCTTGTGGTTCCTCGAAATTGGCCAAGGTTATTCTCTTTTTAAAGCCGTTATTTGTTTTCTGAAATTGAAACTCATTATGATCAGTCAGTATTTATGATTAATCGCCATTCATGTCTTCCAGCTGCTATGTTCACTAAGCTGGGTTTGGAGCTTGGGTCATGATGAGAGTTTTGAAGCTACTGGGTGGAACAAATTCTGCCAAGTTTGCATGTTACAAGAGATCCTCGAATTTGGAATGTTAATTAAGACCTCGCAAGCTCTGGCTGTTCGGTAACAATAAGTTAAACCAACTTGCTCTTGCCTAATTTTTCATACCATGAGTCGTAGAATTTACTGCGTGGAAGAGAGGGAGCGCGACGTTGAGTTGGACCGCTTAAGCATGTCGCTCTGCTGTGTTGTCTGCGTCCGCCCACCGTGGAGGAGATGCTGACACCAGTTCAGCTGCCGTGGGTCAGGTGAAATCTCCTCTGTGCGGTACACGCGGCTCGTAACCAGATCGGCCCATCAGCTGATCTGGCAGACTGACGTGACACCAGTTCAGCTGCGGTGGGTGAGGTGAAATCTCCTCTGTGCGGTACACGCGGCTCGTAACCAGATCGGCCCAATAATCTTTTTGGGGCTACGTGACACCAGTTTCGAAGGGAAAGCTGTGCGGTACACGCGGCTCGTAACCAGATCGGCCCATCAGCTGATCTGGCAGACTGACGTGACAGGGATCACCAGCCACGTGCTATTCACGCGCGTGACTGCAGCAATGTCGGCCGATGAGTGCAACCGATGGCGACAAATGATACTCGCCGTCCCGTGGCTTTGACCACTGGCTCTGGCCACTGGCTCTGACAGCTGGCTCTGACCGCTGGCTCTGACCACCGGCTCTGACCACCGGCTCTGGCAACTGGCTCTGACCACCGGCTCTGACCACCGGCTCTGGCCACTGGCTCTGACCACTGGCTCTGACCACTGGCTCTGACCGCTGGCCAGTGTACAGGCGCTGGAGCAGAGGCACACCGGGCACGGCAGAGCCTTTGGGCTGTGACCTTGGCCGGCAGTGGTCCGAGGCCAGAGTGGTGGTGGCACACCGGCCCCGGCTGGTGGAGAGGCTCGCTGACGCCCCGGACGAGCCGCTGTGTGCGTGGTGTGGACGTGGAGCAGCTCGTGCCAGATCACAGGTGTGACACTTGCCACGTCGTTTCGGTGACGTCATCACATCGAGTCGAGTGATGTTGCCGGTTTTTTCGTCCGTACCCGGGAGTACGTGTGGACGTTGGCGAAGAGTGCGCCACCTCGCGTCGGCCGGAGGTGTTCAGATGTGTCGTGGGAGCCCCGCACCTAGGGCGATAACGGTGCCACGCTGTCACCTGAAGCGGCTGTCGTGTCAGACACGCTGTCACCTAAAGCGACTGTCATGTCAGACACGCCGTCTGGGCGCGGCACGTCACGAGACACTCTTGTCTTCAGCTGTGCGAACAATGTGTGCACCGGCGCTGTTGCGAACTGCACAAGTATCATATCGTGTCGAGTAGAGGGTGTTCCCGACGCGGCGTCGGCGCCATTTTGTCCAGGGACGCTGTCGGTGGACCGCGTCGGCACAATCAAAGGCGGTGGCGGTGGTGGCGCCGGGGCGGCGGGGCTGAGTCCCCAGGGGCTCGGAGTCGCCCTCCGGCGGGCGGGCCACTGCCAGTCCGCGGTCTCAGATTCTACTAGTGTCTCCGTGGTGTGTCGATGTTAACTGTCAAGATCTGTGCTCGGATACCGTCTGTGGCTTCCTGGTCAATTGTGTTTATATGTAACAGAAGCTTAATATGATGTATAAATATATGTAGTCATAAGGGTGCTTTGTGTCCATCAGTGTATCGGAATACACCAGCAAGAACCTTTGTGGTGGTGGCCTACAATGCAGAAAATACATACCAGAGAAAACATACACGGAAGATACAAGAGAAAATAAAATACCGTTGCTCGCTGTTCGATAATATGTGCATAATTGCATAGCATTCTCTCTAGAAAGTTGCGCGTCTGCTACAATGAACATATGACAGCCATTGAATACTGGATACTGAAATGGCGAGAACTTATTGTTTCGCTAAATTTGCATTTTGGGGCGTTCATCGGTTGCGAAAAATGTTCGAGTACCGGGTTTATGAACGCAATTAAGACGATGTGACAACACATTTTGAGCGCAAATGTGCGCTTTTCAGCTAGCGAACAAAGTAATGCCAAGAAAGGGTCTTGAGTGAAGTGACATAAAGTACTTCATACATGAAGTAATATAAAGAATACCTGGGTAAAACTTGACAAAAACAGCATAGCGTAATCTAGCCTTGCTTACCCTTTTTCAAAACTTCCTTTTCCTTTTTTGTGTTTTCTCCAAATTTTCAAACTTTCAAAAGCGTAACCTAACCTGGCTGAACCTAACCTATCCGGACATCCTTTTTCAGAAAGAATACAAATTTCACAAAAAAAGTGAATGCTCTTAATATAAAAACCAACCGAACCTAACCTAGTCTAGCTCAGCCTCTCTCTTTATTTAAGGAGGTATAATGAGTGCAAAATTTACTTGTGACCACCATAAACTGCAAAATACCATTGTATTCCGGTGCACCCACAAATCATCTAAAATAGGTATATGTAATAGGTACTAATATATATATATATATATATATATATATATATATATATATATATATATATATATATATATATATATATATATATATATATATTTATATATATATATATATATAATATTAAATATATATATATATAAAAATATATATATATATAAAAAAAAAAAAATAAAAAAAAAAATATATAAATATATATAAAAATCATATATATATATATATATATATATATATATATATATATATATATATATATATATATATATATATATATATATATATATTCCTTCATATATATATATATATAAAAATATAGGAATATATTTAGATTTTTTTGGTTTGTATGGTGGTTGTTGCCAAATTTGTTGTGTTGGGTCCTCTTTGTGTGGCTTTGGTGAGGGTCCAAGGAGGGGCAGTCGCCCCCCCCCCTGCCGTGAGACTAGGGGGGCGTCCCCCTCCCCCCTGAAATTTGAGGAGGTCCCTATCCGGAAATGCACAGGAAAAAAGTGAGCAAGGAGGCCGACGAGACATGAGAGGAGGCCTCCAAGACGTCAGAGGACGCCCCTAATTTGAACAAGGAGTCACCTAGGAGAGGATAGGAGGCCCCAGAAATCAAGAGAGTGCCAACAATTGCACGGGGCCCCCATGCAAGGAGGCCCCCAGGTTAGAGGATTGCAAAGGAGGTCCCCAGGATTGCAAAGGAGGACTCCAGGATTGCAAAGGAGGTCCCCAGGAATGCAAAGTAGGCCCCAGGATTGCAAAGGATTGACAGGATTGACAGGATTGACAGGAGTCGTGCCGGGGTACTTGAAAATCACGATATGGGCCCAAAACGATCCGGCCGGGGCCCCTGAAAATCACGCTGAGCCTAGGGGTACCAAAAATTCACGCCCGGACCATGAAAATCACGCTAGGGGCACGATAGGTCGTACCGTTCTCCAACAGTATCATTGGGACACAAATGAAGCCGGGGCAACGAAAAACAATCCGGACATGGATAATCAATCTGGGCCCCAACAATAACACCAAAAGCATCCAAAACGTATTGGACACCCACAAAGTGTCGAGGTCGCTAAAACTCGCGCTAGGGATCCAAGCAAATGACGTCGGGACACAAAAGATTACATTGGACTAAAAAAGTCGCGTCGCAGCCCTTGAAAATCTGACTGGGGACCAAAAAGGTCACGCCTGGACCCCAAAGGTTGCAGCTGCCCCAAAAATCAATTATCAACCGGAATGTCACTCTGCGTCCCAAAAATCGTGTCAAAGTCCTCCCCAAAAAACTCGTGGGGAACTGGAAAAAATGTGTCAGGGCACCGAATAAAATCGCACCTGGATACCGAAGAATCGTACCAGGACCCAAAAATATCACATAAGGACCTTTAAAAAAATAGAACTCGATGTCCAAAAGTTCACACCGAGACTCGATCGAATCGACCCCGGCACCCGAAAATTAAGAACAGGTCCGTAAAAAAATTACCCGGAGGGCATTTATACTCCGAAAGGTGCCATCGGCTGAAAAAAAACGTCCTTCGGTGGCTGCAGTGACATATCAAATGGGCAAATGCCCCCTCCCTCCTAAGAGGGATATGCTCCCAAGAATCGAGCCGAGGCCCCCAAAAGTCGCGCTGGGGCCACAAAAATTCGCGTCGGTCTACCAGAATTCGCGTAGGGGCTTCAAGTAAATACGGCAGGCCCCAGAAAACTCGCTCCGAGGCACCAAAATCTGCAACAGGAACCGCCAAGATCGCGTTGGGGTCACAGCTAAGTACAACGCGCCCCGCAAACTCGAACCGGTCCCACCAAATTTCGCGCTCGGACCCACAATTCCCATCGGTAGTACCAAAAATTTGGTCTGGGCATCAAAAATTAACGTCGGGGCTGCCAACAATTGGCGTCTAGGGCCCCACATAGGCACCGTGTGACCCCCAAAGTCGCATCGGTATCCGAAAAATAAAGCCGGAGCCCTCCAGAATAAGGAGAGATTCCAAAAAAGTCTGGGTCAGGACAATGGTTCTGGAGCACCGAACATGTCATCAGATGCCTTGACAAATCGCGTACGGCATAGAAAAACATACCGGAGCTCGAAGAAAATCGAGGTGAGATACAAAAACATGGCGCCAGGGACTCAAAAATCAGGCCGGGATTCGGAATTTAAAGAAAATTCAGAAAGGATCCACACAAATCGCGTTGAGCCCAGATAACTGGCGTTGGGTCCCGGAACCACACGCCTGGGCGCGATAAGTCGCGCTAGGACCCATAAAAATCGCACCGAAGCCCCAAAATCGTACTGGGCCCCACAAATGTGCGTCAGAAGCCCCAAATAAACACAGCGGGACCCTAAGAGCACAACGGGGACCGAAAATGCGACTGGCCCTCCAAAGCGCAGTCTCGCAAAAAGCGACAGGGCCGAAAACATGCGTTGTAGCCATAAATATATATACCGGGAACTCTTTAAAAAACAAAAAACAAAAACAACACCGGAAGCTCTCAAGGCACACCGGGGCCATACGACCGCACAAGGGCCTGAAAAGAGGCTGGTGCCGCAAAAAGCAACATGGTCCCAAAACGAACAAAAATACCGGGCACTAAGTAAACACATCGAGATCTTTGAAACCGCCCCGACAACTAAAGAGAAATCTTCGGTACACAAAAAAAGCAACAAACCCTAAAACGAGCAGGGGTTTCGAAAATGCGTTGGGCCTCTAACAAAAATGGATTGGAGCCCTAAGACACATCCGTAGACGAAGAAATACGAAACGGGTCCAAAGAAGTACACTCAGACAGGGCCTCGGTTCGGTAGCCAACCTGGAAGCATGTTTAATCAAAGATATGAGGTGCATCAAAGCTCAGCGGGTATCCGCATTTCTTCACCATAAAATATGGGAAGTAGGGAACTAATTATCGAATTTAATCAATCGAATTTTCGCAGCGAACGCCCATGCGAAGCATTTTACCATAAAATATGGGAAGTAGGGAACTAATTACCGAATTTAATTAATCGAATTTTCGCAACGAACGCCCATACGAAGCATTTTATCATGTCAGATATGGCGCAAGTCTATCATGTGGCAGCAATTAGCAAAGCGTAGGAGGCCCAGCAGAATCCGTAGCATCGCACGAAGTGTGGCTAACATGCACTAACGTTGGCGTCGTGGCGACCGGGCACTATGAACTGGAATGTCTGAAATTGGGAAATTTTAAATTTTAAAGTGATTTGTGTAGGAGTAATTTCAGCAGTGCGAGGTGACTTATCAGGGGATACGAAAATAATACATTCGAACAGGGTGGGGGAGCTAGGGTTGAAATCCGACGAACCAGAAACGATAGTGGTAGATTAGGCCCCTCCACAGGATAATTCAATTGATCACTAATTATTTTATTTAAAAAGGTTCCCTTTGACAAAATAGTGGTCGAAATCGGAAGACTTTATTGAGTAGTTGGACCCCCTCCAAATACGTTTGCCCCCTTCCCCTTGACGCAAATATAGGTGCGTCACTGGTCCCCCAATAATTTTCAGAAACTTACGCCCATGGAGCCAAGCCAACATTGCGGGAGCAAATTCCCCCTCACAGGCATACAAAACAACACCGATGCCCCATATTAAATGGGAGGAATGATGTTTTAAAATGTATTTTTTTCCTACAAAGTTGTCTTCTGTGATTACAACCTGCATGATTAGAGCTTCCCAGCTTCAATACCTTCTCAACGACATAACTTACAAAACGGTACAGCACAGCAATAACCATGGGCGTGACGGCATGGAATTCGAAGGTTTTGCATTATTTATGCATTGTCATTGTTACATTGTTGCATTGCCATTGATGCATTGTTGTTCTATGCTTGTTCTTGTCGTGAATTTATTCGCGGAGGATTTATTATTTTAGCTTCTGTGCCAAGTGCCTTGCAGCCAGCACCAAATATTATTTAAAAATAACTAAATCCCTAAGATGACGATCAGAAAATCAATTCAATCCACTTTTCGTTGTCACCTTCGCGAAATTGTCGTCCTAGGACTGAGAAATGATCGTTTAAGCTTGTTTATGAGATCAAGCTGGTGGGAATGACTAACAGTAGTGATGAACCTAGCTATATTCAGTTAAACTTGGTGGACATAGAAGTGGGTTGATCAATGGGAGATATCTTTAAGATATGCTCAGCACGAGCTCCACCAGCTCGCTACAATCTAGAGGCCAGCGGGAAGATTCTTCTCGTCGATAAAGCATAAAGATATTGGTTTGTTTTGGCACTGACGTATTTATCCACATTTGCTTATTTATACCCTGGTATGGCTCAGTTCTCAGCGAAAAAAAAAGATTCTTGTTATTGCGTTTTGCGTAAATGATGCACCATGCCAAGAACAAACAAGACATCAATATGAAGTCATGTTCCCATTCGGGAACCATACTAAGAGCCTAAAAAGCAATAGGAGGCCCTAACACAGTGGAGGCCCCCTTTCGGAGAGCAGGAGGCCCCCTATCAACATTGCCCCCCTGGAAGAATTTCGTGGCGACGCCACTGCCAGCAACATGATGTTTCTGCTATGTGACAAATAGGCATAAGTTTCATAGCGATACCTGGTACTCCTTCATCTCCGAACGCCACTGCTCTCTTGAATTGGAGGGTTCCTTTGTCACTCCTGAATTAGAGTGCTCTTGCTTAGGCCCGAACATGCTCTCTTGAATTAGAGGGTTTGGCTCTCTTGAATAAGAGAGCTCTGTCCTACAACCTCTGTTATACTACGTCAACCTTTGACTGAGATGCGCGAAGCGAGTCAACGTACTCCGTGCACTTGCAGGCTCATACTGGGACGGAGACAGGAAAACACTACTACGACTCTACAAATAAATCATGCGACCCATCCTAGAATATAACAGCATCATCTTTGTCACAAGTTCAGAAAGCCAGAGCAAGAAGTTAGAAATCATCCGAAACAACTGCATCAGAGCATCCACAGGAGCCCTCAGCGCCACACCGATAGCCAGTCTTCTTGTGGACTCAAATACGCCCCCCTCCGCTTCAAGACACAACAGTCGTGCCGTTACCACGTCAAAATCAAATCCATTAAAAATCTTCCGGCACAGCGCTGCTTTATGCCTGATAGATACAAGAGCCAATTTGGGCGCAAACTTCCAACATATAGTATTCAAATTGCCATGGCTCTCTCAGATCTTAACCTAACAATGCCAACCACTGTAACTCGGCCACTCACTAGGCCATTCTGGACATTCAGTCAACCAAAGGTTGAGTACTTGTTCTCAGAAAAGAAATCGACTATCACATTGGCGGAAATTCTTGGCATCTTCCACAAGTTTGCCGATGACAACAATCACAAAACACTCGTATTCACGGATGAGTCGAAACACGAGGTCAAACTAGGCATCGGCATCACTGGATCAGGCCTTAGGCTTTCCAAGCGTCTGCCGGATACCTTCTCCATCTAGTCCGCTGAAGTACTGGCCATTCTGGCCGCTATCTCCATTCTCATGAGGCATAAGGCTAGAAACGTAGTAATTTGCTCAGACTCCAAATCCGTTCTTCAGTCAATTAGCAATACCCACTGCGTGTAAAGAAAACATACGACCTTCAATATACCAGGAGGTGCTGAGTTGACATCAAAAGTAACGTTCAGGATTATACTTTATTACTCAACGTTTCGGCCAGGGGCCATCGTCAGGAGTGATATAAAAATGTAAAGTTTAACAATTGAAAAAAGCACGCGGGGAAAACAGCGTGAAAATGACACGTGGAATGCAGAAAAGCCTCCTCAGTGGTGCAGACACTTAAAGGAACTCCAAACCAGAAACAAACTATGTCAAGATAGAATCCTCTGAGGAAGCCCGAGCCGATGGTCCATATACATATCGATACATACACTCACGCACATATATAGACATATATCCAATATAACGCGTAATACATAAAATATAATTTATGTTTATGTAATTGTATGTGATATACCAAGACGTAGTTTGCGTGTTTAGTTGTGGCCGTAGATTACGTATGTGTAGAGATTCGAGGACCTTCAGATCAGCGTTGTCCCTGGCTGTTGCTAGAATTTCTACTTTGAAGTTTGTGTTGGTGTCGCTGTGTTCCATGTTAGAATGTTTGTCGATCATGTGTTCGCCTAAAGGTGTGTATGCTCTCCGAAGTCTGGCATCTCCCAAGTGCTCATTGTACCTATCCCTGATACTACGTTTGGTTTCACCGACATAAAATATTCCAAGACAGCGGTTGCACGTTATTTTATAAACTACGTTTTTCGCGTGCATCTACCTTTGAGCCCGTTGATACAGGTGTGGCACGTTCTTCTACCAGCAGGGCATGGCGGCATTTCCAGGGCTGAGCGGACCAGGTAAGATTTCAGCGTAGGTCCGCTAGTCCAGGCTACCCTAACATGGTTTAGATGAGACGAACGGATGGCTGCGTTTACTTGCCTGAAAATGCCCAGAAGATCGAGTCTCCTGTTTCCTCAAGTGTTGCAGCAACGGAAGAAGAAGTCTCCAGTTCGACGCTTCGGCCCAATCAGAGCTCTAGGGACTCCACTTCGCTACCCCTAGAAACCAGTCATCTCTTGCCTGAGGAGTCAGAGGAGGACAAACACTGCGGCGCAGTGAAAACAGCTGTTTGTAGTGATGTTGGTGCTTCACCACGTAGTGTTGTCGATTTTCGCTGCTGTGCGGACAGGGTCTGGTGCGCTTCGTTGTTTAGTGCGTTCGTGCCCAGCGTTGTGACTGTTTGGAGCTTTGGGTGGGCTTTGGCCATGCGTGGGTGGTCTCTGTGTCTGACGATCTCCAGCGTTGTTTCTGGAGTCAGAAACTGCGGCGTGAGGCCAGCAGCCGACCGCAGCGCACCATAAGAGGACGAACTTCGCTAGGTACACATTCATCGTACCAACCACCTACGCCACTCCCGGATACAAATAATTTACTTCATCACGCGGCTACTAGTGGAGAGAGCTCGGGTAGTTGCATTACTTCTGGCACCCACGGTACGGACACCAACGGCGATGGCACTGAACAATATCGTACAAATCGCACGTCTAATCTAAGTAAGTTACCTCTAGACTCAGATATATTGGGATTGCTCGACAAAGGCCCCAATTTTGCGTTAGCTCAAAAAGTAGATCGTAGCTGCTTGAAAAGGCAGAATCAGGCGTAGAAAGGGCGATCTATGGTTTGCGGTGGAGGAATGTGAGGGAGGCAAAACAGCAAACTGTACCTCAGGTACCGCAGGCAGGCTTATCACAAAGCACCTCTAGCACAGGTCATTCAAAGCTTCGCCCCATGTTTCCCGACACTCCTGCATACCAACCACCGAGAGCCACAACTCAATTAGAATCTGAGTTGAAAGATTTAAAAACAAAAGTTATAAAAGCATATAAATATCACAACAAAGCATCGAACAAAAGGTCGGACAATTATGCGAAACAGAGGGAAGTACTTCGGGAAATGAAAAACAACGATAATGTAATAGTAAAGCCGTCAGATAAATGCAAAGGATTCGTCGTGCTAAACAAAACGGATTACATTGAAAAGGCCAGGAAAATAACGGACGATTATCAGAGCATTCCTTCCCAACCAAACCCTACCAAACGTCTCGAAATCGAAACATGTACTATCATCAAGGAAACTTTATCAGGGAAGTTACATAAAGACACAGTGTTATCTCTCCTTCCTCATTCTAGCCCCACAGCGGAATTATACGGGCTCCCCAAAAACCACAAACTAGAGGTTCCACTGCGCCCTATAGTGTCGGCGAGTGGTGACCCCCTAGACAAGTTATCTTGGTTCTTGAGCAAGATTCTTGTCCAGATACTAGCGTTGGTTCCCGCCCATCTGACAAACTCGGAGTCGTACCTACAGAGGGTGAAAGAAACGTTTCCTACCAAATTTCCGGAAGGCAGTATCGTTTTCACCATGGACGTGAAAAATGTAAATGGCAGCATTCCGATAAAGGAGGGAATAGATGCTGTGATTCGTCTAATCGAGGACAATCTGGATGATATTTGTCTTTTCGGGATTGGGGTACAGGACTGTGTGAAATTACTAACACATATTTTCAGCAATAACCTCATACGTTTCGGTAACTCCATGTACAAGCAAACAAAAGGAGTGGCTATGGGTAACCGATGTGCACCTCCTTTAGCGATTGCTTTTATGCACCGCCTTGAGTCGATCTTCTTAGCTTCGTATGATTTGAAACCAGCTCTCTACATGAGGTATATAGACGATATTTTTGGTGTTTGGACACATGGCTTGGCCTCTCTGCTCGACTTCTTTGCAGAAATTAACCAACAACACTCCAGCATCAAGTTCACCTTAGAAAACACTGGTCATAGCAGTTCCGATTCCTTTCCTTGATACGTTGTTTGTAGTTCAGGCTGATGGGAGCTACACCACCGAACTGTACTTTAAACCAATGGCAGCCCCCATCATCTTGCACTATGATTCGGCCCACCCGATGGCCACTAAAAAGGCCGTTTTAACATCCCAAATGAGGAGAGCAGCACGAGTCTCCTCCGATACTATTTCATGCGAGCGGAGCCTTGCGAAGATGACAACTCTTTTCCTGGAAAACGGATACCCAGCACATCGGGTACACTCCGCCGCTCGTGCTGTTCACCCTCACAACAGGAGTAGGATAAGTGGGCAACGTCGGCATCGAGCGGGTAGTAATCCCAGCTATGTTTACATGAGACTTCCATTTGTCGATGACCAACTATGTCGACAGGTAAACGCAGCCATCCGTTCGTCTCATCTAAACCATGTTAGGGTAGCCTGGACTAGCGGACCTACGCTGAAATCTTACCTGGTCCGCTCAGCCCTGGAAATGCCGCCATGCCCTGCTGGTAGAAGAACTTGCCACACCTGTATCAACGGCCTCAAAGGTAGATGCACGCGAAAAAACGTAGTTTATAAAATAACGTGCAACCGCTGTCTTGGAATATTTTATGTCGGTGAAACCAAACGTAGTATCAGGGATAGGTACAATGAGCACTTGGGAGATGCCAGACTTCGGAGAGCATACACACCTTTAGGCGAACACATGATCGACAAACATTCTAACATGGAACACAGCGACACTAACACAAACTTCAAAGTAGAAATTCTAGCAGCAACCAGGGACAACGCTGATCTGAAGGTCCTCGAATCTCTACACATACGTAATCTACGGCCACAACTAAACACGCAAACTACGTCTTGGTATATCACATAAAATTACATAAACATAAATTATATTTTATGTATTACGCGTTATATTGGATATATGTCTATATATGTGCGTGAGTGTATGTATCGATATGTATATGGACCATCGGCTCGGGCTTCCTCAGAGGATTCTATCTTGACAAAGTTTGTTTCTGGTTTGGAGTTTCTTTAAGTGTCTGCACCACTGAGGAGGCTTTTCTGCATTCCACGTGTCATTTGCACGCTTTTTTCCCCGCGTGCTTTTTTTTTCAATTGTTAAACTTGACATTTATATATCACTCCTGACGATGGCCCCTGGCCGAAACGTTGAGTAATAAAGTATAATCCTTAACGTTACTTTTGATGTCAACTCAGCACCTCCTGGTATATTGAAGGTCGTATGTTTTCTTTACACGCAATGTCTAAAACCCAGGAGCATCTAAGAGCCATTCTTCGTTGTATTAAGTAATACCCACGACTGTTCACATCCAGTCCTTGACATAATCCAACAAATCGTAGCCAATAATATAAACAAGAACGTTTCCTTCTTCTGGATACCGGGCCAAGCCAACATCCCAGGTAACGAAGAAGCAGATCGGCTCGCAAAGCAAGCCCTAGCATCGAAACCTTACCCCAGTATGGAATATTCGGCAGACGATTGCAAATCACTCCTACAACGCCACGCACGCCAGCATCACTAAAACGCATGGACACAACAAAACTTTACACAACACAAATCCAACCACACCCACAACATCAAACCAATGGTAGGCACATGGAACACATCAAGTCAATCTCACCGACAAAAAGGAAGTCATCCGCACTAGGCTTATCACTGGTTGCACTAAGCAAACACAGCCTCAACTAGAGAATGACCAATATACAACACCTCACTGCGACACCTGCAACACCACATCAAGCACAGGTCATATCCTGCTAGACTGTAGTAGCTTGAACGCTCAAAGACAACCACTTAAGACCTGCCAAAAAGAGGGCATCACCCTGTCGTTGCCATCACTTCTGAGCGACAAGCACTCAGAACTCTTTCAATTGCTATTTGAATATCTATACGCTACACAACTAGCAGGAGTACTGTAGACACCACACCACCAACACCCATTTCAATACGCAATGCATGCCCGCGATACACCCGTAGGAAACACGTAACGTAAATAGCTATCCTCGAATGGCGTCGGACGGACATGAGCCGATTTGCTTTTCAATTAGAAATAAATGGCTACTAAGCGGTGCCGTCGAACGTAGATGAGCCGACTTGCTTTAGGAAAACAAAACTAAAAATAAAAATAACATAAAGCAAAATGACTTTCCAGAGGAGCCATCGGACGTAGATGAGCCGAATTGCCAAACACCGTACTAACCCCACTGACAACCCTGCATGGCATGCTTAGACTAACCATCTACCAACAACCAACACGCGGCGGCCGGCGTGATAGGCGGTGTGGACAATTACCTCCTTGTCCGCACGGTAAAGACCCCTCGGTGCTCTTCGACAAGAATAGGCTAAACCGGCACCCTGGCAAAATCAACTTTCTGGTCACTCTCAAAATTATCCCCCCATCCAGGCTACAAGTTATCTAGCGGAGGAGTAAAGTAAAACTAAAACCATTTAGACATCCGGGAGATGTCCCCCACCCAGCCCCCACCTTCGGCACAGGTGCCGAAGGTGGGGGAACATCATACACACACTATAACGTAAAACTCCCTTATCGTAAATGTACACTTGCCTGTGGTTTACTTACAAAACACACTCGCTTTAAAGGCGCGGCAAATGATCTTTATGGTCCGAAACGCCTCTTAAATTTTTTTTTCTCCCACCCTACAAAAATGATGGCGTGGAGACCAGGGGCGACGGATTAGGGGAAGGAGGGTGGGAGTGTCAGTTTTCCCAAAACCGCTGCAAATTTTGACATTAACCATATGGCGTTACACGGTAAATATTGAGCATGAAATTAGTTTTTCCCCCTGGCCAAACCAGAGTGGCCAAGCCAAACCAAGGAGCAACATGACCGTAGCAGTCCAGGCACCCTGAAACCTAAATCCCTACCTAACTATCCTCTAGCATCCATGCTATAGCTATAGCTGAAGCTATAGCTGGATGGCTATCAGCGATCCAGGCGGAGCAAAACAAACGAAGACTTCAGCCACCACAAGCGAAGACCTCAGATTCTGACGTTATCGCCGTTTTCTGAGTACAAGACGATGAGCTTCTTTGGTGCTTCCGACTACCTCGTGATAACTGGCCGAAAGGCCAGGACGGAGTTTGGTGTTTTGCTCGAGTTGCCCTCATTTAGTAAAGGAAAACGCGTCACAGATCATGCAAAAATCAAAGTGTGTTGATTTTGAGAATCTGGCGATATCTGCAGGATGTGCTCAGGTAAATAAAACACGCCAGCTGCTCGAGAATTGGACGGGAAGAAAGTGTGCGTGCAGAAGCGTTTAATGCTGGGAAACCTCAGTGAGCTATAGCTATGCCACGTTCAAGGACGATGCAGACAATCCCAAAATTGGATTTTCAGCGTTTGCCTCCCTCCATCAATAGCATTGTGTGTTAGCGGCCAGTGGAGGCACAGTACTGAGATTCAGAGCAGGTTCTTCAGAGCTGAATAACTCACTTAGGGATGGTGAGGCGTTGATCGTTGGAGATTTCTCCAAAGGTGTTCATGAATTGTATGAAACCCAATAGAACCAGTAAGAATTCCATTGCCTACAGCATACAGAAGATCCCAGTGTACAGTTCCAACAGCCAGTGTAGAGCACATCCCTATGTGCTGTGCCCGTTTTTGACATTCCAGCTTCTTGTTTATTTCCGCCTGTTGCAAACACAATGCGGACTTTGTCGCATCATTCCAGTCACTACTCAATCTCACACTTTCCTTTGGTACATTCGAATATGAAAGTTGCTCTACTTATCAGATGGCTGTAGCAGTCAATGCAAAATAAGCGCAACCTCGTAGGTATCTGCCATCACGTGGACTACGGCATACCATATGAATGACATTGTTATGCAACCTCACACGAAAACGCGTGTGACGGTAATTGGGGAACTGTAAAGCGCTCCGTAGTAAGGGCAGTCTGCAGTACCTCCTGGTCATATTTTGACTGCAGATAATCTGATTATTTGCTGTGAACAAAACCCCAGTGACTTTAAGAAGTTATTCTTCGACACGAAGTCTTCTGCAGTCGAGAAAGAGATGAATCTGGCGAATCCCTTTCGTAGAGTGCAAGTGATCCAGGGGACGAGGGGATACCATATAATCGTGCCCTTAATGACAACAAAATCGCGGTTTACGAGCTTCCCGCGAGGGAAAATGGCGATGTAAATGAGCTACCAGGATGCTTTGGAATGAATTGTTTCTGTCTTCTATCAAGATAAAAATAAGTGGATAATCAAGAGAATTAGTCACTATGTGGTCCGTAATTTACTGCCTCACGCATGCTGCAAGTAATCCTTAAGAAAACTCGTTATCGTAAATCTGTCAGATATCCTTTTGCATGCCGCAGTGAAATTGAATGCTTGATATAACTTACAGCAAAGTTCAAAGGAAAAGGTCAGTCAGATAGCCAAACACAGCTATGGCATTCACAACGCATTTGCACAAAAGCAATGCAATGACAATGAAGGCTCTTGCTTACAGGTATGAAAAGGTACAGTCAGTCAATAGCCAAGCACCGTCACAGCGCGGGAAGTTTAAGAGAGAATGTAGCTTTGCATTATGTCTTTTTCAGACGCCGACACCATCCTGTACGGGACGACACGCCTGGAAATGTGACCCTATGTTGACCGTGGGAGAGGGTTCATGCGATAGAAATTGGATCATGCCCCAGATTTGCAAGGTAAGCATATCGTCAGAGCAAGGATTTTCCCTTGATCACTTTGTATATAATAACGAATTTGTTAAATAGCCAATGAAACAATGATCTATTGACGACCTCTTCGGATCACGAGAGGTCACACAAGTGTCGAGCAATACAATTTGCATCCCATGTTATGCTAGGGGTAATGAGCGTTTTCATATGGTGCCGAAGTCGACCTCGTTTCTGACAGGCTTCCGAATAGGAACATTTTGGGCCTTTGCAGGCGCAGTCTTAAGTTTAGATTATGATAATTGTTGTTTTGTTGTTGAAACAAAGCGAAAAGCAATTGATGAAACAAAGGAATTAATTAAAAAAAAAAACCCAATTTTTTTTTTTTATTTTTAAAAAAAATTTTACCAACAACATTTTGCATCGAGAAAAAGTAAAAATGAAGGGGGACATTTTAAAATCATGCCCATGAAAAGAAGACGGGGTCAAAGGTTTAAGCACTGATCTAGAAACGCATTAAGTTCAAAATCCTAATTGTTATCCCGATATCAAATTATAAATTCAGCTATATCCAATTTCTTGGTTTTCGTTTAATATAAATCAGATTTCATTTCCGTTATCTGCAAGGTTGCAAGGCACGACGTCAAAATTTCGATGACCCGTAACTCCTTAACCATTGGCAAGATCGACCTCAGACTCACAGAAGTGGATTCTGGGTACCAAACAACCATATGGAGTGATTTTCATAAAAATATGAGATGCCATGATGTTACCAGCTTGGTGGTTTGTCGTGGAACTGAGGTCCATCTGAGAACGTGGCGACGCGCTTGGTCGCTTCTAGCCTGACAGCTAGTAGGAAGTTACTTGGCTTCTTCCAGCCCTGTGCACTGATCATTGATATTGTATAATCAAGATTCTTCTCAGAAGCTACAAACACATTGCCTAACTCCCGGAAGTACAGTCAGAGGTCAATGAATGTGGGGATTTGTCGCTCACGAAAAACTCAGGTGGAAAATTTATCACAGAAACGAATGTTGAAAACAAACAAATGTGGCCTCCTTTTAAGTGGAAAGGCGTCGGATTTCAGAAATTCCATGCACCCCTATGACTTTGCCCGACAAAATCAACCTAAGCCCTTGATCTAGCCCACGAACCAAAATCCGTGGTGTGGCTTTGCCCCGCTGAACCCCGCTGCGTCCAAAAGATTGTTCGCGTGACTGACAACAAATTGTCGCCAACGCCAGTTCCTACACCACCAAAAAATAGGTGTTTAAGTACAGGCCCCCCTTGCTGCGATACATTTCGCCTTCCCTGCCATGCGGGTAAGGAAATAATTGCCTACACCGCCTCTCACGCCGGCTGCCGCCTGTTAGTAGTTATTTGTAGCATGCATTCTAGGAGGATAAACCTGGCAAGATTAGTGTATCCACTCACGAAGGGTCAGAACCGCCCCTGCTGTGGACCATTGTAGCATTAACCGCGACGGAGACCCGCCCGGCGAACCAGTGGCGGAACCGGCGGGCGACTCATATACATCCTATTAAGATGTCGCCTGATGATGAAACTGGAAACTTCAGAAAGATGTAGCACTTCCTCGAAGTTTACCAGTTTTCCAGGTGAGGTCGGGCCCCACCAAAAAAGTCCAGGTCGGGTCCGATCAACTGGACCCATGGGGACCCAGCGGTGGCGACGCCCATGGATGGCGCATAGCCCTCTGCCCCCTTTGATCCGCACCTGCCTTGGGCCTATCACAGAAAAAATCGTAGCTCCTACTGTCGCAAAATGTTGGTTGCATGCCTGACATTCGGGACCGTACCACCTATGACAAACCGTGGTCCTCATAAAGGTATCCTGGGCAAAGGCCCGTTAAGTCCCGTTGTCTCAGTTATGTTGTCGTGAGCCCCGTTCGTGTCTAAAAATTGCATGATTTCAGTGACTTCACCATGTTATCTCTCCAAATTCCACTCAGGTATGCGAAATTAAAGGGCATTAAACTTGATAGCTACTGTAAGCTCATAATAAAATAACACATGCCAAAAAAGTGTTACTTTTCCCATATGGTACCATGTGATTATTGCTGCCATTTTTTGGTCTCGTGTTCCTGTCTGTGCGTGTACCGGCCTTGGCGTGCTTATTGGTATCGGAGGGATTGTCTGTTGTATTTATTCCACCTGTGCGATTTATATTACGGTGAGCATGTGTGAAGAACCGTTTGCTGGTACTATTGGTTTCATCTTTACCAGGATTGCGCCACTTCGATGATGCTTAATAAGATTATTGGTTTACGGCGCACATGCGACAAAATACTAATCAGCGACAGGGCTGAGGCACCGTGCTTAGTGCTAAGGAAAGTAGATATCTACCCCATTGTGTTTACACTGTCAGTCTCATTAGCACCACATAGGTACATAGGTACCTACCTACCTAAATGGGTAGGTATTATTGCAGTTTGAGGCAAACACAAGGCAAGCTTTACACACATTTTACCTTCACGAAGCAAGCAAAGGGGTTAGGTGTGGCTAAGTTAGGTTAGGATAGGTTAGGTTAGGTTTTTATTTTATATTTTTGTAAAGAACAAATGTTTCAAAATTTTCCATTAATTTTTTTTTTCTTGCATGGAAAGTTAGGCTGGGATAGGTTATCCCATCATTAATAGTAGGGTTAGCACAACAGTAAATTTTGGATAAAAGGGGTTTTGGAATTGTTTTTCAGAATATGATGTTTATGAATGTGACTAAGAAGATGCAACCACTCATTTTTGGTGCTGATGCTTACTTTTCAATTTGAACGATGTCACATCGGTATGGTGTGATGACGTCATGTGTATGGCACGGAGGCTTCAACTGGCTAATGTTATAAATGGTTCACATACCTTAATGAGATGGTCCAAGTAGCTTAATCTAACCTAACCTCATGGTGCATTATATAAATTGTAGCTATGATAAACCAAGAGGTAAGCAGGTTAGGTTAAGTTGGGTTAGGTTAGGTTAGGTTAAGCTACTTTGACCATCTCATTAAGGTATGTGAACCATTTGTAGCATTAGCCAGTCAACCTAACCTCATGGCACATTATATAAATTATAGCTATGATAAACCAAGAGGTAAGCAGGTTAGGTTAGGTTAGGCTAGGTTGGGTTAGGTTAGTTTGACCATCTCATTAAGGTATGTGAACCGTATGTAGCAATAGCCAGTCAAAGCCTCAGTGCCATACCTATGAAGTCATTACACCATACCAATGTGACATCATCGTCCAAATTGAAAAGTAAGCATCAGCACCGAAAATGAGTAGTCACATCTTCTTAGTCATGTTCATAAACATCATTCTGAAAACGTATTCCCAAAATTCCCAAAACACGTTCTATCAAAAATTTACCAGCACTACTACTCTGGGGTGACTGAGCTGCACCACGAGCACCACCTCCTCATCTGTGTCCCCCTGCCCTCTGGGCATGTTCACTCAGGCAATTAGGGTTTACCAACCAGGTTACAAGTGGTGCATGTGCTCCAGTCTTCCTCTTCTTCAGCTTGTAGTACTTGAGTAGTAATCAAAGTACTTGACAGCTTGGAGTGCTTATCGTCCCAGAGCTAGTCAGGTCCAGCCTCTCCGTCCCTAACATAATTTGCAGGTAACTACAGAAGTGCATCCTACTGGCAGAATGGCCATTTGGCTAACTATCCAACTCATATCCTTTTTTTGGTGTTATTTTGGCTGCCAACTGAAAAGGATGCATTTGCACAGGAAATGAGTGGTCACATCATGTTGGCCACATTCATAAGCATTGCATTGGAAAGAGAGATTCAAATAATTCAGAAATTACCTTGAGGTACACATTTACTGCAGTTAGTCTGAAAATGCTGGGATGTTTGGGTAGCTTGTGTCAATGGAAATAGCTTCAGTGTTGGCGATCCTGAGAATGTTGGGCCAAGGAGTAATAGTTGTTACTGGTATAGCAGAGATACATTAAAATGCCTAAGTTTTCCATTCTGCCTGGTACTAGCATAACTCCCAATGTATAGCATGACCAAGGCACCCACTATCATCATTCCCACTCCATCCTCTCCAATTCCCATCCCCATTCTGCATAGCTTTGGATTCAAACATAAGATTTGTGGAGATAAATAATCTATCTACCATATTGTTAATACATTCAATGACAGACTCTCCAACTACATCAGCAGGCAGTTTGTTCCATTGGCCAACCACTCTAACTAAAAACTTGTTGGGGTTTAACTGCCCTACACCTTGACTTGCTTTATGCAAGTCAAGGTGTATGACGCAAGGTGTTGGTGCTTTAGCATGCACTTAAGTTCTTTTTAGTAAAAACTGATGAGAATTGTATGCTTAGGGACTTTACTGTATCATAATCCTAAACCACTATTTAACCATCTATTTCCAGTGGCCCCAAAGTACATTTTTCAGACTGAAATATGTGGAAGCTAAAGAACCTCTCATCATTTCCTGCTAAGCAGCCACAAGCCAATTTAAGTCTTAGTCTTTTATATGCCATATCACACCTAACTTTATTTTTAGCTATCCTATATGCCTTCAGGTTGACCTCAGAGTTAAGTTCTTTTAGTTTTTCATGCCTCCTTTGACCACAGCAAATGTTTTGCTAACTTCGTCAGTGATGAAGGCCATCTAACCTTGCTCATTCTGATTTGTCTATTGGGAATTAACCCATCCTGACCTTGAAATGGTTAATCTCTTAGAACTTCCCCATTTGATGTGCATCTAAGCCTGCCAATAACTTACTACTGAATTTTTCCCAGGGAGATCCTAACCTTATGATAATTTCATTGAATTTCATTCAGGAAGATTCTGAGTGTATCAGTTCTCTTGAGTAAAATTAGGTATCAGTGTATATGGGGACGAGTGGTCTAGGGGTAAGATGCTCGTCTCACAATCGAAAGATTGTGGGTTCGAGTCTCACCTGTCGCTACTCTTCGCCCGCGACCAATGGGCGTGAGAGATTGGCGACGCTATATGACTCAACGGTCGACGTGTCGGAAAACCAATAACCAACTACTGGTATCAGTGTATTGTTGTTTCCTAAACTTCCTACATATCAGGAATTGTATGTGATGTTTTGGTCACTATCTCCCATGTCTACAGCATGTACAAGGTTTTTCCCATTTGTGAGTATTAAGTACTAGATCTAACATTTTGTTTCCATTTGTAGGCTCATTTATCACCTGTGCACCTTTGGGACTATTCTTGATAGTCGCATGATACTGGGAGGATCGGGCAAGCATTGCTATTGTGGTAATGTGCTTACTAAGTAATTAATGCTCCTGAACTTTTTGCTGGGTCAGCTGTGAAATGAATGGAATGTTGACCTGGGCCTTGATGCCAATCACTAGCAGCAGTGTTTTTCAGTCAGCCAACCAAAGCTTTTGGCATAGTTCCACACACACAATCTGGGTTCTGCAGTCAGTTTGTTGCTAATAACTTTTGCATTAAGGAAGTATTGAAAACTTCTGTTGTGAAGTGTATCCCAGTCATGCTGTAGAAGACAATGTGTACATGATCATGAATGCCATTAACCAGTGATAAATTATTCATGAAATAGGGTGGAATATACCACTTTCTGAACACTGAATAGACATCCTTTCCTAGGACGTATCGACATCGTGCTTGCTGATGTGTGCTTATGACGTCTCTATGACTTGCTCCTAAGAGTATTTAGCATATAAGTAGCATGCTTATGCGCTGGGTGCTGGATAACCTATGCAGTTGATGCACCCCTAAACCCCAATAACAACAGCATGCTTATGCTCACCATTACACATTGATTATACAAGCATCTTTTGGCATAATTCCAGATACAGAGATCTGCTGATAACATGGCATTGCAATCGATGTCGTTAACATATGTATCCATATATTAGGTGTCTCAAAAATTAAAACATAAACATGCACTGATGAGTACACTATTGGCTCAAATGAAGCTTGAATAACTGAAATGATATTTGAATTGACATGTTTCCACGGCAAATTTCAACATCTTACTGCACCCGTTTCGACATCTCACACCTGATGAAAAACCATTATTTTAATACTGCATTAACACCTGGTGTCAATGGCATGCATGCTTGATGTGGAATCATGCTATGCTTCTGATCATAGGCAGAATGCTATGATTTCATCTGCAACTAAGCTGCATATAAAACATTTATGGTTCAGTTACACAGGCTTCTCCTCTAATTTGTTTGGGGGAGGAGGGGGTCCTGAAGATTAAACTTACTCCTTCATTAGCTCCTTATTCTAGTTTTAATCAAAAGCAAGACTTAGAGATATGCCTTTAAATTTTAAAAGGATAACTTGTTTAACCTTGCTGCTTAGGTCGTTTGCCTATCAAAAAGGAAATTGGAAGCGAATTCGTGCCCATCGTTTATTTTGCCTCTGCATGACACACCTGACATATTTGCTGTTTTCCAGATGTTTCGCTGTGTCCCAGCTCTCCGTCAGTCGGCCAACACGCAGTGCTATCTGCTCAACGGTGTCCGATTTACCGTCCGAAATGTGCAAAGTAAGTAAATATTGTCTGATATGTGCAATTATCCGCAATAACTGCAATGACGAGCGAAAGCGAAACTCGAACCTGGCGGTGGTGCCTGCCCCGATCCAGTTCGATTGTGCCCGACCCGACCCGACCCTACCCGACTCAGTCCAACCAAACCAAACCAAACCAACCAGACAGTGCCCAAACATCATGTGTTTGATGTGTTGGGAGTTGTTGTTTTTTTTTCTCATTTTGTTGCAGTATATGAAGTCCTTATGTCTTCACTCAGTCCTGTCCTAATGCACGTGCCCCTTTTCATTTTTATTTGCAGCAACCTTCTTCCACAATGTTTACCATGATGCTCTCTTAGTATTTTCCTTTTCAACGGAGGATTTTATTTCCGTGCTATCGTTGCATGGCGCGGCGTTCGCCTATGCAGGTGACATTACATGTATCTTCACGGGCTGCCACCAGGGCTTAGTTGCGGCTGGTCCGCAATCACTCCGTCAGCAATGGTGTCATGCCTGATTTGGTGCTTGCACCACGGAGGCCAGAAGCGCAGCCAGGGTGGTCTCAGGGGTGGGGAAGGTTCACGTTAAAGGGAATGCGCCAGCGCCGGCTAGCTTTCAATAGGAAAATGGGAAAATTGTCTCGTAAGTATTCCCGGATATCCATCCGACATGGGTGCGCTGCTGGAGTGCCATGGTCCACGTCCTGCCCTCATCCGTACAGCGCTGCTAATAGTGTCTGATACTGTTACTACTTCCATGATAACCTAATACTCCTGTTCACATAACACAGGAACGTTTCATGAGTCACAAGAAGACCGTTGTCTGCTATTTTCTATATTGTGTACGCATACAGTTTACCTCCCAAGACAGCCAGGAGGCATTTGTGCCCGGTGACCAGGTTCAATGCCGAAAACGACATGAATCCTGATGCTGTGCCTTCAACACCGGGGCGCAATAGCCTCTTACCGTTGCCATAGCTCGCTTCTTACCCTCGCTCATCCCTTGCGGACCTTTTATGCCGGCTTTTCTCGGTGCTTTTGTGTGGTGACTTGGTGGAGCATATCTCCATTTGATCTTGATCCTGTGCTCGTATTGACTTTCAATACGGGTAACACATTACAAATGCAATAGTTCGAATTTTTGTTGGGAGAGGCTTTGGATAATTGCTAAGAGTCATTGCTAAGCACAGGTTTGTTGTTGCATTGCCCCTGAACCCACCGCCATGTCGGGAAAATCCAGTTTTATGGAACAATGTTGACTCGCAGTCTAACGTATCTACATATTGGAACACGGCCGCCTGGTGCCTGTGCCCCCGACTTTGCCTGGCCAGTTGCCAACTAGCTGTCCCAGCCGAAGACGTCAATAGCGATCGCGTGAAGTGACTCGGCCTGTTGTGCCAAACCGGAGAGACGTTTGCAGGCCAGCATTTGATCCGCTTAGCTAACCGGGTATATAATCAACCAAAAACATTATTTTTCGACCTTTCTTAACATTTATTTGTACGTTATCAGCCGTTGATCTTGTTTTCAGTGATTTCAACAACCATCCTACCATGAAATGTTAAAGACTTAAAAGCAGCTAAACGTACAGACACGAACACATGGCATGTCTCTGATTGATTATGACCAACATAATTCCTCATTACTGTACATTCTGACGGCTTGGTGCTGCCAAACACAGCGTGTTGTTCTTTCACACGTTTCGCTTAGTCGTATGTGGAGATCCTGGCAATGTTGAATGGGATGAGAAGTATAAATAACTTGAAGGAGCGCACACCAGTAATGCACGTCTTATTGATATGCGTCCAGATCACTCCGACGTCACGAAGGAGTCGTTCCTCACCTTCATACGAGTGTTGAATATTTTCAGCGTGTCTAATTGGATTCGTACCCATGCTCCATACCAAGACTATTTCGTTACTGAATATTTTGGCGGGAACAGGTTAGTTCTGTGCGTCCCTACACTTGCGTGTAAGTTATATGGAGGTAACGGCATTTGTTTTGTTTTTCTCCCAGAGAGCGGCAGGAGGTCATACCAGCACCAGCCGTACAAGCCTATCACGATGAATGACCTGCCGGTGCCCCAGGGCTCCTGGGCGCAGCGCTACGCATTCAAACAGAAAAGCTACAACATGATGCTTGCCAGCGGCCTGGTCTTCTCGGGCTTCACCACGTGGGTCGTGAGTATTCTCCCCGGGGAGAGATGCGGGTCAGGAGTGCTGGAAAGTGTATGCCTGCTGAGAGGGCACTACGATGTTGTTGACTAGTTGGTTTGCGTTCCGGGAGCAGAGCGACCCATAAGTGGCGGGCGCGCCATTAAGCCTGCGTCATCAGAACCGCCGTAGGCGGCAGTTCGGCACCTGGTCGTGATTAAGTCGCCTTGAAATATCTCGTGCTCCATGTCGCGATACATATCTACTGGTGGGTGTTGATTATACAATTAGGAGTCAGGGCAAAACCCAAGCGGTTCTACGTGTGTGCATGTCAAAAGCGTCTATGTTGACAGTTAAGTTGTCACGATTATCAACATGAAGAGCATAACTTACTTTGTCACATGCTTCGAAGTCTTATTTTTTAACATACGTTAAAAAGTAATTATTCCTACCTTTAGTTTATTTTGTAAGCTTCCATGGGAATATTTCTTTCGTAGTTTCTGTTCATTTTTTTGTTGGGGGGGGGGGGGGGGGAGGCGAGCATCACGTCACTTCACTTCGTCGGGTCGCGTTGCACACCGAGCCGCGCCACCTGTAGTGAGAGTGACTGCGTCGTGACTTCAATCTGCCGACAACGGTGCATTGCCCCGTTGTCCTTGAAAAGTGACATGAAAGTTGATCTTTCTAGTCAAATGCAAAGCGATATTGCCGAAGTGGAATTCGGTAAAATATGCCTCCGCACTTCTCCCTTGGATGCGCCCGTAACGTATTATGACATACTGCCTATGATACGATATGTAAGAAGGCATAGGTAGACAAATCACCAAGTCATCAACTGTGATCCATATCGCCGGCGAAAAAATGTTGCAATGTTGCGGCGGGAGTAGAACTATCTCCGTAGCAAGAACAGGATTATTTGCACTTGGGTACTTGTTTACCGTTACTTGATTGTTAATCACTTGTTCATTGCTACAGTGTTGCCTCGTCCCTATCCATGTTAATGATGATCCGCCATTGGTTAGTCTTGGTCCATTCAAGTTTGTCATCCATATGTCTGCTGTTCATATTCATTTTTGCTGGATTTCAGGCATATCAAAGTGGGCTGATTGTCTTCCACACAACCCCAGACCTCAAGAAGATGAACCTTCGCACGGGCGTACCGGAACCAGAATCCAGTTCCAAATCTGCTGCCGCCGCAGAGCCTGCTTCTGCCACAGAGCCGACTCGTGCTGAGGCGGCGTCAGGGTCACCTGTGGCGCTGCCCGAGGTGCCCGAACACGTGCCGTACCTGCTGGTGGGCGGCGGCACCGCTTCGTTCGCCGCATTCCGCGCCATCAAGGCGCGCGACGCCAAAGCCAAGGTACTGCGTCTGGGCACACCGACTGTGGGTCGGTGTGCTCAGCGTTCTATTACAATTGGCGACAGTGAGCCCTGGAGCCGATCCATCTGAGGGCATTGGCAGTTTGGTGAACGCCACCCGTACTGTGGCTGCGTTCTCGCCATGTTAGGCTGCAGCGTGCTCCGGGTTGGCGCCACGTTAGACTGCACGACAGTATGTAGTGCTTTGTTTGATAGGTAGCTTATAACGTTAGATTGTTAGCATGTGCGGATGATTATTTGCCGCCTACGAATTGTATGACGGCAGAAGAAGAATGCCATCAGTAGTAGTGAACACGGAAAACTTGCTGATGCACGTGAACTATATTTATTTTTGTTATGATCAGATGGGCAGCAAGACGTGCGAAATCCTGGTGAGACGGTAGGTACTGGTGATACAACAGCTGAACATTTGCTGTGTGTCGGCAGGTGCTGGTAGTGACAGAAGAGACACACAATCCATACATGCGGCCACCTCTGTCCAAAGAGCTCTGGTTCTCCGATGACCCCAATACTCCGACTACGCTCAAGTTCAAGCAGTGGAACGGAAAAGACAGGAGGTAAGCTGGAAAAACGATCACAATCCATGTGGTGTAAATGCGTGGGAAGACAGGTGCAGTACCTTGGTTTATCCTCTGAAGCGGTTTAGTTTCATCCTATTTCACACAAAATCTTTCCTTGTTGGTCAACATATCGTAATTGCAATGACGAGACTCAAACAATTCGACACCTAATCTGACGCTCACAAGGTGTTGCTGCCGGCTATGGAATAATATGCTTATCAACGTTTGCTTCTTGTTGTTTACATGACGATAACAAGTTCAATGGGCGGTATATGACCAATAACTCAAATGAGCGGTATGTGAACAATAACTGACGTCGATGCGCCATATAGCTCAATTAACCAACTAACTAAGGTCAGAATATTCTTCCGTTTGTAACAAGGTGTCCTGGCGTTTTCCTCTCCGTCGTGATTTGTGTATTGTCCCATATGTCTCATTGAGTGCGATACTTTACTTAATATCTGCGTCTTTAGCTGGTGCTAAGAACGATGTTGTTTATTGGAAAGGTATACATTCAGTTGTTTCCAGCTAACCACCTCGCAGGGTATGTATGCTGCTTTCCTCAACAAAGGAATAGCCTTTGGAAGGCATCAAATTGCTGCCGGGTAGTCACGCCATAAGCTTAAGATAATGAAACGTGAAGTCGAAAACCACCCATGCTCGGTCCTGCCCCGACCGCTCGAGATTCTCTTCGAAGAGTGCTGCCTCATTTTCAACTCACAGCTGTATTGTCGTCCTCCGGCACCGCTCCATCCTCTGGCCGTGCTGAACGCAAAACCGAAATCTTTGACACTTGCCAACTGACATGTGTGTCTCAAGAGCCGGCGGTAGCCTGACGCGGTCCGGCGATACGACGGCCCAGAGTCGCCGCCGCTGTGTGGCGTGTCGTCCATCATCGGTAGGCCGTCTGACATGTGTGTCTCAAGAGCCGGCGGTAGCCTGACGCGGTCCGGCGATACGACGGCCCAGAGTCGCCGCCGCTGTGTGGCGTGTCGTCCATCATCGGTAGGCCGTCTGACATGTGTGTCTCAAGAGCCGGCGGTAGCCTGACGCGGTCCGGCGATACGACGGCCCAGAGTCGCCGCCGCTGTGTGGCGTGTCGTCCATCATCGGTAGGCCGTCTGACATGTGTGTCTCAAGACCCGGCGGTAGCCTGATGCGGTCCGGCGATACGACGGCCCAGAGTCGCCGCCGCTGTGTGGCGTGTCGTCCATCATCGGTAGGCCGTCTGACATGTGTGTCTCAAGACCCGGCGGTAGCCTGATGCGGTCCGGCGATACGACGGCCCAGAGTCGCCGCCGCTGTGTGGCGTGTCGTCCATCATCGGTAGGCCGTCTGCCGCAGCGTCTTCTTCGAGCCGTCCGAGTTTTACACCAAGTCGTCGGAGCTGCCGGCGCACGAGAACGGCGGTGTCGCTGTGCTGAAGGGCCGGCGCGTCGTCAAGCTGGACGTCGTTCAGCGGCGCGCCTACCTGGACGACGGTTCGGAGATCACCTACGACAAGTGTCTGCTGGCCACAGGTAGGTGGTGAGAGACCGCACACGATGAGTGCCTGTGTTCGTACGGCAGACGAACACAGGCACTCCACCACCCACCTGCTGGCCGCAGGTGGGTGGTGAGAGACCGCACACGATGAGTGCCTGTGTTCGTACGTCAGACGTCTGCTGGCCACAAGTGGGTGGTGAGAGACCGCACACGATGAGTGCCTGTGCTCGTACGTCAGACGTCTGCTGGCCGCAGGTGGGTGGTGAGAGACCGGACACGATGAGTGCCTGTGTTCATACGGCAGACGTCTGCTGGCCACAGGTGGGTGGTGAGAGACCGGACACGATGAGTGCCTGTGTTCATACGGCAGACGTCTGCTGGCCACAAGTGGGTAGTCGAGCTGAGCCGCCATCCATCTACTCCGCATCTCACCTGTTCGCTTTAGCTTCTATAGATGCATTTGACGTGAGGGCGGTGTGACAAGACGGTGACAAGAGACAGAGGCCACCGGATCCTGTTACTTGATCGTTCTTCGTTTTCCGTGTTCCCATTCTTGGTATTCGTCACATTGTTCGTATAGCGCTGGGAAGTGTGGTACACAGGGGTGGGGTGGGGTGGGGGGGGGGGGACAAGCAGGTGGCGCGGTTGTGTTGACGGCTTGAAACGCTTCATCTCAGGAAGTGTGGTACACAGGGGTGGGGTGGGGTGGGGGGGGGGACAAGCAGGTGGCGCGGTTGTGTTGACGGCTTGACACGCTTCATCTCAGGAAGTGTGGTACACAGGGGTGGGGTGGGGTGGGGGGGGGACAAGCAGGTGGCGCGGTTGTGTTGACGGCTTGACACGCTTCATCTCAGGAAGTGTGGTACACAGGGGTGGGGTGGGGGGGGCAAGCAGGTGGCGCGGTTGTGTTGACGGCTTGACACGCTTCATCTCAGGAAGTGTGGTACACAGGGGTGGGGTGGGGGGGGGGACAAGCAGGTGGCGCGGTTGTGTTGACGGCTTGACACGCTTCATCTCAGGAAGTGTGGTACACAGGGGTGGGGTGGGGGGGGGACAAGCAGGTGGCGCGGTTGTGTTGACGGCTTGACACGCTTCATCTCAGGAAGTGTGGTACACAGGGGTGGGGTGGGGGGGGGGGGACAAGCAGGTGGCGCGGTTGTGTTGACGGCTTGACACGCTTCATCTCAGGAAGTGTGGTACACAGGGGTGGGGTGGGGTGGGGGGGGACAAGCAGGTGGCGCGGTTGTGTTGACGGCTTGAAACGCTTCATCTCAGGAAGTGTGGTACACAGGGGTGGGGGGGGACAAGCAGGTGGCGCGGTTGTGTTGACGGCTTGACACGCTTCATCTCAGGAAGTGTGGTACACAGGGGTGGGGTGGGGTGGGGGGGGGGACAAGCAGGTGGCGCGGTTGTGTTGACGGCTTGACACGCTTCATCTCAGGAAGTGTGGTACACAGGGGTGGGGGGTGGGGGGACAAGCAGGTGGCGCGGTTGTGTTGACGGCTTGACACGCTTCATCTCAGGAAGTGTGGTACACAGGGGTGGGGTGGGGTGGGGGGGGACAAGCAGGTGGCGCGGTTGTGTTGACGGCTTGACACGCTTCATCTCAGGAAGTGTGGTACACAGGGGTGGGGTGGGGGGGGGGACAAGCAGGTGGCGCGGTTGTGTTGACGGCTTGACACGCTTCATCTCAGGAAGTGTGGTACACAGGGGTGGGGTGGGGTGGGGGGGGGGACAAGCAGGTGGCGCGGTTGTGTTGACGGCTTGAAACGCTTCATCTCAGGAAGTGTGGTACACAGGGGTGGGGTGGGGTGGGGGGGGGGACAAGCAGGTGGCGCGGTTGTGTTGACGGCTTGACACGCTTCATCTCAGGAAGTGTGGTACACAGGGGTGGGGTGGGGTGGGGGGGGGGGACAAGCAGGTGGCGCGGTTGTGTTGACGGCTTGAAACGCTTCATCTCAGGAAGTGTGGTACACAGGGGTGGGGTGGGGTGGGGGGGGGGACAAGCAGGTGGCGCGGTTGTGTTGACGGCTTGAAACGCTTCATCTCAGGAAGTGTGGTACACAGGGGTGGGGGGGGGGACAAGCAGGTGGCGCGGTTGTGTTGACGGCTTGACACGCTTCATCTCAGGAAGTGTGGTACACAGGGGTGGGGTGGGGGGGGGGGGGACAAGCAGGTGGCGCGGTTGTGTTGACGGCTTGACACGCTTCATCTCAGGAAGTGTGGTACACAGGGTGGGGTGGGGGGGGGGACAAGCAGGTGGCGCGGTTGTGTTGACGGCTTGACACGCTTCATCTCAGGAAGTGTGGTACACAGGGGTGGGGTGGGGTGGGGGGGGGGACAAGCAGGTGGCGCGATTGTATTGACGGCTTGACACGCTTCATCTCAGGAAGTGTGGTACACAGGGGTGGGGTGGGGGGGGGGACAAGCAGGTGGCGCGGTTGTGTTGACGGCTTGACACGCTTCATCTCAGGAAGTGTGGTACACAGGGGTGGGGTGGGGTGGGGGGGGGGACAAGCAGGTGGCGCGGTTGTGTTGACGGCTTGACACGCTTCATCTCAGGAAGTGTGGTACACAGGGGTGGGGTGGGGTGGGGGGGGGGACAAGCAGGTGGCGCGGTTGTGTTGACGGCTTGACACGCTTCATCTCAGGAAGTGTGGTACACAGGGGTGGGGTGGGGGGGGGGACAAGCAGGTGGCGCGGTTGTGTTGACGGCTTGACACGCTTCATCTCAGGAAGTGTGGTACACAGGGGTGGGGGGGGACAAGCAGGTGGCGCGGTTGTGTTGACGGCTTGAAACGCTTCATCTCAGGAAGTGTGGTACACAGGGGTGGGTGGGGTGGGGGGGGGGACAAGCAGGTGGCGCGGTTGTGTTGACGGCTTGACACGCTTCATCTCAGGAAGTGTGGTACACAGGGGTGGGTGGGGTGGGGGGGGGGGACAAGCAGGTGGCGCGGTTGTGTTGACGGCTTGACACGCTTCATCTCAGGAAGCTCGTGATCATGCTCTACTCTCAATGCTACTACTCCCGATTTCACGATTGTCCATGAGGTGCCGTTGACGGCTCGCACGTTGTTTTCCCGCTCCGCCTGCCGGTCGGTCTCCGTCGCTGACGTGTTCTCTCTGAGACGATCTCTGACGCGGCCACACGCCGCCAGGTGGCCAGCCGCGCTCGCTGCCGGCACTGCGGTCGGTGCCGCAGGACAAGATCACCCTGTTCCGCACCATCGACGACTTCCGCCGGCTGGACACCGTCGTCAAGGCCTCGAAGTCGGTGGTGATCGTCGGGGGCGGCTTCCTCGGCAGTGAACTGGCCTGTGCTCTCGGCAAGACAGGTGCGTTGGTCTGATCGGACCCAGACAGAACACGTGAACTTACTTATCTGTCCATCGTCGTAACCACACGCTTTTTTTACAAGGTCTGGTCTGCATGCATTATAACACTAACAATTACAATGTATAGAATACAGAAGTGTAACGGATATTTTGGAAATTAATGTCATGATGTGGGCATGATCTATCTTACCATTGTTTTGTGATGCAATATAATATATATTTTAAGTCTCCACAAAACTCACTGATATTTTATGAATTGGCATTGGCTTCTCACATCACCATAGCTAATCTTACGCAGACGAGGCTGCAGCCTGTTTTCGATAACCCCTCCACTCATCTCTATAGTGCCTGTTTTTGACTGACATTTGGCTTCTATCCGAGGGTGACTTTTTAGTCCGGTGTCGCTTCCAATCCAAATTGCGATTGTAAAATTGTCTAGATCACTTATCAATGTGTATTGTTCTGTCACGTAAATAGGTAAATATATCGAATTGCTTAACATCGCCGCGTATGAGCAGTCTGTCAACCTGATGCTTCCACATGTATGCGAATGTAATAATGAAGTTAGAAGAGAATGCATATTGCACAAATAGGAAATTGGCCCAAAATGCGCCAAAATTGACCGTGACCTAAGGTCGTTGTCTTGACCTGAAACAAAAATCCGAGATATACGTGTTGGAGACTGTACCCAATGGACAAGTTTCATGTCGGGACAAACCGTATTTTTTTCAAGTTTCACTACTGATTTTTAATTCTGAAGACGATTGTGGCATGTATTTATTTTTTAAAAGTCCTTAAAGAGCTTAAATAATCATAAAATCACTTCAGAATGCCTCGCTTTGTGATTGGTCAACACATCTGTAACGTCACGTATGTCGAGGGTAGCGAAGGTCCACCGCCGGCCATTCGATTTTACGCATAGGACGCTACCAAGGTTGGATTAATCGTGACTGTTTTAGCTTAAATGGCATCCGACCGTCGGGTGACTTAGATGTCCCGGCAGGTTGTTCGGGCTCTTGTCAAAAGGCACCCATCTCGGTATATCGGTGTGCCTCCAGAGCACTTCTATATCGTTGGTCTATTAGCCAATATGATTAAATATGTGAACAGAGGTCAGGCTTGACAGCGGAAGATTTAGTGTCTGGCAATGATGCGCATAAGATTAGACATGCCGAGTCACCTGCTCGCCGATCTGTTCGGTGTGAGCACTGGTTGCGTATCCAGGCTGCTAGCTCTTGTCGTGCCTGTGCTTGTGAGCTGTTTAAACGAATTGGTTGCTTCGCCAGAACAGCAACCGATCCGTGATAATCTGCCTCATGCATTTATGGCAAATTTTTCGTCCTGTGAAAGCATTATTGATTGCTTCGAGATCCAAATTGAAAAACCGGCTCACGCGGTCGCGCAGAGCACGTCATGGTCAGAGTACAAAAAAGTGCAATAGTGTAAAATATCTCATTTTTGCTACCCCTGACGGGCTGATCAACCTTGTATCGGATGGCAAACCAGGGCGCGTCAGTGACATGGACATCATGTGCAGTTCAGAATACCTGGACTGTCTGCGCAACGGTGCAACAGTTTTAGCAGATAGAGGTTTCAATGAGTTGGAGAACGCGGCAGCAAAACGCGGCTGTTCATCAGTCCGGCCAGCAAGCGCTCGAAAGGATGAAACTCAGTTTAGTGCCACAAGCACTCACTTTGTCCTCCATGACGTGATTCGGTTGAAAAACTTGGCGTAGAATTACCCGATCCAGACTTCACTGCGCGTCTCCGGCCTGACCGCTTCGAGGCTCGACATATCTGACGTCATCACTACAGGTAGGTTTTTAAATCGAAGACAACACTGAACTGAAATCATTTAATTAAATAGAAAATGCACCTCCGATGAGCAAAATACTTCAGTTTTGTATACGAAATATTACATACGTTTTTTTGCAACAAAATACCCATTACGTGAAACTTGTCCAATGTCATTTGTATTAGTTATCGATCCTCAAACATTGTTGGAGGTCGTCCTCTTTGACCTTAATTCGGTCAAAGACCTTACATGGCATGAGGATGAAATTTTCTCTTCAGACGAAAGAATGATCAAGGAAAGTGTGCTGAAAATTTGTGTCACTGCACGCCGCCGTTTTTCCGCTATCGTGGACACACCTTGGGGGGGGGAGTAAAAAAAAACACACCGAGACAGGGTTAAATTCAGTCAGGACAGGGTTCAAATTAGAAAAGAAAAAAAAACTTTGATAAGATTCTCCTCAGAGTTGCATTTCCATTCCAGATTATTGACTTTCCCATGCACCTTAATTTTGGGAAGTCGTGCTCCTCGGCCAAATAATTAAAAAGCCACTAATGCTGTACCAGGCCCATCGCTCGCCCTGTATTTGGCCTCTTGATCCGGAGTTCGGCATTCCAAGACTTGAATGTTGCTGGGGCGCTGTGACCCCGTATATTGACCCGTGACTCTCTATTTATACCTGACCCCGCACTCCGTTCCGTGACGTCTCTGACCTGTCCGTCCCAGGCCAGAAGACAGGCCTCCAGGTCACTCAAACGTTCCCCGAGACGGGCAACATGGGCAGGGTGCTGCCCGAATACCTGAGCAACTGGACCACGGGTCGGGTGCAGGCCGAGGGTGTGAAGGTACTGCCGGGCACCAGCGTGACCTCGGCCAGCCAGCGGGACGGCAAGGTGGTGCTGACCCTCAGTGACGGCAGTCAGGTCAGTCGGATGACGTGAAAGGCCAGGTCAATCTGACGGGTCACGCCTGGTCTGTCTGTGGTCGGTCACGTCGGGTCAGTCTGAGAGGTCAAGGCGGGTCAGTATGTGACAGGTCTCGTCAGTTCAGCTGCCAAAATCCACAGCACGTTATTGGGCAGTTATATCTAAGTATAATATCTAAGTAATGTATAAGTTGTGGGTGGTTCACAAGTCAGCTTGTTCATGTGCGGCCAATGAGGTGGTGAGTATAATGCCGTTTGGTCTGGTGGTGTGTGTGTGTGGGTGGGGGGGGGGGGGCTATCAAAACTGCGCCGCCATAGCTAGTGGCTGTAAGGTGTTGGGCGTCTGTATCCTGCAGGGATGAGACTGACGTGAATGTAGGGGTAGGGGTGTGATTCTACCGATTGGGATGATGCTGCTGTTACATTGAGCTCTGCTGATATGTGCGGTGCGTCAGTTCCTTTATTGGTATTATGGTAACTGTTAGTGGTGACATTCAGCCCTGCTCGTACCTGTGTTCGCATACCATTGTTGCTGCGTTTGAGACCCGCTGAATTGTCACGTATGCTGCCACCTAGTGTGTCCGGGGCTCACTACTAGTATACTAGTACTGACGTCGTGAGGCGACGACACACGACCCGGCCGTGGAATGGTCGTGTCGGAGCGATGGAGGCAGCTGGTATGGATTCCTCTCACAGCTGCTGTGTCAACAGCTGACGACCGACCACGTGGTGGTGTCGGTGGGCCTGGAGCCGCGCACGGACCTGGCCGCCTCTTCCGGCCTCGAGCTGGATGAGAAACATGGCGGCTACCGCGTCAACGCAGAGCTGGAGGCACGCAGCAACCTCTGGGTGGTGAGTGGCACATTACTGGCTCAGCCCGGGTACAGTGTGCCGAACTTAGGGATTGTAAGTGGAAAATGACAATGAACCGGGAGCATATCTACATTCTCGGTTCAAAATGTTGCTGCCTGTGGACGCGTGACTGGCCCATGCATAATTTAGGGTAAGAGTTCATCAAGTAGAAACGCACACAATGTTAATTATCTTCAGTTTCAGGTCAGAGTAGTGCTGCTGGACACAATTTAAGCCTGAAGCTAAGGACCATTTTCCACAAGTATATATATATATATATATATATATATATATATATATATATATATATATATGTATATATATATATACACATATACATATACATACATTCATACATTCATACATACATACATATATATATATATATATATATATATATATATATATATATATATATATATATGTATATATATATATATGTGTGTGTGTGTGTGTGTATAATTCGATGTTTCAATTGAACCTTTGTAACAAAAGTACAAGATATTATATTTGCATCTGATGCTGAAATGAAAATGAAGTTAGAAATACTGGCTGATTGTCACACACAATCCTCCCCAATAAATATACAGGTGTGTGTGTGTGTGTCAGCATTACCCAGGTTGGCAATATGGCATAGTCAGGCTCGTTGGTGCGGCCTAGTCTTCGTGTTTTGAGAGCTAACTGGCATCAGCTTATTTCTGGCTAGTATGTTGCATTCCGCATATACACGGTAGTGAAGCAACCATATCCCCCATCAAACTGCTCCTTTGTCCATGCCCTGTGCTGGTTTCCATTAAGGATGTGCTGCGCATGTCCATCGGAACTATTTGTCAATGGGTGGAGCGAGAGCCGGTCTTTATCGCATCCATGCTGCCTCATACCCAGATGCGACTTTATCCCAAGGTTGGTAGGACAGCCACAGAGATGGTGCGGTCGTCACTGCACCAGCTTCGATGGCTCCTGCAGGGGTGGCTGTACGATGTTTGGTGACTTGTGTCGGGTGTCTGCCACGGTCTGGAGATGCTGCCTGTCTGGGTGGCTGTGCACTGTTTGGTGACTGCGTCAGGTGTCTGCCACAGGCTGGATATGCTGCCTGTCTGGGTGGCTGTGCACTGTTTGGTGACTGCGTCAGGTGTCTACCACAGGCTGGATATGCTGCCTGTCTGGGTGGCTGTGCACTGTTTGGTGACTGCGTCAGGTGTCTGCCACAGGCTGGAGATGCTGCCTGCTTCTTCGACGTGCAGCTGGGTCGACGTCGGGTGGAGCATCACGACCACGCAGTGGTGTCGGGCAGACTAGCCGGCGAGAACATGACGGGAGCAGGTAGCGAGCCATTCACGGACGGGCACCTCCCAGACAGTACGGTCTACTGGCCACACCGACAACGGTGTCTCCCGGGCAGCACAGCCCACCCACCACACCGACAGCATAGCCCACCCACCACACCGACAGCATAGCCCACCCACCACACCTACAGCACAGCCCACCCGACACACCGACAGCATAGCCCACCCACCACACCGACAGCACAGCCCACCCGACACACCGACAGCACAAACCACCCGCCACACCGATAGCACAAACCACCCACCACACCGATAGCACAGCCCACGCACCACACTGACACCACAGCCCACCCACCACTCCGACAGCATAGCTCACCCACCACACCTACAGCACAGCCCACCCGCCACACCGACAGCATAGCCCACTCCGACACACCGACACCACAGCTCACCAGCCACACCGACAGCACAAACCACCCGCCACACCGATAGCACAAACCACCCACCACACCGATAGCACAAACCACCCACCACACCGATAGCACAGCCCACGCACCACACCGACATCACAGCCCACCCACCACACCGACACCACAGCCCACCCGCCATACCGACAGCACAGCCCACCCACCACACCCATAGCTAGGCCTCTCAGTGATGTTTCCGTTTTTGGGAACGCTAATGTACCCGTTATCGAATTAGTGCCATGAGCGCAATATGGTCAACGATATGGTCGATACGCCCATAAATTGAAATAACTTGGAACTAACTAATAGTGACCAAATTATTGCATGCTATCTGACATGAGTAAGCAGCAATCAGAAACAGCCCAAACCGAGTCGACATCTATTCCTGCACTACTGAGGGCTCTGCCCCGGTGGCGGGAGATCCTATCTCAAAGGCTGCCTTATTCAAAGGCGACCATCTTCGCGTTGGTGGATTTTCGGATTTGACTTCTGGCTTCGAAGTACAACCATATGGCAAGAGATAATGCCAGTTTGTCATGCATGTTGCTAGTTAATGAAATCAGTCTGTGCATTATGCTGTCATAGTTGCCTTAGATCACATTGCTTTTAAACCCGTATGATCTCACTGTTCGCAGCAGCAAAACGTGTGCAATATTATTTCAGGTGAATAAATTCTTTACTGCTGGAAAGTCTAGATCAGCCTCGTTTCTCTAACACTGCGTCTTGTTGTGCTGGGAAGTGTGACGGCAGCTGAGGAGGCTGTACTGACGACGTGCGTTGGACAGGTAAGCCGTACTGGCACCAGTCCATGTTCTGGTCGGACCTCGGGCCGGACGTCGGCTACGAGGCGATCGGTATCGTGGACGCCACGCTGCCGACGGTGGGCGTGTTCGCCAAGGCCACCGCCAAGGACACGCCCAAGGCTGTGGTCGAGGCCACCGGCGAGGGCGTGCGCTCCGAAACAGAGCAGGTGGGTAGTAGGCTGCCAAAGGACGCGGGTAGCAGGCTGCCGAGCAACAGGTGGGTAGCTGTCTGCGGAGGGGCGCACTGGTATCAGGCTGCGCATGTACATGGGTAGTAGGCTATGGAGGAACACCAAGGTAGCACCAGGCTGGGAAGTGGCATGTGGGTAGCAGTCTGCGGAGGGGCGCACTGGCATCAGGCTGCGCAGGGACACGGATAGCAGGCTGAGGAGCAGCACGTGGGCAGCAGGCTGGGGAGCAAGACGTAGGTAGTAGGCTGCGCAGGGACACGAGTTTAGTAGGCTGCGGAGGGACACGCGTGTAGCAGGTTGGGTAGCAGCACGTGGGTAGCAGGCTGCGGATGGATACGTGAGAAGCAGACTGGGGAACAACACGTGGGAAACAGGCTGAGGAGCAAGATGTGTGTAGCAGGCTGCACAGGGACACGGACAGTAGATAGGACCTGAGAGGGACAGGTCGGCAGTGGGACAGACCTGAGAGCGACAGGTCTGCAGTGGGCCGGACCTGAGAGCGACAGGTCGGCAGTGGGCCGGACCTGAGAGCGACAGGTCGGCAGTGGGTCGGACCTGGGAGCGACAGGTCGGTAGTGGGCCGGACCTGAGAGCGACAGGTCGGCAGTGGGACGGACCTGGGAGCGACAGGTCGGCAGTGGGTCGGACCTGGGAGCGACAGGTCGGCAGTGGGTCGGACCTGGGAGCGACTGGTCGGCAGTGGGACGGACCTGGGAGCGACAGGTCGGCAGTGGGCCGGATCAGAATTGAACGGTTCCAAACTAGCCTAGCTGGAGAATGGTGATCGAGCTGGGCAGACCATTGAGCTGGGTTGATGTCATGCGTCCAATGGTGTATCACGACGGCCACTCGCCCCTACCGTCCTCTTCAGCGTATATAGGAAGCACCTTCCATCCTAACTAAACGTCTTTGGTGTCTGATATCCTATGTTGACTGCATCTTTTCATAGATTCTGGTCATTCTTTCCAGCATTCAGTTATGAAACTGGCGGGAATGTACCGCCATTGTTTTCCAATCATGCTTCACTTTGAACTGATGTTCAGTGACTCTGATGCAACCCTAGTGTTTGTGGGAATGTGCAGGCCGAACACAAAACAAAAATATGCTCGTCTTTTCATTTTTCAATTTCTCTTCTATGTTTACGATCTTTTCATCATGACGTAGTTGGTTGTAGGCAGATTATTTTTCCTCTCCATTCGTGGGGAAACCCAACGTAATGTTGAACTGTTGAGCATACTTCTATTGAATTGAAAAGCACATCCCAATTGTGATCACAAAATGCAACTCCGCTCTTCGTTTCTGCGTGTAAAGTGAGATGTTATGTCATAAAAGAGAGCAAGCTCTAAATCCAAGCATATGTTCTTCACTGTCTTGTCGAATGTGGCCGCTGCAGGTCATGCAAGCGGCCTCTTACATGCGCCTGCGCCACTAGTCCTGTCGTCCTTCTGTACTTCTATTAACACTATACGTTTTTGATCCTGTATGCTTGAAATCATCTTCCTGAATCATCCTCTATTTGCTGAATTGTGCCTCGTGCTTGCCCGTGTATCAATGCACAGTGTGACGTGATGGACCAGGATGCCGGTCGTTGCACGGTTGCTGATCCTCTGCTCTGTGTGGACAGGCGGCGGAGGCGCTACCCGTCACGGAGACGCCGGCGCCGCGACCCCCAAAGGACGGCGAGGAGTACGGCAAGGGCGTGGTCTTCTACACCCGCGATGACGCGGTCGTCGGCATGGTGCTCTGGAACGTCTTCAACAAGATGCCGACCGCCCGCAAGGTGAGTGCGCGCGTGGTCGGAGCGAGACGCCGCGTCGCTGCTGCTGTAGCCGTGCGGGTGCGCGCTGCTGGCGTGACGGTCCCTCCCGAGAGGCGTCGTCACACTGGTCTGTGTGCATGTGTGTAAGTTGCGAGGCATGCTGCCCGGCCCTCAGTCGTGCCCGGTGTGGTCGGTGTAAGCCAGCGTGCTCGCTCGTGTCGGGGCGTGACGCTGCACGTAAGTCGTCCGACGCCGCGACACTGGGGAGAGGCAATGGAGGGCATGTGTATTGTCTCGATCAACAGTAAATCAAGCGCAAGACTGCCGGCTGTCAGTGAACTTCTTTACGACTGCATAGCGAATGTGCTACATGGTCATCGTGGTTGCTGCTCCCTCAAACCAAAATGAGAAACAAAGAATAGCCGCGAATATTTTCATATCAGCCATGCACAGGAATTTGAATTGGTTTGCATTGAGGTGGGACGTCGCGGTTATGTGTTGTATTAACACGCGCCCTGGAGGGCCTCTGAAAATTACGCGCACTGGAGGGGGGGCGGATTCCGTCGCCCCCCCCCCCTAAGATCTCGGCTCCTAGTAAAGCTGGAGGAACGAAATTCGCAGGGTGGATGGGTACGGTAGTGAACTCTATTGTGTGCAAATTTCATGACATTAGGTCACAAGGTCCACAAGGTCACAATTCAAGGTCAAATGAGGTCAAATTAGCAAAATTTTCTGGTTTTGCGTGGCTTGGCTTGTCATCGTTATGGATGGCTGTGATTGTGTTTAAATGCTCCAAAATGGGCATCAATGATGTTTTGGACATTACTAATGATGCAATGCAGATGCTAGACCCAACATTTGACCTCAGGTCACCTATATAGCACCACTTTATCAGGTCAGTTACCTGTTCCAGTTACCGGAACCGGGCCGCCCGCCCGACCGCTCCGTCGGGCAGCTCGGAGCAATCGGCTTCGTGAAGAAAGGAGTGAAGTACATGAATAAAGTATGGAAACGCAATGACAAACAGTAGTGCATTTATGACAACATTCCAGTTGATCAAGTTTGGTTCCATTAACCTGTCATGAACTTGACCTGACTTGACCTCGGTGACCTAACATGACCTTGAAACTATATAGCATATCAATATACATCAAACAATTCGCTAGTGTTGCCAAGAACACTTGCCTTTTGCAAATATACGAGGAAGCGCATCAGCGCCGATTTTTGTGGTCTGGCGGTATATTTTTTTTTTGCTTTAACGGCCCCTAACTTGAAATATTTTCGACTGATTTCCATTTTTCTTGCTTTATACGACGTGCCGGTCATTTCTAAGCAGGTACGCAGAAAATCGCGTATATCGACCGGTAAAATCTGCAGTTATTTACGAAAAACCGGAGGGGTGGGCGGATTTCGCCCCCCCCCCCCCTCCAGTGTGCGTGTTAAGCCATCGGTGTGCGGCCCTAACACTGCCGTTCGGTGTCCGGTATGTCAGCTGGACGTCTGGAATGGCCCCTGGTCCTTGCATGATGGGCTCGGAAATGGTACGAGTCTAAGACTCATGCATGCTTTGATCCCCACCAGCCGTTATTGCTTGTCAAGTGCAATGCTTTCATTCTACTAACTGTCTGCACTTGTTAAAGTGTGATGACCCGGTAGTCGGCGCGCCCTAAAGCAACAAACCACGACATATTTATAGTATGAGATGTATCAATAAGTCCAAATATTGGGTTTCCTACACAAAACCCCTTTTATTGTGACGTATTCTATAACATTCGTTGATTTGGTATTATTGATATCGAACCCAAGCTGAGATTGCGCGTACCCTGTCAGGACCTATGTCAAGGACACAGTTCCTTATAACCTGTGCAAGTAACATGGTTACGTTATATTAAATGTCAACGACAAGGACAATTCGTCATAAGTGTGTAATTTTGCAATATAAATAACTGATATGGGAGTCATGTCAGCTGTGACGTACCTACAACTCCAACCAATCAGCTGTGACGTGCCCACAACTCCGACCAATCAGCTGTACTGTGCCACAACTCTGACCAATCAGCTGTGACGTGCCCACAACTCCGACAAATCAGCTGTACTGTACCCACAACTCCGACCCAGCATCGTAGTCCTGGGGACCTAGGGATCACCTGGGCATTGATAAACTGAAGTACATGTAACTGTGACACTGCTTACACCAAAACGAAACTTACGCCTGCTGTACCGTACCATACCACACTGTAGCATACCATATCATACAATATCGTGCCATGTCATACGATGCTATGCTATACAATACTATACCATACTAAAGCATAACATAGCGTAACGTACCGTACCGTGCCGTGCCGTGCCGTGCCGTGCCGTGCCGTGCCGTGTCGTGTCGTGTCGTGTCGTGCCGTGCCGTACCGTGCCGTGCCGTGCCGTGCCGTGCCGTGCCGTGCCGTGCCGTGTCGTGTCGTGTCGTGTCGTGCCGTGCCGTACCGTGCCGTGCCGTGTCGTGTCGTGTCGTGCCGTGCCGTACCGTGCCGTGCCGTGTCGTGTCGTGTCGTGCCGTGACGTGCCATATCATGTCATGCCATGCCATACCATGTCATGCCATGCCATGCCATACCATGCCATTCTATACCATGTTATTCTATGCCATGTTATGCCATGATATGCTATACTATATTATACTATGCTATATAGTATATGCTTTGCTGTACTATGCTATGCTTTACCATGCCATGCCGGTTGGTCGAATGTACGCGCACATTATGGCTTATTGCATAGTAGTGGGCTGGCCGTGGTTTGAGCTTCGGCTGGGTATATTTCATATTCTCCCTGATGCACTCTCTCCCTGTGCTTGGGTACGGTCCCGTCACCTTTGCAAATATATCCCTGATCTTGTACAGAAGCTACACAGTACTATGTCTGTGTAGCTGTACTATGTCCGACAGTAATATGTCACGCCATAGCATACCATACCATACCATACCAACATACCGTACCATGCCGTGCCGTACCATACCGACCGTATCATACCATACCATGCCGTACCATACCATACCATGCCGTACCGTACCGTACCATACCGTACCATACCGTACCGTACCGTACCGTACCGTACCGTACCGTACCGTACCGTACCGTACCGTACCGTACCGTACCGTACCGTACCGTACCGTACCGTACCGTACCGTACCGTACCGTACCATACCATACCATACCATACCATACCATACCGTACCATACCGTACCATACTGTACCGTACCATACCATACCATACCATACCATACTGTACCGTACCATACCATACCATACTATACAGTCACCAAACCACATGACATGCCATGCCATACCATATCATACCATGCCATGCAATTCTGCTTCACTCCATCGCATTCCATATCATACTGTGCTATGCTGTATCGTGCCATATCATGTAGTGCCGTACTGTACCAGCGATATCAACGATGGAAACTGTGGGTACGTAGCACCGTGCAAAAATGTGTATTGCAAATATGTTTTCCCTTAGCGAACAGACTCACTAGATGTGACCATTATGGGGAGAAAGTATAGAAAGAAGTGAACTTCTTCTTGTGACCATAAGAATAGAAAGAAGTGACCATAAAGTACTCTTGGTATTATCAAACACCCCATCCCTCTGGATCCGTCACTGGGTATTGGGGATCGGGAGAACGTATAAAAACTCATATTTTGTAGCTTTGTTCCTGCACAGAAATGCTCCTTGCTCCATCTTCACTTTTTTTTTGTCAGCTGGTATGCTAGTAATTCAAGCACTCATAAAATATTGAGGATGCGAAACTCGAAAAAGATGCTTTGTTTTGTCAACAGATCCGGCTGTGCTGAATACTCGAGACAGACCAGCTAATTTGGGTTTGAATACTCAACGCGGAGCCGTCCTTGGGCAATTTGTTCAATCGCACTCACTCTTTGTACGGAATGGTGCACCAATATGGCTCGAAACAGGCGATTAGTTGTGTTGGAGAAGATTCACCCTGAAAATCACGCATCTTTTTTTAACCCAGGGTTGCACAGAAAGCGCATTACAAGATACAGGACATGTTCAATTTTCGGAAAGTGAACGGGAAGCCCGCCATTATACTGTGCACGTCGAATTGTGATTCAGATTGTTCTCATATTCACGCGTTTCAGCACCCATATTGTAGTTCAATACGTCTCCGCTAGAGGTCTGTCAGTCGGCAATTCAGCTTCTGTTCCCTATCGTAAACCTGACAAAACCAACCGTCAGCAGGAGTTATTCTGTGCAGGTATGACCACGTTTTGCTAAGTGCAAAAACAATCTAACTCGCTGTAACTACGACTACGATCAACGACATGTAACAACTACGATCAGTTGCACACATTGTTATTGACTGAACACACCACATCCGTTCGATTCCTAGTATCGGCACTGACACACCTCGATTGGTTTCAGATCATCAAACAGGCGAGGAAATCGGACGAGATCGGCGAGCTCGCCAAGCTGTTCGCCCTTCACGACGAGGAGTGATAGTCGTGCGGTTAGTGAATGTGACTGGTGCCGGCGGTGCCCTCTCCAGTGCCATGTGGACGCCTGGTGTGGCATTTTAAGGCGGCGATTGTCGGCGGCAGACCACCACGATGGCCAACCTCAGCGTATCGGCTGATGGTGGCTGGCTGGCTGGCTTTAGCGGCTTAGCTTGGCTCTCGAGGTACAAAATGTCGCAATTTTTGGCTGGTTTTGTGCCTGAAGCCTGTGTTATGTTACGTGGGTGAGTGGGTCAGTGGTTCACAGTTAGTGGTGACCGTGTGCGGTTCACTGCCTATGTATGACCCCACGCTGGTTTGCTGTTGAATCTTACCCGATGAGTGTTATCATCCTATGGACGTGATATCGAGTAATATAAATTATATACATCCAAACTCACTCATTGTGATCCTCCTGTGGACATGATATCGAGTAATGCAGATTGTGCACCTTCAGACGGACGTCATATCAAGTAATACAGACTACATCTTCAGACGGGCGTGATACCGGGCCATGCAGACTGCACATTCAAACGGACGTGATGTCGAGAAATACAGACTAGCACCTCCCTCGAGTGCATCTCACATCTTACTCAGCTATACCTTATGTGAAAAATAATGCGGCAATTGGAGCTTTTATCCGCATTCTGTTTGCACCATGCCAGTGGTGTACGGCAACAAACCCGCTGTTTTGCGACAGCGGCCACCACGTGGACCTGTTTAGTGTACTCGTGGCACCACAAAAAGAAGAAAATGATGACCGGTGTCTGGTGAACTTAAACGTGGGGTTATAAGCAATTATATTATAATTGCAATTTACTTTCAAGCAAGCATGTCCTCGAAAACTGGTCATCATTGGCCCTCCTCGTGCTACGCCTCAGCCACAACATCATCTGACGTGTGGGATCCCATACACGATTAGTACGGTGTCCGGACCTCCTTAGCAGTGGCAACCATTGGCCCTCCTCGTGCTACGCCTCAGCCACAACATTATCTGACGTGTGGGATCCCATACACGATTAGTACGGTGTCCGGACCTCCTTAGCAGTGGCCACCATTGGCCCTCCTCGTGCTACGCCTCAGCCACATCATCTGACGTGTGGGATCCCATACACGATTAGTACGGTGTCCGGACCTCCTTAGCAGTGGCGACCATTGGCCCTCCTCGTGCTACGCCTCAGCCACATCATCTGACGTGTGGGATCCCATACACGATTAGTACGGTGTCCGGACCTCCTTAGCAGTGGCCACCATTGGCCCTCCTCGTGCTACGCCTCAGCCACATCATCTGACGTGTGGGATCCCATACACGATTAGTACGGTGTCCGGACCTCCTTAGCAGTGGCGACCATTGGCCCTCCTCGTGCTACGCCTCAGCCATATTATCTGACGTGTGGGATTCCAGACACGATTAGTACGGTGTCCGGACCTCCTTAGCAGTGGCGGCCAGATGGCAGAGATGTGACGGATTTATTGTGAGGCCGCCCACCACCAAATCGTTCGGCAGCCGCCGTTGTACAGCAATAGCCGCGGCAACACGTGGCGACGGTCGAGTTTCCTCAGCTGCCAAGTTGGTCCGCAATGAGCGCCGGCCGGCGTCAGCAGCGGCCAAATCTGGCGTGCTCGTGACTGTCGGCACTCAGCTGCTCCACGAGTCACCACCTCCTGCCGGCCGTCGTTCTAGGTGGATCTTGCAGTAGTCGAAGCGCCCTAAAACCCAAATAACCCCCCAAACCACGTGGATCTTGCGCTTCTTTCTCGCTCAAAGTTGTAGCATCCAGTTCAGAAAGTATTGTTCACAGCCACAGTTTGCTATGGCTAAGCTCTCTGCCTTTGTGGTGTTTTTTTTTTGCTTTGTGCACTGGTCTCCAGACAGTCGGTATGTCTCGTACCAAGAAGCCAACTAGTTTGTATGACATGAGTATCGATAGACCATCGCCCAATGTGATACGGGGGGGGGCATGAATGGAATTCCCGGTTTTCCATACGATGTAATATCCATGCTATTTTTGCCACAATGGTATAGCTCAGTGCGATTGGAACTGCAGGCGCGGCAGCCGCCGAGGGGAGGCGATATGAGATGCATGTCCGCACACTGGCGTATCTAACCCACCGGTTGGGGGGGGGGACTCGGTTTTCGGCGTCAGCCCCCCCCCCATTGGCGTACCCAGGAATTGCATCAGGGGAGGGGTCGAACGGATTTGGAGGGTGCCCATTCTCCCACTATTTTTGGTTCAAATGCATCAGATTTCGATCACTATTTGGCAAAGGGACCCATTAAAAAAAGTGAATGATAACATAATTTCCTGTGTATGGGCCCCAGCCTACGTCCACCGTTTCTAAGTTAGCGGATTTGTGTTCTTGTTTACCATAACGTTCACGTTCAACGTCTTGTACCACGTCAACGTTCGTGCACGAGTACACACTGGCAGATCCGATTTTGTCAACTCTTGCTGTAGGCAGAACTTGAACAGCATGGAACCCTCTATGTGTGTCAGAATCTACTATGCTACCATATTGTGCTTTCAAACAATTATTTTAAAAAATCCTTTAAAATTGGAGATCCTTTCATCCGGACGCCATTTTTTAACCTCGGCAAAGGTTACTGCATTTTAATCTAGTTTACTTCTGTTGGATTCGGGGGGGGGGCAAAAGACACCCTTTTAAGCTAATTCATCCTATTTCACCCTAATTCCCCCACCCCCCTTTAAGCGCTTCGTGGGGGGCATGGCTGGAATGGCCCCTCCCTGGATCCGCCAGTGTGTCCGCAGTGCTGCCCTCCATCGGCCGGATAAACCGACCGCTCCTGCTGTATCGCATGCGCCACACGTGGTTTTCACGACCACGCACATCATATACAGCGCTTATCATATAAATGGATTATAGCACTCATCATATAGCACTCGCATTAAATTTGCGAGCAGGCGTGCAGCGAAAACATTTTTCAGGGTACGGCTGAATGGGGGTTGTAGTTATTTTTGCATATTTTTAGCCAAAAATCGCACTGACGTGCGATTTTGTTGAGAGTTAGACAACCCGACGGGGGTTGGTGAAGGAGGGGACAGTGGGTCCCTTGGCTGTGTCACTGATTCGATGTGTCGCGCTTAACTATTATTTATCTGGTATTGACACAGTTCGAGAGTGCGGGCTGTACTGAACAGCTACCCATTCACAGTTTTAGCTCTGACGTCACTCCATCCTGTTTCCTACATTATCATATGGCGCAATCCTGTTTCCTACTTTATCACTCATGTGTAATATTGCACCATCCTGTTTTCTACATTATCACTTCATCTGTAATATGGCACAATCGTTCTGCACACGATTGCCCCCATGCCCCATCGATTGTGTAAGTTGTACCTGAGGTCCAATCCCTTTCAAATAGTCTCATCCCAATGAAACCCGACTTCAATATTGTGCTCCATGCTACCACCACCTAAATATCCGGAAAACATGCCCATCATCATATGACGGTTATGGGTGTCGTTTTGTGTACTTTTGGATGGAAAACTCAAATAACTAACTGGATGGATGCTAGCTCCCGCACAATTCTGAATGCCCGGAAAAATTAGAAAATGTCGCCACAGTGGACGGGACGCGGATGTGTCTCCCCACACTTCGTGAAATTCATCGTTACGTCTGTGGAATTGCATGAAAAAAAAATAATCTCGCCCCCCCCATACAAAATCAGCCACGACGCCCGTGCCTACAATTATAAATTGTGCCCACCCAAAGTTGATTGGAGTGGGAAGAATTCCGAGTACCCCCCCTCCCACCACCACCACCACCACAACCTCCACGCTGAACAGGTGTTCCCTGAGTAGCGCGAGCAAAATCTTCCAATCTTCCAATACTTTGATCAAACCTCAGCTTTCCTTCCATCATTGCATGCACTTGATGTACGCATCTGATATTCACATGCAATTACTCCTGTTACGACGGCCTTTGCGAGATCAGCTTATCGCACCTCAATCATCCGCTATCTGACCTGCACCCCGACAGATTCTGTCACGCGAACGAGCCGATCTGCTGCGCTGCTGCGAGGCAGTGGGCCAACAATGAATAACTGTTCTAAATAATGGCAAAGACCGGCCCGGCGGGTGACGCGGTAATGCCTCCAGTCTTGAAGAAACCGCCATGAAAAACGGCCCCAATGGACTGTCTTCAAAATGAAGCCCAATTTTCGATTGGCGACCAAATCAAAGCAGCAATCACTGAAGTCGTTTGAAGAAAGAATAAGAGTTTAGAGATTTAAGGGAGGAGCTAAATCACACCAAATAGTGCGTCAATGAGCTGGATCGGTGTTGACGCCGCTCGTGCCTGGAGATCGGTGGCGTCCCGAAGGCCGCCAGTGCTACCACGGTCAAAGCTGTCGACATGGCCAGGCTGGCGGAAGTGAATGTGACGACTTCGGACATGGATCGTACCCGCCGACTCGGCCACACCAAAGACGGTAGGTCTCGAATGGCTAACTTCATCAAGCGCAAAGAGCGGTACGACGCACGCAGGTAACTGAGAAAACCCCGTGCAATGCGCGGTGTGGTGACCGATGCCAGCATGAGCGACGTTTTTCTTTCGCCACGGTAGCCACCACCCCGCCGAGGATGCTCACCTTCCCAGACCCGCAGCTGTCAACGACTTATCACAAATCTGGGAGGGGGGGGGCTGACCGACTGGCTGCATCGCCCGGGCGGCCTGCACCATCTCTGAAAACCGGCTGTGGCTGTATGCTCCAACTGCTGGTAATTGTATTCGTATACTGTATCCAACTGTCTTATCACTATCACGCACCACTTCCTGCGGAAATCACTATGCACAGACACTGACAACAAACACCTGACTCATTTTCGCTCATGGGGTAGCGCTATCACAAAAGCACATGCGCATGTCAGTATGTCTCGTAATAGAAGCGCCCACAAAATAGCAATGAGCAAAATTAAAGGCGCGAGTAAATATTAAATTAAGATTGATCGTGAGATCGATATTAGTACAAGACCGTCACCAGCGTCAACGAGTACTAATGCTGTCCACGCTAATTAAGCAGCTGCTCTAAAAAGGAAGCTGGAAGAGTTTGAATAGTTTGAGGCTACTAATTTTTTTTTTAGATTGCTTGAATGAAAGTAGGTTGTATCACCCACAAAGATTCACCCAAATATCTACAACATTTCCGGCTTCCACTCCCAAATAACACGCCATAGAAACTGACATAGCGATGGCGTTGCTCCATAGATTGAAGCTTCCCTGCCTGTTTAAAGGTTACATGAGGTAAAAATTGAAGATGAATATTGGATTTAGGTATAGATTAAAGCCAACAATATTAACTTAGGGTTCTGCTGTGTTTATCTTTCCTCTGACTTGGGTTCCGAAAAATTGGTTGAGGCGACTTAAAACCCAAATAACTAAATAACTGGGTGCCGAAAACTACAGCGCTTTGCTGGTGATTTCATATAAAGTGTCAACTTACCATACACCCAGCAGCCTACACCAACACTGACAATAAGGGACTTTAATGCGGGGGAACATTTATCTGCATCCGCACAGGTACACGCTTGACGGTGTCCCATTTTGGCTCACACTGCCACACACGAAGCAATACTGAAGTCAATGAACTAAATAAATTATACTGACACCATTATGCCAGCTGCGCGCTCCCATGCCACAGGTCGACAGCTAAGAAACGCAAATACCCACACACTAGCACAAAGCCGCACCACTTCCCACGGAAGGTTCTTACCTGCCTCAGGTAGGCAGCTAAGAAACGCAAACACTACACTGGCACGAAGTCGCACCACATCCCACCTAAGGTTCTTCCCTGCCACTGGAAGGCACTGGAACCAGACTTCAAAATGCACGAGATTCCGCGTCTACCCAGAATTCCAACGAATAATTGTCGAGTAATACGGTGTTCCCAGGTCACCTCACACCACCAAATTGCATTCCCTCGGTTCCGAAAGTCGCACACTAGACTCCGAATTGAAATGTCTCACGCGCTAAAGCTCGCATTTATTACGCATACAAAAATGTGCATCTCTGCATGTACGTGTGATCACCAGGTCGAAAATGTGCATCTCTGCATGTACGTGTGATCACCAGGTCGAAAACTTGCACCGTTTAATTACATCATGCCCACACTATAATCAGCAAATAATTCAGCTGTGACATACTATTTCACAAACCTAGAAATACATTTCACCAGTGTAATGACATCTAAAAACCTCGTATTCTTCTGCACGGTGATCTGCTGGGCCTCCTTGATGTGCTTCCCCCGGCCTTGTTGTTTCTTTTACTACCGGCTATTTACTTAAATATGGCTCAGACAGATTTCCATGTCGCATATTACTGTGCTCCCAGTTCCCAGTCCGTAGTTATGTATTTGTCATCGGCACGGCAGGCGACGTCTGCTGTGCTTGTACACCACTCTTCCAGTAGCTATGATTCGCCTTACATGAATAATAAGAAATGTTATTGATTGATCAGTTCAACACGCCGGTATAGTGCACTATAAATCACTATGGAGAACTGAAAGATCGTTGCTTCCTACGGAATGTTTGTTTCTTGGCACATAACTGAACATTTCTCGACTTGTATCTCTTACAACAGCTAAATAATTAAGGTGTAATATCCTGAAGTCGTAATGCATTAAAAACAAGCTATGGGCAGATGCCGATCCGAGGAGATGTCGGTGTGTGTTGCCTTCGGTGCGCTGGTGCCGCTGGTATTGTATTCTACCTGGCGGTTCGGTCCGCCTCATCGATCACTGTAGTCGCACCGGGCCGCCGCCGCCAGCTGAGTCACCTATTTACGGCCGTATGTCGTGACGTCACCACATACCGGGCGTCGGATGTATGGGCAGCTACTGTGTCGACGGTATGGGCAGCTAGTGGCCGGGATTTCCCAGTGACAGGTGTGTGCCCGTGGGGCACGGCCGCTGCTCGTTCGTTGGTTACCTGTTGAGCTGGTGCGAGCACGGTTGGCCCAGCCGACAGGGCATCACCATACTAACGAGCCACGTAAGTATGACTGAGGGGCACAACCAGATAAAATCGCAATTGTCAAAGTGCGACAGGCGTTAGCTGTGACTTACCTGCCTTCCACCTTTTGCATCCACTTGTGGCATTGATTTGTTCCGTTTTTTTTCCTCTGCTATGCTCAACCGCACACTATGCCGATTGGGACGACACACTTACTTCTATTCTCGTTCTAAGGACTTCAAACGCTCATCAACCGAATACGCCAGTTTTGACTGCATAACAGGCAAGTAACATTGTTACTTACTACTTACTACTGACTTACTTGCTGCAAAGTAAAAGCTTAATAAGGGAAATGAAAATAAAAAGCACATTAATTCGTTTACTTAATCAGCACATTGGGAGCATTTTGTTGGACACGAAGTCACCAGGAACACTGTTTCCATAATACGAGGTCGCATTTTAAAGAAATCAATGAAACACATTTTGTGTCGACATTTTCTTTGATTGACCTATGGATGGAGAATGACTACTTCATCCACTGCCGGTAGAAGAATAAGAAAGGATCTCCTCATATCCGTAACTGCACTTGTATATTTTGAATACGATAATAACACTTCCCGGCCCCAGCCATCCAGAGTGAAAATCTGTATGGAAGGGTTTTCAATGGAACAGCCGCGTGCTGGCGGACCGTTTGTCACTACTAGACTCATTGCTACACGCGGTGGCCGTTTTGCTGTGCTATTTCTTCTTCTTCTTAGCTGAGCTGTCCAGCTCTGCCGCCGACTGCGTGTCTAACACCTGCTGCAACTGGATCCGGTAGTTTTCCCGCATCACGTCGGTGAATGTTCGATGCGCCAAAATCGGCTTCTGTAGGCAAAATGTATGATTGGCGACTGTCTGTCGAGGTGTTCTGGTCGGCTGCGGTCGGAAGTGTGCCATTGTTTTGTGTCGGCCCAGGTGCTTCCGTTGGCCCAATGCGTTATGTTCGGCTACTGGCTGTCGGCGTGCTGCGTTTGGCTTCTCCTGACTTCATTCACTCTTGACTTGTGTTATGGTCGACTACTGTCATCCCAAGTGGTGTGGTAGGGTTATCTTGGCCCAGTGTGTGTGTTATGTTTGGCTACTGTTGGCAAATGTGTCTTGTCCAGTGTGTGTTTATTTGTGGTCTGCTACCATCTGCCCAGTCTGCTTCTGTCAGACTCAGGTGCTATGATATGCTTATTCCGTTGACCCAGTGTATTCAGTCCCCAATTGCCCGCGCTGTGTTGGTTGGCTCCTGTCAACCCTTGTACCCAGTTCGGCTGCTGTCGACCAGTGTTATTATGATCGGTTCCGTCCTTCCAGTGTGTTTCGGTCGTCTGGTGTCAACCAGATACTATGCTGGGCTACCGTTGGCCCAGTGTCTTAGTTTGGCTGCCGTTGACCAGTGTGCCATGGGCGGCTTTCACTTGCCCAGTATACAGAGGCGTCGATTTCTGAAAATTATTGGAGGGAGAAATAAGTACATGGAAGAAATTGGCGGAACAAATTGATCGGGGGCACCCCATAGTTCCTCATGTTAAAAGTTAAAATTATTTGGGGCGAGCAAACATTGGGGAGGGGGGGGGGTGGCAAAGTCCCTTGAAAACTATATAGATCGACATCTATGCCAGTTTGTTGTTTGGCTACTGTTGGTCAATGTGATGATCGACCACTGTCGGCTCAGGTGTTGCAATCGACTTCCATTTACCCGGTATGTTATGGTCGACTACTGTGAACCCAAGTAAACTTCAGTTGACCCGACATGTTTTCGGCCGACATGCTGGCCAGCGTGTTGTGGGTCGGCCGGCCTCCTTTTGCTTACTGTTCCCAAGTGTGTTTTGGTGGTTGTCGTCGGCCCAGCTGTTGTTGTCGGCTTTCGTTTGCCCAGGGTGTCATGTTCGGCTATTGCTGGCTATTTGCTTGTTGTCTCTTACCGTCGGCCAGGTGCTTTGTTTGGCTGCCGTCGGCTCAATGTGGTTGACTAAGTTCTAAGTGTTTATTTAGATAGTTTATCATTTTCCCCGTCGGCCATGGTCAGCTGCTGTCCCCTTCCGTCTGTTCAACGTGTTTTGGTCTGCTAATATTATTGGCCCAGTAGGTTCAGTAGATTACACCACCGCCTGTCCAGAGTGGATCGTCTACGGCAGTGCGTTATGGTGAATTTCTGTTGGGAAGTGTGCTATATATAGTCGGCAACTATCGGATGAACTCAGGGAAAGGTATGTTGAATATGTATGTAACCATGGCTTGTACCAGAAATATACTACTATTAATCAAATTTCTGTATCATTGTAAGCAATGGAGCAAGCAAGTAGAAACAGTAAAGCCATTCTTGCTCACTACCAACGTTCCGGTCGGTGCATGCCCACCTGACCGCTGGCGGTGGGGAAAGAGGGACACCTGGGTGTACACTCGCATGACCACACGCAGTGGGGAGAGGGGACACCTGGGATGGTGCACACCCACTGACCACGCGCGGTGGGGAGGAGGGACACCTGAGTTGGTGCACACCCGCCTGACCACACGCGGTAGGGAGAGGGGGACATCTGGGTTGGTGCACACCCACTGACCACACGTGGTGGGGAGGAGGGACACCTGGGTTGGTGGTGCACACCCGCCTGACCACATGCGGTAGGGAGAGGGGGACATCTGGGTTGGTGCACACCCACTGACCACGCGCGGTGGGGAGAGGAGGACATCTGGGTTGGTGCACACCCACTGACCACACGCGGTAGGGAGAGGGGGACACATGGGTTGGTACACACCCACTGACCACGCGCGGTGGGGAGGAGGGACACCTGGGTTGGTGCACACCCGCATGACCACACGCGGTAGGGAGAGGGGGACACCTGGGTTGGTGCACACCCACTGACCACGCGCGGTGGAGAGGAGGGACACCTGGGTTGGTGGTGCACACCCGCCTGACCACACGCGGTAGGGAGAGGGGGACATCTGGGTTGGTGCACACCCACTGACCACACGCGGTAGGGAGAGGGGGACATCTGGGTTGGTGCACACCCACTGACCACGCGCGGTGGGGAGGAGGGACACCTGGGTTGGTGGTGCACACCCGCCTGACCACACGCGGTAGGGGAGAGGGGGACATCTGGGTTGGTGCACACCCACTGACCACGCGCGGTGGGAAGGAGGGACACCTGGGTTGGTGCACACCCGCCTGACCACACGCGGTAGGGATAGGGGGACATCTGGGTTGGTACACACCTACTGACCACACACGGTAGGGAGAGGAGGACATCTGGGTTGGTGCACACCCACTGACCACGCGCGGTGGGGAGGAGGGACACCTGGGTTGGTGCACACCCGCATGACCATGCGCGGTGGGGAGGAGGGGGGGGGAGGGACACCTGGGTTGGTGGTGCACACCCGCCTGACCACACGCGGTAGGGAGAGGGGGACATCTGGGTTGGTGCACACCCACTGACCACGCGCGGTGGGAAGGAGGGACGCCTGGGTTGGTGGTGCACACCCGCCTGACCACACGCGGTAGGGAGAGGGGGACATCTGGGTTGGTGCACACCCACTGACCACGCGCGGTGGGAAGGAGGGACACCTGGGTTGGTTGCACACCCGCCTGACCACACGCGGTAGGGAGAGGGGGACACCTGGGTTGGTGCACACCCACTGACCACGCGCGGTGGGGAGGAGGGACACCTGGGTTGGTGCACACCCACTGACCACGCGCGGTGGGGAGGAGGGACACCTGGGTTGGTGCACACCCGCATGACCTTGCGCGGTGGGGAGGAGGGGGGGGGAGGGACACCTGGGTTGGTGGTGCACACCCACTGACCACATGCGGTAGGGAGAGGGGGACACCTGGGTTGGTGCACACCCGCCTGACCACACGCGGTGGGGAGGAGGGACACCTGGGTTGGTGCACACCCACTGACCACGCGCGGTGGGGAGGAGGGACACCTGGGTTGGTGGTGCACACCCGCCTGACCACATGCGGTAGGGAGAGGGGGACATCTGGGTTGGTGCACACCCACTGACCACGCGCGGTGAGGAGGAGGGACACCTGGGTTGGTGGTGCACACCCGCCTGACCACATGCGGTAGGGAGAGGGGGACATCTGGGTTGGTGCACACCCACTGACCACACGCGGTAGGGAGAGGGGGACATCTGGGTTGGTGCACACCCACTGACCACGCGCGGTGGGGAGGAGGGACGCCTGGGTTGGTGGTGCACACCCACTGACCACACGCGGTAGGGAGAGGGGGACATCTGGGTTGGTGCACACCCACTGACCACGCGCGGTGGGGAGGAGGGACACCTGGGTTGGTGGTGCACACCCGCCTGACCACACGCGGTAGGGAGAGGGGGAGATCTGGGTTGGTGCACACCCACTGACCACGCGCGGTGGGGAGAGAGACACATTGTATTTTATATTTATCACCAACAGAAAACATGCGAATTACGGGTGAAGTCCAGCGACAACAAGCAGTGTACAGCACAGGCAACACAAACACAGTAACACGAACAAATTGCTACACATCCCGCTAAACACATGGCTCAACTGGCCCATTCCACAACCAATCGACAAGGGCATAGCACCCAATATTTTATATTTTGGTGAATTATTTGTGTGGGGTTATCTGATGCGCCGAATCCAGCTGTGCATTTTTTTAAAAAGAAAGATCAGGTCAACGGTCAAGGAGGTATAGCCTCAGGCATTTCTGAGATGTCACCAAACAAGGGTGTGAAATGCAGAAATGAAGTTCGATATATAATATTTCGAAGAAAAAAATAGGGTTGTGCTCCGAAAAAAAAACATATCCGTTCAAAATTGGGCATGCATGGTTGTTTGTGCGCTAGTTTGTCGTGGCCTGTTTGAATATTTGTGTATAATAGTATATTACTGAAATACAAGCCTATTGATGCTCGTGACACGTGATGGGATGAGAATGTTAGCCATCTGATCTTGAGTGTTGTGTTGCACAAGTGTTCAAATTCGTTGTGGAGTCAAGGGTTAAACAAATGGCAGAAATGTCTCGAATTGTGGTAGGTGGCCCAATTCACGACCAATCCACAAGTGAAGGGGCCAAATTACACTCTATATCTCGATGAAAATACGTAAATAGATTTAGTTTGTCTCTATTATCTGGCTGGGCAATTTTGGGAAAGGTCGGAGCAACGATTAATGAGTTATAGCATCTGACATTTTTGAGAGGTCACCTAAGTCTTTGGAGACCTAATACTCAATGAAGAGTAACACGAATTGCGCGAAGTTATATATCGCTGAATTCGTCATGATCCACTGCATCTTGTGTCACATTCTAAATTATTGTTCACGCGTTTTTTGAAATCGTGAGCTTGTTACCTAAGATAACGTGACCTACTTTGACCTTCGATACAGTCACACACCTATTTTGGAAATTCAGAAACGACGAATAGTGATTTGTGAAATACTAGATCGTCATTTGTATGGAGAAAAGTAAGATAAATATTTTCACCTGATGCAATATATTTCTTCCTCACTGGAAGCATATAAAAAATGTACGATCGTATTTAGCCGAAAAACACTGAAGAGTTTTAATCACCGCCAATCACTGTAACATCAACCTTCTGAAGCTTCAAACCCCACATTCTGGAAACGAAAAGATGAACCTCATTGACTGATAATCGCATTCAACTTGAACTGCTTGAGAACATGAGCCGTGTGCATCGGTCCACTAAAATAAACTAACAATTACAGAATGCAATGCAATACAATGTGTTGCAGTACAGTATTATGATGCAATGCAATGTAATGATCCACATATCTGCAGGTCATCCCATACCTTGTCAGAATCCCAGTTCAGACTGATGATCTGTCGCTGCGATAATATTAATCAACACAATCTGTATCAGCGCGCACACTGACACGTTTCAATTCACCCAACTACCATTAACACACGCCCCGCATCGGTAAGCAGTCCATTAACTATTACGGTTCTGTGGGTCACTGGTGCGAACTTATGGTGCCCCCGTGTTCCCTGCACCGTGATGGCTTTCGAGAAGCGCTCGCTGAGGTGGGTCGTGACGTCCATTGCCTCCTGCTTTGATACAAATAGGAATTTGATTCAGCTGGCTAGCTTGTGCGACAGATACTCAAACATGTCCTCCGCCGCCAGTATCTGGTTGTTAAGCGGGCGCTTGAGGCTCTCATGAGCTGCGGCACGCATGGCTGTGCCCCAATGCCGTCGCAAGCGCCCTTGCCATGAGATGCAACACAAATTATATTTACAGAATACCTCAGAATATGTCTGATGGTGACACACATTGACGAAGTCATGCTCATACTCATACTGCCGTCTGTGAAATAATTTTTTTTTAGGTCAGGTACTGCGGTCCGAATTTCTGGGATAAGACGTTGAAAGAACGCATGCACCATGTTGGTGTTGTGCTTTGTGCCGTCAGAGATACAGCAATAGCTCTGATGGCACAGTACCTCGTCCTCACGCCAGTACACTACAAACGGGTGCCCCGTACACAGGGACGAATCCCGGTGGAAGCCTTGAGCTGCATCCTGCACTACAAATGAATAATTTTCAGCGAAATCGTACAAGACAATCACTTCGCCCTCTTTGACAGTAGCCTTTGCGTAGGTGAAGTGCTGACCTTGTTTGTCAGCCACAAAGTGGTGTCTGGTCAGCTTCACGGTTTGCTGGCTCAAAAATCGCATGCTTTCCTCTTTGGTCTATACTATTTTTGCGAGTGTACAGCGATGCGTGCTCATCCACCGTTTGTACCTAATCTCATTATCCATGTCAACATCTGGGGCTAAATCACCTTCACTCTCCTGATTTTTCCGCGAGGATAATCCTCGAAAAGTTCATCACCCCGTCTGCACCAGGGCAATCCTCACAGTTGTGCATCATGCAATCACGGTTTTCCGTGCCACATAAAGCGTGATCGAGGAAATTACGGTATTTGAGGCCGGGAAGGCCGAGAGCGGATATGAGCAATTTTGGGTTTTGATGGTAAGTGCACATACACACCGAGTGTGTCCTACTGTTGCCTGCCAAAACGCAATGCTTCGGACGAAGGGCAGCAAAGGTTAAGAAGCTGGTGCGATGGTTTTCATAATTCTGCTTGTATAGATCATATATCTCACACAAAGTTTCCAACGCAAGCCTTTTCTGAACTCTAATTTTGGTTCGATCAACATGTCACACCGTGACACAGTCGGTCTTGCCGAGACACATCCGGCTGAGCTGGTCCGACTGATAAAATAGCTTTACTTTCACCTTGAATGTGTCCGACACCCTCATACATTTCCTCGCTGCACAGGCAGCACGTTCAGCGACAGTGAGCAGTGAGCACTGGGCACCCAAACACGTGGCACCCTTGTTTCTGCCCTTCCTGATATCTAACTACATTCGCAGATTTTTATTTTGGCGAGGCAATAAATGGTTGTGGGAATGGTTTCTCAGTTATCGAAATGTGATTGCTATATTGTGGATGCTTCTCTCTCCATGTAATTCATGATAAGGTACAATAATGATACTCACAAATCATCTACTACCGCAATTTAGAAACATTTCTGCCATTTTGTTTAGCCCTTGACCTCACGAGTTAGACCACTTGTGCAACACAACATTCAAGGGCAGATGACTAGCATTATCCCATCACGTCCTTTGAACGTCTAAAGCCTTGTATTTCTATAATATACCGTTCTAAAAACATTCATACAGGCCACGATAAACTAGCGCAGCAATGCATAAACAACCATGCATGCCTAATATTGAAAGAATATGTGGAGTTTTAGGAGCAAAACCCTATTTTTTATTTTATGCTTCGAAAGATCAGATATCGAACTTCATTTCTGCACTTTTTAAATCGCATTGTGACTGTCCCGAAAGGTAAAATAGGTCACGTGACCTTAGGTCACGAGGTCACGATTTCAATTATCCCGTAAACGAAAATTTCGAAAGAGCCAAAAGATGCAGTCGGTCATTGTGAGTTGACCGATATATACTTTTGCACAATTCAGATTGCTCTTCATTGAGTTAAAGACCTCAAAATACACCCTTGTTAGGCGACATCTAAAAAATGCCCAAGGCTATAACTCCTTTACCCTGGACTTGATCTTTCTAAAAACGGCACAGCTGTATTCGGCGCATGAGATAACCCCACACAAATATTTTTTATCAAAATATAAAATATTGGGTGTTATTTTGGTCCTTTCACTTGTCGATTTGTCGTGGAATGGGTCCAACTAGACTCGCAAACGAAACTGCAAGTCATGTCAGAAGAAAAGGTAGATGACAGCCAAGCGAGCCGGTCCCGCAGTCGCCGTATAGGCTTCACTGTCCCGGTCGCTAAACCAGTCCAATCGCATCCTGAAGTCGGTCGCTGATTGACGTTGCTAAGTGTAAAAACGTGTTTTTGCGGTGCCGTCCATCCTATCTGATGTCGGGCGATATGGTGTCAGTCAGCAACTCGCGAGGTGTCCATGCCAGAAACCATATGAGGAAAGTCATTTGATGGCACGTTGCCTGATCTGTTGGGTTGGCGAAGGCCCATCTGGCCACTCGCTGTAGGGAGAGGGGCGTCGGGACGACCCGTAGACAGGGTGACAACTGCTCACTGCTGTTCGATGCATACTTGGGAACTGAAGGTTCTGAGAGGTAAGTAATTTTCTTGGAAATTGTAGCTTCTTATTAGTATCGCCTTTTTACGAACTTATGTTTTTAGTTACGCTATATCAGCTTCATGTGTATTCCTTGACTTCAAGCGTTTATTTTCAGTCCAACAATTCACAGAAAAGCAATTCACATCAACTGGTCAATAAGGGTGTTTTGCCTACGAATAGCATAGCCGCCGCAAATGCGGCCATGGAGACGCATTTCGGGGACCGTTTTCCGAAATCCGTCCACTTCAATGATTGTTTAATGAAACAATATGACTGATGCGCTATGTGTTTAGCGAATACCAAAAACAGCATCAGGCAGAACAAAAATGTGCCTAGTACGCAAGGCAATAAATATATTATGTTGTGAACTTTTAGTAGCGATCTCGCTTAAGGTGACCACAATGCGCACACTCCACTGGACCCAGCATTGAGCCTTCGTTTCAATTCCTAGTTTTACATGCTACATGATCATACCTGCATACCTTTGTGTGGCGGAGAAAACTGAATCCAAGCTGGTCAAGGTTTCACTCCTAGCACGCTTTGTCAAGTACCTGATAGACAATAAATGCACCCATGCCCATATACAGCATGCAAACCCTTTCACAGATATTACCTGTCCCAATCAGATATATGTGTCGAACTCACCTGTCGCGATGCCTCCTAGAAGTGTTGTTAATTCACGTTCCGGACGGAAGCTATGCTGTTTCTTTGACTTATGCTTCCGCTACACTTTGTATGCATGCTGGAGCACACACTAGCAGCTGTACGCCACTCCCATATACGTAATCCACCTGGTGGCGTCGCTTGGCCCAACACAAGGCCCCGAGTGCGTCAGAGCTCGGCAGGCTTACCAGCGAGTCATGGAGTGACGTCATCTGCTCCAGCTTGGTCACTTCTCTAGCGCTGTGCTCGGCTGTCATGAAGTCGTTGACGGCTGACCAGCGCTGGCCGAACTCCCGTATCCTGCTCTCTTGAATGACTGTCCTCTCTTCCTGTAGGGGAGACGACGCAGCCGGTCACTGTACCGACTCGGCTGTCAACATTGTCCGGGCCAGGGAGACGACACAGCTTGTCACTATACCGACTCGGCTGCCAACATTGCCCGGGCCAGGGGATACAACGCAGCCTGTCCTATATCGACTCGGCTGCCAACATTGCCCGTGCCTGGGAAGACGACTCAGCCTGTCACTATACCGACTCGGCTGTCAACATTGTCCGGGCCAGGGGAGACGACACAGCTTGTCACTATACCGACTTGGCTGCCAACATTGCCCGGGCCAGGGAGACGGCGTAGCTCGTCACTATATCGACTCGGCTGTCAACATTGTCCTGGCCAGGGGAGACGACACAGCTTGTCACTATACCGACTTGGCTGCCAACATTGCCCGGGCCAGGGAGACGGCGTAGCTCGTCACTATATCGACTCGGCTGCCAACATTGTCGGTGCATGTGGAGACGACTCAGCCTGTCACTATACCGACTCGGCTGTCAACATTATCCGGGCTAGAGGAGACGATGCAGCCTGTCACTATACTGACCCGGCTGTCAACATTGCCTGGGCGTTGGTCCTTGTCTCCACAATCGGGCTAACGATCAGCCTTCAGGAGAGACCAAAATCGGCTTACACACATCTTCCAGTCAATCCGCGGCCAACTGGCATGAGGAAAGGGCTTCGAGAAATTCCATCGCATTGCGTTGGGCTTAAAAACACAAAGGCTCTTTTCTTAAGATGGGAAGAGCATAATATTCCCACCGAAGAAATGTCACAACTGTGGCCATTATTGATGCTGATCACGGACAAAATTAAGATTGCTAATCACCAACGAGATGGTTTGTGTGTATCTAGCCATTTAGAAACGTGTGTATTATTTTGGTATGTACTACCAGGTCGCCCGACGCAAAACAATTGACAGGGTGAAGACACACTGGCGACGCATTGTTCTTCCCCTCGACTGCTGACCTTGTGTCTAGTCACCCCACACCTCTGACTCCGTACTGGTGATCTGGTGACCAGTCACACCCCACACCTCCCTCCAACTGACCCTGTACTGGTGATCTGGTGACCAGTCATACCCGCACCTCCAACTGACCCTGTGCTGGTGATCTGGTGACCAGTCACACCCCACACCTCCAACTGACCCTGTACTGGTGATCTGGTGACCAGTCACACCCCCACATCTCCAACTGACCCTGTACTGGTGTTCTGGTGACCAGTCATACCCCACATCTCCAACTGATTCCGTGCTGGTGACCTGGTGACCAGTTACACCCCACACCTCCAACTGACCCTATTCTGGTGATCTGGTGACCAGTCACACTCCCACACCTCCAACTGACTCCGTGCTGGTAATCTGGTGACCAGTTACACCCCCATACCTCCAACTGAACCTGTATTGGTGAACTGGTGACCAGTCACACCCGCACCCACAACTGACCCTGTACTGGTGATCTAGTGACCAGTCACATCCCACGTCTCCAACTGACCCTGTACTAGTGATCTGGTGATGAGTCACACCCCAAACCTCCAACTGACCCTGTACTGGTCGTCAACGACCCGCACTTCTTCTGGCTCGTCCACCTGGAACTGCTGCGTGTCCACCTCGTGCAGTACAAACGGCGGGGGCAGCTGCGGCTGGACAAACACGGACTCGACCGACTGCTGCGACACCGTGCCCTCGGCTTGTCGCACCACCTCCTGGTGATGCCAACATTTCTCCTGCTCGCTGGCATTCTTATCGGTCCTCTCGGACGCAGGGTGGAACTCTCCTGTCGGGTACGCATCAAATGATTACCAGCGAAGCTACAGCCAGTGCGAATCTACCCTAGAGCGTGTACGGAGAAAGTTTGTGCGAACGCTGTCCGGGCGCGACCTGGCTGGACCGCTACTCTTTTCAAACTTTAACCATTCTATTGTTGCCGGGTTTTAAATCCTGGTATTCGATCAGAATTGGACCTGTTCCTGGAATTTTGCTGGATCAGCTTCCACCACAATATTTCCTCTGAAATAATCGTATCCTGGCCAAAAGTCGTATCCTGGTCCTTACGACACTTACAGCTCGCCGTGTTCGGTCGGCCGGCCGCCGATCGCATGTCTACGTCATATCGCGTGTTCTGCGAGCTCCGGGCGATCGAACCGCGCGGATGACAGCTGAGTAATCATCTGTTCCGCTGGACAAAGCGTTCCGTTGTGCGTGGCGTAAATTGAGCAGGAACGCCTTCGACAGGAAGGATGGTGGCATGGCGTACGGTGTGCACTACTTCGCCAATTCGGCACACTGCGTGCACGTTTGAGATTCGCTCACCATATTCGACTGAGGAGCCTAGTTTTCGCAAGAGTGTAGCGAATTAAGGGCGAATGACATTGTTTGTAATGCCTGGACCTGGAGGCACCGCTACCGAGATCGGCTCTTCTGGCGAATGTGGTGCACGCGTCGCATACTTCAAACCAGTCTACTAAATCAGGTAATTTGTTCGTACTTACGTTTTTTTATATATCTGGACTACCGCCTAAATTAACATCATACTCTGTGTTTGCATTGGCTGTGATTGTCCTCGAACTTACCTACCACAACGGTAATTTAAGTATTCTATAATAATACGGCTCCAGTATTGCACCTACAGATCGGCAACCCTCCTTTTAGTCCTTTGTTTGTCTGCCATTTGTGCTCGTTTGCCTCGCACCTCGCCTTACATTGGTATGTCGGTCAATGGCATATTGTGGGATTCTCAATTCAAATTTTCAGTAAGGGCTGCATGGAATGTTTGATATGGGCACTGCATGTGTTTTAGCTTGGGCAGGTCAGAAAACATGGCACATCGCCTTTCCTCCCAAAAGCAACCACAGCGTAATCGAAATACATTCTAGTAGATACACTATACTCGGTTAGACATACTGGCAGACACGCTACATCTGCTATGGCGCCACCACACGACCACGTTTATGGAAGCCGGCAGCTCTATTAACCAGGTGTAAGTGCGTGCGTGTAAGTGATAGGTGCTGTGTAGATCAGACGAGAGTAAGTGTTACGCTACAACACCCTCTGGTGGATCCAGGGGGAGGCAATGGGTCTATACCCCCGAACCCACCCCGATGAAGTTTGGCCGAAATTTTGCACTAAATGTTATTTTCTCGAAATCAAAGAACATTTTATGACACAAAGATGGTTTTAAGCAACCAGACGACAAGCAACCCGACGACAAGCAACCAGACGACAAGCAACCAGACGACAAGCAACCAGACGACAAGCAACCAGACGACAAGCAACCAGACGACAAGCAACCAGACGACTGTTGTCTGTTCACATCCAATGCGTTTTTGAAATTGGATGTTTTTTATTAGCCCCCCTCCCCCAAGCCAAGCCTTTGGATCCCCTCCTGACCACACCTGTGATAGGCGCTGTGTAGATCAGGCGAGAGTAAGTGTTTACGTTACCAAATCAGTGTGGTTGATGTTGTGTGGGGGGCCAGATGAGAGTGAGTGTTTACGTTCCCACGCTTGTGACAGGTGATGTGCTGGGTGAGTAAGTGGTGCGCCGACCTCACCACACCTGTGTCGGACGAAGCTGCGGCTGGTGCCTCTTGAGAATCCACCGACAGGTCAGGCTCGGTCGAGCCGCGCGATGTCACGGGAAGCTCAACGTCAGGCAGCCGACATGTCTTCTGCTCCAGATACTGGTCAACAGATGCATCGAGCACAGTTATGTAGGTCTGGCAGGCACGGCTCGTGAGCTGTCTGTCTGACAATTACTTCTTCAGCAAACCTATGGTACGATAGCGCAATACGCACATTAAGCCTACACGACTGTGTCAATTTCCCTGGAGGCTTCAGAATTGAACCATGAACGCTGAATCAAACACGGAGACGGAGCGTTGCCCACGTTCTTCCGGTGACACGCCTGGAAATGCTCAACGGTTTGACGGTGCGTCGGAAAACTTTGTGAATTTAAAAGCCCGCACGCTCGGTGGACGATTTTGTATTATCTGGTTCCATCGTCGACTCTCCTGGTCGCATTGTCTGACATGTATGTTTGCAAATTTAGTTATGATTTCATGACACAGAGAAGTTGAATAGGACAACGTATGCAAAATTGGTTCTTTGGGATATATTTACTTCATCCGTCATAATTATTTGGTCAATATCTTGGGTTCTTTTTTGTAACTTTAGTTATTTTTCCACTTGACGTTGTAGGAATTCAATGGATACGCCTTTTGAAAGCAAAAACCTCGCGCGTAAATGAGCCACATGCGTCCGTACATACCAGAAGCTAACTACCCTGCCTTTTTAAACATAAATAGTTCGTGTGGCTTCACTCTGGGTGGTTTCAAATGAGTAATGTGTCAGGTGAGAGTATCTTTAGTAGATGTATCGGAGGAAGGAACCACCTCGAGGCGTGTTTTCAACGCCCTCTCGCCCCTGCCTTCGTCGGCCATCTCCCACGCCGTCTTCTCCAGCTTGATGGCGTTTATGTGGTCGTTATTGTAGAAGAGCTCAATGTCATCCTGTTGATGGCAGATGATGTCTGGTCAGTCATTCAGTTATCAAAGCACCACACAATGCAATGTAATACTGAACATTGCTTAGCCCATCACAGCAATTCACTACACTACACATAGACAGCACGGGACAATTGTTTGCCTTTGTGCTATTCATTGTTCGATCTCTAGAAGCATCCATAGTATGAGTGATTGCATGTATCGCAGTGCATCGTATTGCATTGATTTCATCACATCAATTCCTTACCATGCATACCGAGTGGTATTCTGTGATATGAAGAGTGACTTCACAAGGCCCATTCCACGACAAATAGACAGGGGCATCACACCAAATATTTTATATATTTTATATATTATATAATTTTATATTTTATATATTATATATATTATATATTTATATTTATATATATTTATATAATATATTCTATGTTATTATATTTTGATGAAAATATTTGTGTGGGGTTATCTAATGCGCCGAATCCAGCTGTTCCAATTTTAGAAAGATCAGGTCAACGGTCAAGGAGTTATAGCTTCGGGAATTTCTGAGATGCCACCAAACAAGGGTGTTTTGAGGTCTTTAATACAATGAGGAACAATCCAAATTGTGCAAAAGTATATATAAATGAACTCACAATAATCCACTGCATCTTTTGGCTATTTCGGAATTTTCGTTTACGGGCCATTTGAAATCGTGACATCGTGACCTACTTTAGCAATCGGGACTGTCACAATGCGATTTTAAAAAGTGCAGAAATGAAGTTCGGTACCCTATCTTTGGAGGCAAAAATAAAAGAATGTTTTGCCCCTAAAATATTACATATCCATTCAAAATTAGGCATGCATGGTTATGTTAGCGCTAGTTTATCGTGTCCTGTTTTAATGTTTGTTTTGACAGTAGATTACTGAAATACAAGCCTTTTGATGTTCGTGGCACGTGACGGGATGATAATGCTAGTCACCTGGCTTTGAGTGTTGTGTTGCACAAGTATTCTAACTCGTTGTGAGGTCAAGGGTTAAGCAAATTACAGAAATGTCTCCGAATCGTGATAGGCGGCCCATTCCACGAGAAATCGACAAGTGACCGGAACAAACTACACTATATATCTGGATGAAAATACTTACCAAGGATTAGTTTGTCTCTATAATCCAGCTGTGCAATTTTGGGAAAGATCGGAGCAACGGTTAAAGAGTTATATCATCCTATATTTTTGACAGGTCACCTAAGTGTTTCGAGGCATGGAACTGAATGAAGAGTAGCACGAATTGCAAGAAGCTATATATCGCTGAACTCGTCATGATCCACTGCATCTTGTGCCACTTTCGAAATTCTTGTTCGCGCGTTTTTTGAAATCGTGAGCTTGTGACCTAAGATAACATGACCTAGTTTGGCCTTCGAGACAGTCACAATGTTATTTTGGAAATTCAGAAACGATCAATGGTGATTTGTGAAATGTTAGATCGTCACTTGTAAGGAGAAAAGTAAAAGAAATGCTTTCACCTTATGCAATATATTTCTGCCTCAATGCAAGCATATTAAAAATGTACGACTATATTTCCCCGACAATACCGAAGGGTTTTATCACCACCAATCACTGTAATATCAACCTTTTAGCGTTTCAAACCTCACATTCTGGAAACAAAAAGATGAACCTCACGAACTGAGTAATCGCATTCATCTTGAACTGCTTGAGAACAAATTTGGCGCAGACGCATCCATTGACACATGCTGAGCCTAAAATGAATCGCATTGGATCATGAGCCGTCCATATCGGCGTACTAAAATAAAGTAACAGAATTACACAATGCAATGTAATACAATAATGTGTTGCAGTACAGTATTATAATGCAATAAAATGTAATGATCTACAGATATGCAGATCATCCCATACCTTGTTATATTTCCAGTTCAGACGGATGATCTGCCACTGCGATGATATTAATCAACACAATCTATATCAGCGCGCACACTAACACGTCTCACTTCACCCAACTACCATTGACACTCGCCCCGCATCGGTAAACAATTCATGAACGATTACGGTTTGTGGGTCACTGGTGCGAACTTGTGGTACCCCTGTGTTCCCTTCACCGTGATGGCTTTCGAGAAGCGCTCGGCGAGGTGGGTCGTGACGACCATTGACTTCTGCTTTGATACAAATATGAATTTGATGCAGCTGGCTGGCTTGTGCGACAGATACTCAAACATGTCATCCGCCGTCAGTATCTGGTTGTTAAGCGGGCGCTTGAGGCTCTCTTGAGCCGCGGCACACTTGGCTGTGCCCCGATGTCGACGCAAGCGCCCTTGCCATGAGATGTGACAAAAAAGCCACTTACAGGATACCTCAAATCTGTCCGATGGTGACACACATTGACGAGGTCATGCTTATTCGTATGCTGTCGTCTGTTAAATAAATATTTTTTGAGGTCAGGTACCGCGGTCCGAATTTCTGGGGTACCCCGTTGCAGGAAAGCATGCACCATGCCGGTGTTGTGCTTTGTGCCGTCAGATATACAGCAGTAGCTCTGATGGCACAGTATCTCGTCCTCACGCCAGTACACTACAAACTGGTGTACCGTACACTGGGACGATTCCCATTGGAAGCCTTGAGCTGCATTCTGCATCACAAACTCGGACGGAAGGAGGAGACTGGAAGTGCGCGTCACGAACCGAGGTGTGGTTGATGGGGTGGTGGTGGGCTAGACTATCGTTCCTGCTCTGCCGGATGTCCCTGCCGAAAGGCGCTCGGCGGCAGCGGCAAGGGACGTTGCCAGATATTAAAACACAATTCGGCAGACGACTCCACGCCTGGTGCGCTGGGGGCGGCACCTACCGGAACCGCGCATAGGCAGTAGCAGTTCAGCCCGCCGCGCTGCTCGCCGCGCCCAGGGGGCGGGCTGAGCGGTCACCACTTGGCGACTCGTAACAATGCTAATAACCATTGCCCTCACGGGAATATACTATTTTCAGCGAAATCGTACTAGACAATCGCTTCACCCTACTTGGCAGTAGCCTTTGCGTTGGTGAAGTGCTGACCTTGTTTGTCAGCCACAAAGTGGTGTCTGGTCGGCTTCATGGTTTGCTGGCATGATATCGCATGATTGCTCTTGCATGCAGGCTCTTTGGTTCAGACTATTTCTGCGAGTGTACAGCGATGCGTGCTCATCGACTGTTTGCACCTAATCTCATTATCCATGTCATCATCTGTGACTAAATCATCTTCACTCTCTTCTAATTTGTCCGCGAGGGTAATCCTAAGAAAGTTCATCTTCTTCACCAGGGCAGTCCTCACAGTTGCGCATCATGCAATCACGGTTTTCCGTGCCATATACAGCGTGATTGAGGAGGTTACGGTACTTGAGACCGGGAAGGCTGAAAGCGGATATGAGCAGTTTTGGGTTTTGATGATAAGTGCATATGCACACCGAGTACGTCCTACTGCTGCCTGCCAAGACGCAATGCTTCGGACGAAGGGCAGCAAAGGTTAAGAAGCTGGCTCGAGAGTTTTCAGAGTTCTGCTTGCATAGATCATAAATATCACACAAATTTCCCAAAGCAAGCCTTTTCTGAACTCTACTTTTGGTTCCAACAACCTATCGCACCATGGCACGGTCGGTCTTGCCGAGGCACATCCGGCTGATCCGGTCCGACTCACAAAATAGCTTTACTTTCACATTGACTGCGTCCGACACCCTCCGAAATTTCCGTCCCTTCACAGGCAGCACGTTAAGCGAGAGTCAGCAGTGAGCACTGGGCACACAAACACGGTGCCACCCCTTGTTTCTGCCTTCATGATATTTCACTACATGCGCAGATTTTTATTTTCGCGAGGCAATAAATGGTTGTGCGAGTGGTTTCTCGCTTATCGGAATGTGATTGCTATATTGTAGAGGCTTCTCTCTCCTTGTAATTCACGGTAGGGTATAACTCATAAATCATCTACCACCACAATTTTGAGACATTTCTGCCATTTTGTTTAATCCTTGACCTCACGAGTTAGAACAATTGTGCAACTGTCACAGACCTTCACCTTCGAGTCCTGTATTCACACTCCTCCATGACACGACACGCCGCCGAGCCACCCCCGGCGGCCCGGGTCACGTGACCGGGTCACGTGATAGGCCCGGCGGCGGCCCAACAACAGACACCAAAGTCTGACACTTTCCCCTCTCATCCAAATTGCGAGGGTAATCGCAATTGAACAAAAAAAAATGGGTTTCAGCTCAGTATATACACCGCGTTTGAAGCAAATAACGCTGAACGGCTACCCTGACCCCACCTATGTCGCCGTACCAAGTAAGTACCATGTATCTTCTGTACAAACGTCAAGTCTGGCACTGAACAAGTGATACCCGCGGCCGCAATGCGCAACAATACTCGCACCTTGCACTGAAAACGTGAAACGTGTCACACAATTACACATCACGATCGCGCACAACTTTTACATTTTTCACATGGGTGCGTCGAAGTTTTCCACCTTTTTCAACAAAATCTAAGTGCCGTCGACCTCGTAGGGCGACTACAACATAAGGTCCTATCCAAGGATAATCCAACTTGGATCGAGCGGAAAAGTTCCTGTACAACAACCTGTCACCGACTTTGATCGCTGGCTCTGCAACTCTGCGCCGCCTGTCATACTGCTGTTTGTATCTTTCGCAGGTATGGACGTAGTCTTCGCATCCTGTCTTTATGCCCGGGTACCAAGCGTGCCGACTGATCAGCTCGTACATTTTCTCAGGGCCACCATGGGCGTGGTGTGTGGTGTCGTGGTGAGCATGAAACAGCTCACATCGTTTTGCCAAGGGCCAGACCACCTGCTCGGGGCCCGCCGACCCTGCCGGCGTTCGGCGCATAATCCCGTCTCTTAGTTTGAAATGTTCCGACGGCTCACGTTTCAGACAGGGAGGGGCGAAACGTGGCCACTTTCCATGATTCAAGCGATGTGCTATGGCTCTACAATTCCTGTCGTGCCGCTGGTACCAGCGCAGGGTATCTGGCTTGAGAGGAACCAGTGAAACAGCGGAAACCTCCCGAGCCCCCTCGCTAGCGACTTCACAACCGTTAGACTTCGGTGTCGAATTTGTACGTACAGATTCCGGGTACAAATCCGTCCCCCGTACCGGGGTAGCATCGGCGCGTCGGCCGTGCGTCGTCCGTGCACTGTCCGTGCACTGTTGCTGAGTTTCGCCACCAGGGTCAGGGGCGGCGCGACCGTCCGCACGCTCTGTAGTCGGCGGATCCGACTGACCCGCGCCCGGTCTAACCGGTCCGCTGTCGCCGGACGTGTCAGGGACTGTCTCCTGTCCCCGTGCCGTATCACAACCATGTGATGGTTCGTCGGCCGACCGGGCCGCATCGCTGATCTCCTGTTCCTGTCTCCTGTTCCTGGTTCCTGTGTATGCGAGACAGCATCATGAATCAAATCTTCTACAACGACAAATTCACTTTCAAGTTCCCAGTGATCTTCCCCGGACAACGCAACCTTAAGTTTACATGTGCCCAGAGCTTTCAACAAAGCATGCCCAGAGGCGGAAACAAGACGGGCAGGCGGCTTCAATGGCGAGTTCGGAGCAATGATGCCAAACACACGGCTGTCTATCATACTCAGTTGGCTACCACTGTCTATTAAGGCATCACTTACCGCAAATCCATTGATTGCAACCCGAGCTATGGGAAGGTTCACCAACCTTCCGCCAGCCTGCCCCCTTGTCCGTTTGGGCAGTGCCTTTTGAGGTGGCCGAAGCCGCGACAAGCCTCGTCAGCCTCGTCAGCCCTCGTCTGCCGGTCCGGACTGCGCGATTGGCCGCGGTCGGCTGTTCTCAGCTCAGGCCGGCCGGCCGTGCCCGCATCGCTCTCCCGCGCCCGTGCCGGCACCGGTGAGCCGCCACGCTGCTCCCGGCCTCTGCTGGCCTCCCATGCTCTACCCCCAGCATGAGCCGCGCCGGCAGCGCCACTCCGCGGCGCAGCCGGAGAACTACGGCGCCAGCGCTCCCGTCCTGTGCCGTGCGCACCTGCGCCGGCCGCTCTGCCCGCGGCCCTGGTGCAGTCTCCGTCCGTGGCACGGCGCCACGGAGGAGATGAAGATCTCTGTGGCGTTCGGATTGGGTGTGGAGACTCAGCAGAGATCCCAGCATACTCTGCCCAGGTGACTGTGTGCTCACGTTCGTTGACGGATGACGCTGTGCCGCAGAGTTCGGCCAGTTGTTCCTCCCGAGTTAACTCCTTGACTGCAGACTCGAAAGTAGATGCCCCTTGACGCGAAAGGAGACGCTTTTCCTCCGCCGATAAGCCGACCAAGAAGTGCCGGTAGAGAGCCGCTTGATAAATAACTCAGGCGAGCTCGAGCCGTCAAAAATCGGGAAGTCGGACAACGAAACGCTCAATGAGGCCATATTAACGCACGCAATTATACTTCAGGTCTTGAAAGTAGAAAACCTTCGCGAACAATAGAACACAGGGAATGTTAACCCTCACAAACCACGGGGTTTCGTACCGACCGCTGCCACCATGTCACAGACCTTCACCTTCGAGTCCTGTATTCACACTCCTCCATGACACGACACGCCGCCGAGCCACCCCCGGCGGCCCGGGTCACGTGACCGGGTCACGTGATAGGCCCGGCGGCGGCCCAACAACAGACACCAAAGTCTGACAGCAACGCTCAACATTCAAGATCAACAACAATGTAATGTAATGATGCAACATTCAAGATCAGATGACTAACATTATCATCCCATCACGTGCCTCGAACGTCAATGGCCTTGTATTTCGGTAACATACCGTTTTAAATACATATTTATTAAGACCACGATAAACTAGCGCAAAAACAAGTGACTGTAACAAAAGGCAAAATAGGTCACGTGACATCAGGTCACGATGCAAATATCCCGTAAACGAAAATTTCGAAGTAGCGAAAAGATGCTACAGGTCACAGGTCATTGTGAGTTCACCGATACACACTTGTGCACAATTCAGATTGTTCTTCATTGAGTTAAAGACCTCAAAAGACGCCCTTGTCAGGTAACATCTAAGAAATGCCTGAGGCTATAACTATTTGACCGTTGACCTGATCTTTCTAAAAATGGCATAGCTGGATTCGGCGCATCAGATAACCCCATACAAATATTTCCATCAAAATATAAAATATTTGGTGTTATTTTGGCCCTTTCACTTGTCGATTTGTCGTGGAATGGGCCACAAATGATATGGCAAGCTTTCATGTGAGTTGAAGTACAATTCGCCCCCTATCCGCATGTGCATATCTTAACACGTTCGAATGCACACGAAAAGGCGAGCACGCAGTCATTGGTACACATCTTCCGAAATAACGACATCTGCAACAAGCTTACTCTCGAAAAAAGCCAACAATGACTAGCAGACAAAGGGTGAAGAACTTGCTTACCTTAGTGGGAATATGGAGTGCTGACAGTGCTAAGTAAATGAGCATTACATGAATGGTAGGATTACGTAGCCTCATATTCAATAGCTAATATACAGAGGTTACGTAATCCTAGCATTCAACTTAGTGAAAATCAGAAAGGCAGGAGGTTCCAGGGTGCAATCAAGGTAACGGACTCTTTCAATCAACCTTTTCAGAGTCGCCTATATTGTGGTACTATGAAATATTATGGGAGAGGAGACAAAGGTGAGCTGGAGCCCTACTCAGGCAGCTCCTGTGTATGAGAGAATAGGGGGGAGGTAGGCGTGGTCTGAATCCTTGCCCCAATAGTCACTGGAAAGGTTGCCGTGACGTCTCCATTTGGTGTACACTTATTGCCTGGTGCACTTGGCCTCAGTACAACACATCGGAAGTGAGTATTCTACCAACAGGAAAAACGCACTGAATGTTGCATGCAGTGCACCAATACCTCATCGTCAACTGACGCCACCGGCCCCAATGCGACAGGTATAGAAGCGGCCCAGGCGGAGGTCAGACAACTTCTCTACAGTGACCTATGAGAACGTACCGCTCGCTGTTCTGCGCTGACCAGTCTCAGGGCCAGGTGAGGCCAGCTCAGGTTCATGTTGTCTACACTGCATACTCTCTCCGGCTGTTGACGGCGTGCAGCCGACGCCTGCTGCACTGATGGTGGCGTGACTGTCGACACCGACGAGGTCACTCCACAGCGGTGGTGTTTCAGCGTGGGGTGAGTCCTCCGTGGTGTTAGTGTGAAGTCAGTCCACAGGGGTGGTGTGACAGTGTGGGGTCAATCCACAGTGGAGTCAGTGTGAAGTCGGTCCACTGGGGTGATCAGCATCAGGTAAGTCCACAGTGGTTGTGTGTCAGCGGGAGGTCAAGGGGACTCTAATCAATTCCTGAAGCCCGAGCATGAACATTAATGACGGAAGAGGATAGGGATGGAAGTGCAGTGTGGCAGCGACTGGGACCTTGGCGGAAATGTAATTAAATCGAATCTATCTGAACTGACCGGTATTAGCAATCTATAGATAGCTTACAACGGAGACCACTGTGGATCTTGGATAACCTCTGTCGTCAACAAACCTCTGTTCCGTCATCAAAATATGCAAACATATCTTGTTCCTTTCAACCGAGAATCTGCACATCACGCAAACATCAATGATATTGGGTGCTCCTCCACCGGCTGCATGAATTGCCAGCGGCAGCGAATCTCCAGCTGTCAAATTCACGTGCCGTTGACCATGGAAAATTACTATTTCAAGAAGCATTTCGCGGTGTTCATTTTACCATGTTCAAGATTTGTCATCATGTCAGTTGGGAGTTGAACATTGGCCAATGAGCAACGTGTGGCCAAACCTTAACGGGATGTGGGGCGGAATTATGCAACATCGTAATTTATGAATTCCTGGAACAATATGTCCAAGGAATTTATATCGATCAGGTGATTTCGAAGCAAAATAGACACGTCTACATTAAGACTTGTTTGAGGCATGCTACTCTACTTCATTTTTGGCGCATGCTATATCTTGGCACATTTTGCATGGTTGATAGTAAACTTCCACCCAGTTGTATTATTCCTTGCATGGTGGTTTTTGCGAACCTTTCTGTGTGGTAGGTGATGACAGTACTAACGCTACCACTGCTCCTTCTGGCTCTGAGCGCGCCGGGCTCGTGCGGAAAGCCTGGGAAGAAACACCACAGCAAACTGCAGCAGATCAGTTGTGCAGTCCGCAACCGGCTGATCGGAATCGCCGAACACGACCGCGTGGTGACAGTGGAGCGGCTGCCCGGCTCCCAGGTCGTCCTCACCTGCAACCACTGCGGCGAGGGCGACGACGGCGCCGCCAAGCAGTGGTACAAGACCAACGACCTGTGGAACATAGACGTTGCCGGCAAGCCGGTCAAGGCCGGCACCAACACGCGCATCACCGTCAAGGTCGACCACTCGCTCGTCATCAACCAGCTGGACGTGAACGACACGGGAATGTACTACTGCTACGATCGCTACCATGCCGACAGCCAGCACAAGTACATCTACACGGTCGACATGCTCTTTCCTGCTCAGACTCCGCCCATTGAGGGCTCCACGCCAGCGGATCTCAAGGACTATACGGAGAAGTACATCAACAAAACCACCAAGTACAAGTTGAAGACCTACTGGCGTTTCGACGACATCGAGCTGTACCTGTCCTGGGCGCCCTGGTCGCAGTGTCACGGCTGCAAGGGCCAGCCAGGCCAGATGTGGCGTATGGGCACGCTGCGACAGCGACACCACGACTTCCAACAAAAGAAGTTAGTCAACTCGCGCGGCCAGATGTCCGTCTCGTACAAGACGGGCCTCGCCGCACGCTCCATGCACATATTCCTGCACGAAAAACAGCTCAGCCTGGTTCTGCGCGAGCTGCCGGATTACCTGCAGAGGAGGAACTGCACCAACCCGCGCCGCTGCAAGTCCAAGAAGCGGGCGTCCGACTCCCTCCGCGAGCGCTCGTTCCTGGCCAAGCTCGGCCCGGCACCTCGCAAGCGCTTCTCGGCCGAGGTGTACGAGTCTGACCCGGCCATTCTCGAGTGCCCGTGGCCGCCCGAGCAGACGATCCGGCGGAAGTTGCGCCGCATCGCGTCCGAAACCACCGCCGGCAAGCTTCTCGGCATCCGCATGGAGCGGCCCAAGGACCGCGACATCACCTGGTACTACTACAACCGTGTCGTCAACAGGTCCGTATTCGACACGTCGGCGCATCGAATGCGCGTCTCGCGCGACGGTCGTCTGATGATCGCCGCGGTGCGCCGCGACGACCGCGGCCGCTACAGCTGCGCCGAAGACGGCATCCAGATCGCGGTGATCCAGCTCAAGATCAAGCCCACCTACAGTCTGCGCCAGTCCTACACGGCGTTCCGCGTGCTAGGTGTCAGCTTCGTGCTCGACCTCGGCATATTCGTGTTTTTCATGGTGGTGCTGTGGCGACAGCGGCGCGTGCAGCGACTACTGGCCGGCGCAAGGTGGCGCCACGAGCAGCGTCAAGAGCTCCGCAGAAAGAAGGGTCGGAAGCAGCGTTTCCTGCTACAGCAGCGTCGTCAGTTGGAGGGCGAAAAGGAGCGGCTGGCGGCATCAGGTGTGGATACTGAAGAGGTGATGCATCTCTTGGGCGAGACACTCTTCAAGGAAGAAGATGATGATGAAGATGGAGATAATGAAGCAGAGGAAGGTGATGCATTAGACGATGTGGAGGGAAATGACGAGGAAGACGATGAGGACGAAGATTATGATGGTGAAGGTGACGAAGGAGATGACGAAGAAGGAGACGAAGATGAAGAATATACATAGCCGCTGTCGTGTGTCATGTGTATGTGTCATGTGCAACGTGTAGTAAACTGGTGTAGAGGCTGGCATGATCATTGCTCTATGCACCTCGCTCATTTTCCTCTTTCAGTGTGATATGAACGAATAGTTGCGTACTAATCAATGAAACCGATGTTTGTTTTTATGGGCAGGGAGACCACCATATTGAAAAGAGAAAAAAAAATCGTCAAACAATGAGGCTTTAAAAAGAGATACTCATTTCCCAGGGATTGTGCCATTGTGTATGCCTTGGAAAAGACATATGGAAACTGCGGCTACCTTTTTCAAGTATAGCAGCAAAAGTATATGCCTTATTATATAAGATACCATATATTGGTTCCCTTGTCAATGTAGAATACAACTGTCAACGAATGCATCTTATTACCGTTGTGCTAAATAGGTCACGTACCCAGGAAAGGGTTGGCTAGGCCCATGTTGAGAGCATCCACATACCTGGTGGGTTTTTGTTCCTGCTTGAAAGTGGTGGTTTGTTGCGATTTTTCTTGGTCTTCTTAGTTCCAAGTGGTGCCCATTCCACTTGAGAATGGAACTCAAAATTTCCAAAAACTAAAACAGAACATTTACATTTGGTCAAATTTCTTTTATGACCATAACACTGGCCATTTTATGTTTTCTTAATAAAATGCATTGCTAACATTGCAATTCCTCTTTTGGAGAGGTATGCTTCCTTATGTAAGCCACGTTCATTTTACTTACGAAGTCAATTCAAACAGTACATATGGTAAATTACATGTGACGACATAGTATATCACTTCATATCGGTAACTAAAATGAACTATTTTGAATGTAAGCATGGACCTGAATATTGGAGGAAAAGAAACAAGAAACTGAAGAACGAATGTCAAGAAAAGCCACGAATACCCTGCTTATTTCCTGCTGTTCCGGCACGCAAATTAGTATCGGTGATGAAATCAGAAGCAGTAAACGTAACAATGCGATTTCTTGGAGTGAAAGAAGAGGAAGACCTAACTGCACCGATGTCCCGCATTCGGAGAAGGCACCTACAAAAGAGATATAATGTTCGTTCTAAAGTTGTCGTTTTTCAACAACCATGCGGACTGTATTCACACGTTGTCTTTTCTAAAGTTATCCGTCCCCGAGACCACATAACTTTCAGATCGATGCGCCACGAAGGCCACCCGTTCTCGTTGACCATTTATGTAGACGGCTGGGATATAACGCGGGTGAGCCAGTGCTGTGAGTATCGTCGTCAGTGTGGCGAACACATAGGCGGACCCCATGGCCACTTCATCATGGTGGATGTCGAAGGTGGCTATCCGTGCTCGCGGTGTATGGCTGCCAGGGATTATCGACTTCAGCGGCAGGAGCGAGTGTTTCGCCAGCTCGATAAGGAGCTTCACGCCACCGTTCATTCGGCCCGAGTAAAGATCAAGGCTTTGGAAGAGAACTACCTGGCGGATGTTGACTCGCAAAAGACGGCCAGCAGGCGTTCAGTAGCTGGCAGTCTGAGCGGAACGCAGACCCCGAAAGCCTCGGTGTCGGTTACGGTATCCTCAGCCAGACGAAAGTCGTCCCTGCGCACGCCGGTCAGCGGCAGTGTTAGTGTCGGAGGCGAAGACAGCGGGGGTGAGGATGCCGGAGCCAGCACCAGCGACGGCGGCAGCGGCAGTGATAGTGATAGTGGATCCGACTCTCCAACGCCCAGCACTACTGGTGAAGCCGACTCGGACGATTCAGACAGCGTCAATGATTCCGGTTCAGGTACTGAATCGCCATCAGATGAATAGCGATTCTCGACAAATTGCTAGTGTACTTTTTGTGAGTAGTTGGCTGGAGAGTCCAGATAAAATCATCACTGTTCTCGACAATGTATATTTGTGGGAATTTCAACATGTATTAATTTGAAGCTTGGCATGTTTTTATTCTTGCAACAGCCAACACAGCACGAGGTCAATCCAAGCTTTGCACTGAGCCATGATATTGACACTGGAGGAAATTAGCTGAAGTATTTAAAGCGTATTCAAAAGCAAATACTTGCCTGATGAATCTCCAACACTTATGATTTCCAATACAAAACCGAAGTACTTGTCGAAACGACGTTCACGCGAGATAAACCAGTTGAATTATTTAGTGACTGCAATGTGTACAACAATTTCCTTCGTAACTATTAGCAGTCTCGTGTGCACAACCGTGAAAATAAAAATAAAAATAATGAATAATGTGTCATAACATGACAATTTAGCCAATATTCTTACCGATCAACTTGGTTGGTCCATACCTATCCGTAGTGGAGGTTCCCCAATCAAAATCACAGGCGAAAGTGAGGTTAGTTGAGCCTCCAGGTAAGTTGAGCCACCCACATAATCTCACCTCCTATGGTAAAGTGAACTTATAATCCACTTGCCGATAGTTCGAAGGTTTCCATTTTTGATTGGACGTGGGACGAGAGCCGTAGATATCTGGCGAGCCTTGGACAATATTTGTGTCTTTAAGCTCGAAGTAATCTTCCCTCGTCTTCGAAATGCTATATTTTCCTTAATTGGCAACAGATGGGCTTCGGATCATCCCATACAATTGTAGGCATGTGCTTTGCCTTGAAATCTACCCAAGCCACTTTTGCGTGGGATGATCAGGAGATGGGCAGCCATATTTTATTTGAAGTGAGGTAGTTGAGTAATCTCGACCAGGACAAGATGAGCCGTGGATGAGCCGTGGTCTATTAATGTGTTGCACGTTGCTAATGTTTTTCTCATGAAACATTACATAAATTGGCATAAAATTGTTATTTAGCCAATTGGCGTTGATCAGATTGTTATGTTATGAGATATGGTGTGACAATTCTAGATAATAGACGATGAAAATCTAGGTCGAAGTATATTATGTTGTATTTTCTGATAACTTCCTGCTTTTCCACCAGAACAAGTGAGGTGACAAAGAAGTGGCCATACAAAGACTGCAACACTAAAAGTAGCACTCCCCAGTAGTCATCACAGACTTTGCTTGCATAACCAAGGTTTGTGATCAATATACCCCACTAGGATCAACGTGCCATTACACTCGTTGGATATTGCATACTCTTTTAAAGTTAGTCAAATGTTGTTTTCATTGTACCGCACTACTGGGGTAAGTTGAGACGATGGTGATGCGTCAGAACAACTAAAAGCATCACTGATACTGAAATTTAGAAAAATCTTTTTGAGATTGTTTGATAAAATCTGTATGCAACTCATGTGTGCTCAAATGATCACCCTTTCAGGATATGGGCACATATAATCAATCTGCCTCCCCATGCGCTGAAGGCCCACTCAAGTAAACATTTGCTTAGCTTACCTCGACTTCCCCTACTGATACAAAAAGGCAAGCGACGGAAACTATCCGGATTAACTTGAAGTGAAGTTTTATTTGCGGCTCAACTTCGTTAGGGATAATAACATATTTGGAAAACTAATGACCAAGCAATGCAGAAAATTAGACGAGCTATTATTGTCTGGAATTGCATTGCCTAAATGAGAAGATGTTTTCTTCAAAACACACCTAAGAGTATGTAAACAGATTAGGAAACGAAGCCCGCGCATAATGTATACAAATTCATGTAATAAATGAAAAGGCGGTGGAGGATTGTCGATATATCTGTACCTTTTCTGGCGATAATTTTCTTCCGGCAGGGGTTCATAGGAAGGTAAACAGGCTCCGATTCAGAAAGCTCAAATTGGGGAGGATTAGGTATCTACGCACTCGTACTTGTTTGGGGAGGGGATAGGGACGACTATTACTGGTGATGGTCCGGCACCCACCAAAAGAAAAACAAGATATGTTCAGAGCCGATGAGAGGTCAGTAGTGACAAGCATTCCGACTCCTCATCATGGGCTCGTCTAAGACATTTTGACTGGCGGCTCATTGGTGAATGGGGTAACACTATCCGAGGAAACTAGGCATTGAACCAGACATTTGAAATTGTTTATCCATATTAGCGAATGTCATCACATATACCTATCCAATCTCGACGGTGTCCAGTTCACGTTACTCCTAGACCAATCTCCCCTGCTTCTATAGTTAAAAAAAACTTCGCTTATACTGCATTTTCAATCCCATATTTACCTATGTTATCTCTCTCTCTCTCTCTCTCTCTCTCTCTCTCTCTCTCTCTCTCTCTCTCTCTCTCTCTCTCTCTCTCTCTCTCTCTCTCTCTCTCTCTCTCTCTCTCTCTCTCTCTCTCTCTCTCTCTCTCTCTCTCTCTCTCTCTCTCTCTCTCTCTCTCTCTCTCTCTCTCTCTCTCTCTCTCTCTCTCTCTCTCTCTCTCTCTCTCTCTCTCTCTCTCTCTCTCTCTCTCTCTCTCTCTCTCTCTCTCTCTCTCTCTCTCTCTCTCTCTCTCTCTCTCTCTCCCTCTCTTCGGAATAGCTCGAGTAAGCTTCCGTAGCGCACTTGTTTGAAAAACCCAGGACGAACTCGGCCCATGTTGGTTAATGTACAAGTAAAACTAGAATGCTCATTTCAGAAATCATTACAAAATACGCTTACTCTTGAGTAGATACTGTGTGCTCAATGATGTATCGAAGGTGAGCTTTGAGATATATTGGATTAGTCCCCCATCGAACAGTGAGCAGATGACCATTGACTGCCAACTGCGACAATGCTATATCTGTCAATGTTCTTGATATGTGCGTCATGCAGAAGAAAAAGAAAAGAGCAAGACGAGCCCTTACCACATTGGAGCTATCGAAAGCAACTAAGAATGAGGAAGACACCAGGACGAGGCGGCTTTATACCCACTGTACTGCTGTGCGATGATCTGCTGTCTGCGTTTGTGCACGAACTGCCACTGGCCGTGCGTGAGCGGCCAGGACTGAGGCACCACTCGTCCCACCAGCTGGTAGCGGTCCCAGTGTTCGGGCCGCTCCGCCTTGTTGGCCACGTCCGGGCTGATGCTGCTGACACTGGCCGACCACTGCGCCATGTCCGGTGTCCGGCCACGGCCGCGAGCCTTTCCGGCCCCCTTCCGGCCCGACGTCTGCTCCGCCTGGCCCCTCTGAAAAGAGCGGGTGTGCCGGTGCACGCGTACGAGAGGGAGTCGTTTCCCACCGTGCTGTCCGGCCCATCCTAAGAATTGCCAGAATTAATGTTCGCCTCTATTGAGGTGAAATCACTGCGCCCTTCATCAATTACTCAATCGTATCGATTATACCTAGCTTGGAGTGTAAAAGATAATAAATGTATGCATCGCTTGTTCACTATCAATTTCTCAAGACGACCCTGCGCCTCCGAGCACGGCTACGCGGGAGCCCCTCCCACGTAGCCGTGCTCGGTGCTCCGTGTGTTGCGTCAAAGCTCCTGTGCCGTCCGGTAGCTCAGTTGGCTAGAGCGCTGGCCTGCACTGGTCTCCCCTGGCCTGGCAAGACAGGGTTCGAGCCGCATCACGCGGTCACATATAGTCCCGGCTGGGAGGGTCAGTTAACAACTGTCCCGATCAGGTCCGGGACGAGCTACCGGGATAACCGCGTCGGTGCACTGGCGGCACGTTACACTCTCGGTCAAAATTCTGCCGTTGAACTGAAATTCATGGATCGGGTGGTGGGGTCAGGGTTCACGCAACAAGCTCTGCTTAGCAATAGGACCCTGGTCCATAAAGCCACCCCACAATAATTCGGATTAGGCACATTACTGAAAAAAAGACGTCGTTAAATGCCAGAGCCAGATTGTTGTTTGTTGAAAGCCAAACGAAAGCCAACCTTCGCAATTCGGAAATTGTACATATAAGTTCCGAAACAAATTATATCGACACCATAATATTCGTCCCAGCTACTACACCACAGCAACTGCTTTATAATCGAATTTCAAAAGGCACATCAAGACGTATTCGGTCTGTTTACGCATATGGATGTACTGCGCTGGGACAAATATGTTAACAATGTTGCCAGTACAGGCAATGTTCCAACAGTTCGCATTTCGGTGGGGAAAGATATGCACAAAGTGCATTCAAATCTACCTTCATGCTGGGAGCGACTTTTTTTTTATTGTCGTGGCCGTGCGGATGTGCGGAGGGCATGAACGCCTCCTCACCGTCCAGGGTGAACAGAGGAATGACAGCTCTTCCAATGCCGCTACCACTCGCCACTATGTTGTCTGTGGAAAATAGATAGTCAGCCAGCTGCGGTGGTACATTGATCGCCAGTTTGTGGTAAGGCAGCCAAAGGATGCAAGTCGATGGATTTTCCAGATTTGGTGAGCAGTATGGAAAATAAATTATATTACTTTCGACTAACAGAACTTCCCTTACATCGCCTTAACTGTATGCAAGGACATGCATGCGCATACAATGTCGTATATGCATTGGCGTGTACATACATACGCATATTTTATAAGATGCATGATTCAATTATGAAAAGTAAAAAAGTGATGCTTTCCATTATTTTTTTATTTCTAAATAAACAACGCATGCAATATTTGGCATAAACATACAAGGCGTAACGTGGTTATCGGTCACAAGTATGTAGGACCGGGAGGTAATTGGACCGTTAACTCCAACACGAGCTCACCTTCTGAATCGAGGATCTGGACGGTGAGCAGAGCCTTTTCGTAGCTGGCTTCCATCTGCACAGTCAACTGGTGATCCTTCATCGCCCTCATGTAGTAGCTGTAGAGCATTAGCGAAACCCATCAGTGCCGGAGCAATCTAAACGGTTCCGGCCTCGGGTCAAGGTACGCTCCGGGCGTGTGTAAAGTTGTTCTCCTCACGGCCAGGCTGGAGCACTTTAGCACCCTCGGGTGTGGGCCGACATGCTGACATTTGGGCACTCCACTGCATTTCAGGAAATTCCACCGCCATAGGTCTTTGGCATGAAGATCGATGACTGCTCTGAGTGGCTGTACCGGTTGGATGAGCTGGAAGAACGCCGGTCAATTCCAATGCTAAAGCATTGACATTGATTGCTGCCGTCTAGCAAAATTATAAGGATCATACTATTTCTGATCTCTGAAATTTAATAACGGACCCTGTGTGAGCGAAGAAGGCAATAGCAATGCACATCGTCAGATTCCAGAACTATCATTTCGAAATTACGATGAACCTTGGTCATCCATGATCCCACTTCAAATCATTTGGAGTGGGATCATGGATGACCAAGGTTCATTGTTAGCGAATTGCACGATTGTTAGCTCTGTAGTACAGAGCTAACAATCGTGCCGTGCTCAATGTTTTGATAGCGATATACTAGAGCACATGCATTCAAGCTGCGTAGTTGCATACGTACGCTAGGATGGTCACGTTTGTGTATAAGTCAATCACCAACGGACTCAGCCGATGAATTTCACTGACTAAGGGAGAGAACGAGGAAGGGTTAAATCGATCTAATGTTTGCAGAACTTTTGTCCCCAACTTGAAGCCCATTGAGTTCAAGTCTATGGACGGAAGCATTATTATTTTGCTGTTAAGTACGTGTTACGCTTGACATCAAGGTTGGAGTAGAGTGTTAATGTACTTTGTTGTCTTACCAGTGTCATATAGTTGTTCATGGCTAGATTATTCATATCATTGCCTACAAGTCATGACAACAACTTTAGGAAACTATTCGGAGATGAACCTTGAAGCTCAAACTGACATGCTTACGAAGTTCAGAGCGCCAAGTGCAAATGCCGGAGATCCAATCCGACTTTCAGACATTGGTGTATCTCAGAGGTGCAAAAATGTGCCAATCGGATACCCTCTCTTGATTCCAAAGGCCAGTTTTGCTACCAATTTACCAATGCCTACCTAATGCATTTACCTCTTTATGCTTACATTCCAGCGCACAGTACCGCCACTGAAGATGCAGATCACCACCTAATTACTCTTGGGAGTGCAAACATTGATCTTCCTCAGTCATTGATTTATTGGTGACAAGAAATAATACATAGATGCACATAAGAACAATGCATTAGCAAGCTTAGCAATAATGCAAAGATGCAGAAATGACAACAAAGGTTCAAAATTGTATTGACACACTGGGTATGCTAGAACTGCAATATGTCAACTAAGAGTGTCAAATCAGCGTGACTACAGAACATACCAATTTGTCACAACACACTTCAGTTGCTTAAAGTGAATCTACATAAAATGTCAGATACCAGAACAAGCTGAGGTTGCTAAAACCGTAACATGACAATAAAGCTTCCAAAATTGCATTGCAACACCATGGGTACAGGGAGAAACAAAAGCAGACAGGTCCTGGATCTTTGCCATCTAGAGCATTGTCCTCTCCAAAAAGGAATTATCCTCCATTTTCTAGTTTGAAGGTTGAATGGTGCCACATTTACAAAGTGTTGATTTACTATTTGGCATAAGGTTCGCAACTCACTTGGAAGTCACAGGGTGTTTCATATATTATAAATAGGAAGGACACTATCCTCCCAGAGCAGGCTTGCTCACAAATTTTCCCCAAATCCAGGATTCAATAACATGCATTACACACCAAATGATGATGTCCAATATATCACAAGGCAACAAGAAAAGCAAGCTTGTATTATGATATGGAATTATCGAAAAAAATGTGGCGAGCAAGTCAAATAACACATAAATGGCCATCCATGAATTATGCTTTGAGAAAGGGCAGGGGTCTGCCAGACATCTATCCTCTTGTGGATAGTTTCTTAATAAATACGTCGTATTAAATGAAATATAAATCAACAAGATTACCTGTATTCAGGTGCATTCACACCAAATTCAGTGTGATTACACAGCTTGTGATGTTAGTGAAATTGGCCTCTGGATGCTGGAAATCCTACTAAGCTGTTTTCCTAATCATGACCAGGATTCCAATGAACCCTATAATCCCTTGCTACCCGCAATTAGGTACATGACGCATAATTAAAGATGAACGCACGTTTCCAACCGCTGATTCCAATGAACCCTAAGATCCCTTGCTACCCGCAATTAGGTACATGATGCATAATTAAAGATGAACGCAGTTTCCAACCGCTGTTCCCTATCCGTTGGCGGCTGACAAGGAGAAATTCACGAATGGCGCAGCCGCGTCATAACTGTATTGGCGCGTAATTATTGGTAAATGTGTTGAATGATATCATTTTGAGAAAGTAGTGAACGAAGTTACTTCTTTTTGTTTTGTATTTATACCTCACACCATTAAAACATATTTACGTTTCCATATTTAGGTCAGAATACCTCGTTTCACATCCTAATCACCGAACATGAATTTATAAAGTGCTGTACGCTGCATGGTCACCGGCCCTGTTAGTGCGGAAATGAAGCTATAAGTCATAAGAAACACATTTAATACAAATGTAGCGAAATTTCGTTGAAATTTCCTACACATCAGCTGGAAAATCAAAACACAAGATTTATTTTTACAAAACTATCGTCATCAAAAGGTTTCAACATGTTTTATCGTTAGATACCAGGCATACTTTGTCTTCGGCCAAACGACTCGAGAGGGTGAACGGACCATCACTTTCTTCAATGGAGCATCCCATCTTAACCATGGCACCAATCAGCTTACGTTTCCCTAGTATTCGACCAATCAGATTTTAGAATGACCTATGGTAACAATAATATACGATATGTGGTTTCCACGGAATGCTGCTACCACAACACGAAGTAATATCCACAAATATCTTATAATCAGAGACGGATACAGAGGGTGAGGGAACAGTGGAGACATAAGACAACACAGTGTGGTCCTAGTGTATCCATGCTGGAGTGTTTACTGCCGTTACTGACCTGAACACAACGTGGTCCTCGCGCGGCACGTAGTAGTCGAGCACTTGTTTGGTGGCGAAGCTCGAAACACACGGCGTCACCTCGAGCAGCTGACTGTCGCAGAACAGAGCGCGGTCCAGCATCTGATCCAGCAGCCAGCAGGTCCACCGCTCCTCAGGTGGAGGTCCGTCTCCGCGCGGCAGGCCCTCGGCCACAAGACAGTAGCCGTCCTGACGATATATGGGCACACTTCATTGCTTGTCCGTCACTATGTGACAGGTCCCCGGCCACAAGACAGTAACAGTACTGACGATATATGGGCACACTTCATTGCCTGTCCGTCATTATGTAGTAGGCCCCTGGCCACAAGACAGTAGCCGTCCTAACGACACACACACACACACACACACTTCATTGCGTGTCCGTCGTTATGTAGCAGCCCCCCGGACACCAGACAGTAGCCCTTCTGACGACATACGGGCACACTTCATTATCTGTCCGTCACTATATGACAGGCCCTCGGCCACCGGAGCCCTTGTGATCATCATTATGTTTCCCGGCTATTAATGTTTATCGTAATGCTTCCATGGTAGCATTAATAGCAGGGAAGCGTCATGAACTTCGAAGCACCACCCTGAAAGATTGTGAGTAAGCTAAGACAATCTTGATTAAGTTGACTTCCGCAGTGCAAGGTTCAACATCTGTAACTTCTACCATCAACAAAGCATTTCGGAACTAATTTGTTGTCGCTTTAAAGAGAAAGTCAATAATTCCCGTATCAAGGCCGGGATAATTCTGCAGTCTTGGTAGCACAAATGCAATAGCAATAGTTTCAAAAAGGCTGCATTTACTACTGCTTTTAGCGCACGGTATTAGTGAACATAGTCAAACCTAGTCTGAGATGTATTGCGAGTCCCGAGCTGCGATGTACCTGAGACTTGGCGGCTTCAATCGGATAGCTCGAGTGTGCTTCTGGAACCATGATCTGCTGCTTCTCCATGTCGATCAAATGCAGACGAACCGGATAGTTGGCCGACACAAACGGTCTGACTAACACCACCTGGTGGATAAAGCAGGACTGAAATTGGCAGCTAAGCTCAGTCACAGTGCAATGAAAACAAGTCGGCGCCCACACATGGAAGCAGACTTGTGCTCGACTCAAATTTTTTGAATCGGCTCACATTTGACTCATAGATCTTGAGATCCGATTCAACTCATGATTCACAGCAGGTCAATTTTTTTTGATTCGACTCAATTCAGATTCAAAGCTACAGAGATCCGATTCAACTCACGACTCAAACATAAATTTGAATCGATTCAGATCCGACTCAATGGTATTAGACTCATAAGCCATATGATTTGGTGTGCACTGCCCACACTATGTATATATATATATATATATATATATATATATATATATATATATATATATATATATATATATATATATATATATATATATATATATATATATATATATATATATATATATATATATATATATATATATATATATATATATATATATATATATATATATATATATATATATATATATATATTATATATAATATATATATATATATATATATATATATATATATATATATATATATATATATATATATATATATATATATATATATATATATATAAATGTATATATATATATCTAAATATATATAATATAATAATAATACTAATATATATATATATATATATATATATATATATATATATATATATTACATCGTGGAAGAGGGGGGGGGTCCTGGACACTTTAGGCATTATGCAAGAAATAGCTCTACTGCTGCTTCTGTATGGCTGAACCAGTAATTGTACTGTGTTTACTGAACACAAAAATGAACAAGCTATCCATATTCAAACAGTTCCTTTCAATGAAAATCCTCTAACCACTTGCAAAGAGCAACTTTAAAACAGATGATTATTTTATAGCGGTGTGCCGTATCCTGAACATCAAAATGTTGTTGTTTAGGATTACCTCACTGTAGCTGTTGTGGTACAAGCTATTAGTAGCACTAAAAAATGCTGGTGTAATTGCAAAAAAAAATTGGAAGTCACTTCCTTATGGTTTCCTAAAGCCAACTGCTCTTCGAAGCCTACAATGGTTCCTGTGAACTTCGCAACCTCTGTACACAAAGTATAGGTAGAATTATGTGATCAGACTTTCATGTTTTGGTAGCGACAGGTCCATCATTTATGAATACTGCCATCTTTTGTTATTTATGCACTGAACATAATGTGGGAGACGACCAAAGGTAGGTGTTCAGATATCCCCCCTCTTCCCCTATATGTGATGTGAAAACAGTTATTGCAAAAATGATTTATTCGACAGACAGTTTGATGTCTACGCATCTTCATCTGTGTCTAATTAAATAAGGGAATTAGTATTTATTTAGACGCCAACGAAGATGCTCTAACATTGAGACATCTTGATCTGTTGAATATATTATTTTTGCTAAAACTTTCGGTATAATTGGAGATCAAGGTAAATTTTGATTCTTTGGAATATTTATTTTGAATGCATGGTATTTTAACGTAAAAAAATGACGATACGACCACTCATTTTCCCTGCAAATTATAACTTTTCAGTTGGCAAAGAAATAAACAATCAAAATCTTCACTCACAAATATAGCACATCGCGTATAATCATCCGTACCTGGTATGTCATAGACGTGATAAAGAAGAAGTTCAACACTTCATGCACTCGATTTAATACTCTTTGACATCGAAAACCGTATGTTTCTGCCTTAATTCGGTATATATTGCGTATGTATCGCCTTGGGCACAGCCTCGACTCGATAGTCCTTGGGCACAGCTGTCCAATACATCCTCGAAGGTTTAGTATGTATATTTACGAAGAAGGGAAGTGTGTTTAGTAAGGATATTTCCTAAATTTCTGGAAGTTTAATAGGTATTCTTACTAAAGTTACCTCTACAAAAGGTGGTTTTATAGCGGATTTTTGCTCCCAGGTCAAGTGGTCTCAGGAACAATATAGAGGGAGAAGACCCATAGTTAAATTATTTTCTTAGACTGATTATAGAAGTACTTGAACTTGAAGTGCATATCTCGGGAATTTTTCATTTTCCAAATGAATGAGTCAAATTCGTTGAAATCACATTAGAAAACACCAGAAAAACAACATTTTGATAAAAAATGTGTGCCATTTTTACACAAATCCTGTAATTGTCGATGGAAAGAATCAACCTCAATATAGGAGTCACTCACTTATTCTCTCATGATAACCTCTCCTCTATATATATAAGTTTGAGACATTGCTTAAATTACACAGGTCAGGACTTCGAGCAATCGTGCTCAAATCACCTGAACAAAATCTATATAATGCCACGCATTCCAAAATACTTGATATTTTCATCAATAAAGTTGAACATGTGTTGCTATAACAAGAACAATGCTATTTTTTCACAAAAAAAAGATCATGCTTGTATTCCAGACCAAGTTTCAGGATATTACAGAAGACATATAAACTGGTTAAAATATGTTATATCCAGTACACATTTCCTTCATATATAGGAGAAAAAAGAAATCTGCAGCCAAACTGATACCCAATGAACCAAATTACACAAATTGATACCATATATTTTAAAACCTTCGGATGACGTCATACAGGCTTGAAAGAATACTTCCATCTACCTTCTAGTAAAGGTACCTGTGTTTGTTATTTGTCACACGCGCGTCTGATATGATATCAGACGCGCAGGTGACAAATAACAAGCCAACGCAATTGTATTCAGTGCAGATGCCAATTCCAGTGCAGGACCATGTCGGTTCCATATTCTTTTTCACAATTACAACCAATTTATGTGTTGTGCTCCTGGTACTAGGATTGACTCGTGCATGATACTGATTGTGGATACCAAGCTTAACATTAATAATTATATGTAGTTATTGTAATTGGTTTTTGGTAAATAACTTCAGTACTGGTGCCCTTCATTCTTTACTCACTATCAGATTAGAAGTTGACAATTGTATTGCTAAGCATGAATAATTATGCTGTGTTTTTACTCCCTACTTGTGTCATGACATAATATTCACACAGATACATGCTTCATATTATTTGTTCATAACATGCATTTGAGTCACAAGACTCAAATGACTCATTGCGATTCAAATGATTGACTCATGATTCAACTCATTTATTTTTTAGAAAGATGTGATTCAACTCACGACTCAAAATATGTTTTGTGGAAAAGAATCCATTCAACTCTCGACTCATCCAAAAACGATTGATTCATGAGTCGATTCTTGATTCAACTCGAGTCGAGCACAAGTCTGCTTGGAAGTGTGTGGTGTCGTGCCTGCTGCGCCACTCCTACAATTAACTGTGGGGGGGGGGTCGCTATTATTTCAGCTCGGTGTCGGTCCCACGGTCGTCCTGACCAGCAGTATATATCACATTATGCATATGTTAGCTGGGATGGATATACATACATCCCAGCTCTTGTTTCTTGTCCGTGCCGCGTTACGTTGTGCCCTCGTCGCGCGGCGCCTGTCTAAACGCTTGTTTCGATTCAAGCGTGTTCGCGTGAATTTTTTTCAAGGTCGTCCTCTCTTGATCCTCCAATCATTTGTCGGGCGGGAATCTTGCGGTTGGGTTAAATCCACTAAGAACAGGATTCGACCAAAGGTGCCAGGGATTCTGCTCGCTCCGGCTACCCGCTGCTCCAGCGCAGGTCATGCAGTCTCTTGCTGCTGGTGTTACGTAATCGGATGTGTGTTATCGCCCAGTGAAATTGTTTCGAAGCTAATATTCCTATTAACTGTGTTGACAACGTGAGTGGTTTGTGACTGTTGGGAATAATTCGGTCATCTATTCGAGCAGTATGCAATGCCGGTTACCTGGCTACGGCGACCACAACACACGCTGATGCTTCGCTACTCAGTGGTATTATCACATAATTCCAGGATACTACTTCAAACTCGGTTGTTCTTCAATGTGCGTTATCACACATGATGCAATTGCTATCATTTCTGCAAAATACCACTGCAAAGGTGCAAGTGAGCTATCACGCTAAGTGGTGTAGATGAGGAAAGTCGCATCGGGCCAGCGGCGTTTGGGAACAAGAGACGCATATAAAATACGTCAGCTTTGCTCAGATGCAAAATATCGCTTGCATGCCATTTCCCGTGCAGTAGCCAGCTCTTCCTATAAAGCCGAATAACAATCACACCGTCACGGCTAAGCCGTCACACAAGCAATGCAACCGTCACACAAACAATGCAACTGTCACACAAACAATGCAATCGTCACACAAACAGTCGAAATGTCATGTAGGCTCACCTGATCCACCATCACGCGGAAGCTAAGTCGAAACAGCAGGAACCAGTTGCGAGAAGTGGCTTCGGAAGCCGTTTCACTGATCTCGGTTCGGTTGGCTGCGTGGAAGAGGTCCGGGTAGAAGGTGTAGCGGTGCATCAGTGGTCGGGTGGCGTCTAACATTCGTCTGAAAACCCGTCATTCACACATAGACCCTTGTGGTAGTCCGTGAAATCTAAGGCCCACTCTGACGCTGACTAACCAGTGTTCGCGGCATTGAGTCCACAGGCAACATCTGGCTATTTATTAATAAAGACATAGACATAAAAGATCAGTGCAACTATGAGCCACAAGGGCCCTTCTTGGTTGCACTCTGTACACTGAACCAGTTGTCCATCAAATGTGTTGATCAACTCTCCCTGGAATACAGAAAAACAAGCCCCCTATTCTTATAATGATTGTCTATGCTGTTCTTAAAGATGTTCAGTGTGTTGCTACTGACAATGGTTTCTGGCAGCTGGTTCCAGTGTTATACTACCCTGTTGGTGAAGAAGGACTGTCTTAACCTTGTCCTGCTATGATTAACTTTAATTTTGAATTGATGACCTCTAATTGCATCATTTCTGTTAAATTCAAACAGTTCCCTGAGATAACCCTGTTCCTGACCATGAACAAATTTAAAGACCTCGATGAGATCTCCTCTCAGCCTTCTATATCTAAGTAAAAACATATTCAATTTCTTCAATCTTTCCTCATATGCCAGGTTGCCCATACCATTCACCATTTTTGTTGCCCTCTTTTGTGCTCTCTCTAAAAGCCAACAATCTTTTTCATAACTAGGGGACCAAGCTTGGACACAATATTCCAGATGTGGCCTGACATATGCACAATAAAGCTTCCTGATGACTTCCTCACCTTTGTATGATACATTCCTATTTATTGCCCCAAACATTCTTAGTGCCTTCTTCCTGGCTTCTTTGGTCTGTTCTGATGCCCCCAATTTTGTGTTAAAAATAACACCTAAGTCCTTCTCCTGCTGAGTCACAGATAGTACTTGGCCACCCATCAAGTATGGAGCCTTGATATGCTGCCTACCTACATGCATGATTTTGCACTTATCAAAATTAAATTTCATTTGCCATTTTTCGGACCACTTCACAAGCTCGTCTAAGTCTTTCTGCAGCAAGACCTGCTCATTGTGCCCTGTTATTGCCCTAAAGACCTTCAAATCATCTGCAAATTTCAAAACCTTACTGCTTAGGCCACTTTCAATGTTATTTACAAACATAATGAACAATAGTGGTCCCAGTACTGACCCTTGGGGGACTCCACTAAGAACATTTTGCCATCATGATTTTGTACCATTTAGCATCACTCTCTGCTGTCTATCTGAAAGCCACAACCCTATCCATTTTAGGATGTTACCCACAATACCATGGGCCTGAAGCTGCATCATTAACCGTTTATGAGGTACCTTGTCAAAGGCCTTGCTAAAGTCAAGATATGCTACATCAACCTGATTTCCCTTATCAAATTGTTCTGTAGCAAAATTAAAAAGTCCAAGAGATTTGTGAGACACGATCGCCCTTTTCTAAACCCATGTTGAGTATCTTGAATCACTCTGTTTCCTTCCAGAAAACTAACTATTTTATCCTTGATAATTGATTCAAGTACCTTGCAGACTAGTGATGTGAGGCTTACTGGCCTATAGTTTTCAACTTTCCCTCTTTCTCCTTTCTTGAAAATAGGAACTACATTTGCCCTTTTCCAATCGGTTGGAATTTCATTTTGTGAAACTGATCTACAAAATATTATACTGAGTGGAATTGCCAATTCTCTTTCAGCTTCCCGCAATACCCTAGCATAGATTCCATCAGGTCCTGCTGCCTTGTTTGGCTTTATTTTCCTGACATAATTCAAAACAACATCACTGTCAATGAAATCAACATCATGCAACTGATCACCTGTTGCTGGGCTGTGGTTCACAGTTGGCAGATTTGTCACATCCTCCAATGTAAACACTGATTTAAACTGCTTGCTCAATTCCTCAACCATCTCACTATCCTCACTCAATATAATCCCATTTACTTCCAGTGGACCAATTGTGCTTGAAACTTTACTTAGCTTGTAGAAACTAAAGAACTTTTTACTATCCCCATTACAGTTCCTAGCCAAATCCAATTCTTTTGCTCGCTTTGCTGCTCTGGTTTTCTGTTTCACAGCGTCTCTAGCTTTTTGATACAACCTTAGATTTACTATATTTGAAGCTTCCTTAAATACTCTAAATGCATCTTTCTTAGCCTTAATTGCTTTTGTCAAATCTGGTGTAAGACATGCTGGCTTTCCTACTCTTCTTTTGCGCCTTTGCCTTTGTGGGACATGTCTAATCTGAATTTGAATTTATATATACATACATAAATAATCTATATTTATATGCTACTAGCTGTCTATTTATGCATCTATGTATATATTGATCTATATGCCTTCTTCCTTCCTCCCTATCTTCTTCTGCCCAATAGTCGAAGTTATCCAGTATTTTTTTAATACAATATACAGCTTGCCTGGTTTGTCTAGTTATTTATCACAATGCACACGATATCATACCTGTTTTCAATCGCTCTCACTTGGTTATTTCAGAGGCCAGCTTGTCCTTGAGTTGCTGCAGCTGCGGCACCGTCCTGCTGATCTCGGTCAGCACCCGCTGGTGATCGGCTGTGTCGCGGCGGTGGGATCGCAGCATGTACCTGGCCAGTACACTGCGCCCAAACGCCTGCAGGCGCACTGCCGCGGCCGTCTCGGTCGGCCCGTGACCCCTGTGTAGACACACGCACACACACACCCGGGGCTGTTGTCACGGAGATCTCCTGTATATATATATATATATATATATATATATATATATATATATATATATATATATATATATATATATATATATATATATATATATATATATATATATATATATATATATATATACCCGCACATACACGCACACGTACACGTACACGTACACGTACACGTACACGTACACGTGCACGTACACGCACACGTACACATACACGAACACGTACACGTACACGTACACGTACACGCACACATACACGTACACGCACACGCACACGTGCACGTACACGTATACGTATACGTACACGTACACTTACACGTATACGTATACGTATACGTACACGTACACGTACAAGTACACGCACACGTGCACGTACATGTACACATACACGTACACGTACACGTACAGGGCAGTCTGTCACGAGGGTCTGCCGTATCGAAGGCACATGGTGAGATGGATACCTCCCGATAAATGGAAACAGCCGACAATATGGTGGCACTGGACGCATAGCCTGTGACTAGTGTCACCAATTATACAGCAATAAACACAACTAAGTAAACAACCAAGCAACTAAATTTATATGATTAATTGCACCGGCCGCTAAAAGAACAGTACGTGCAAGAAAAACAACTACGGCACAGACAAAAACCTGGGAGAAACCTGTGAGGCAATCATCTTGTTCATCCACTATCTTCCCTTCTTCTTCTAGATTGCACCACAGAGGATCTTAGAAGGAGTGGGCTTTCGGGATCAGCATCCATACCGAGTTGGGTTTACTTCGCTGGTTTTAAGTTCGCCGTCCAATCGGACATTCATAGTTCAATGAAAACGAGTCGGATATTTGACGTACTATCAATGCTACGATGTCAGTTCTGCACCTCCGCGCCACCGACCCCAACGGGCCAGCTGCCGGCTCTGGCCCCCGGGTGGGTGCTGAGTGCGTGTGCATGTAACCGCTCAAACCCAGTCTCCACAGCTGCACAATGGAGGTCAATGGACCGACTCTCTACCATGGGAACCACTGTGGCGGGGATCTCGCCCGCCTTTAACAAAACATTTAATATTTATTTTGAAGTTGGCAAATTGTCGGCTCGACAGTGGGATATGTCTGCCGGGCAGGTTTTCGTGGACCGACTACGGTACGCTTCAGACACAGTCTCCGTCCGGACCGTCACGAGACAGCTTATCACCGACTTGCTGTTGACGTCGTCCTCGGCCGCGCGCCGCTCCGAGTCGTCACGGGACTGCCTGCCGCCTCGCCGTGCCTCGCGCGAGCTGCCCTTGATGCTGATCTCCTTCTTGCCCTGGACGGGTCGCTTGTTCTTGGAGCGATCTTTGGACGGTGCCGGGCTGGTGACACGACGACACTGCATCGTGTGCTGATGACAGACGATAGACACGACGATAGACACGACGACACTGCATCGTGTGCTGATGACAGACGATACAACCATGTTTAATACTCTGGTGGCAGAGGGTGACACCAAGTATAACGCGCTGGTGGCACAGGGTAGCAGCATGTATCAAGCGCTGGTGGGCGATGGCAGAGGATAGCACCATGTATAACGCGCTGGTGGCACAGGGTAGCACCATGTATAACGCGCTGCTGGACGATGGCAGAGGGTAGCACCATGTATCACGCGCTGGTGGACGGTGGCAGAGGGTAGCACCATGCATTACGCGCTTATGGGCGGTGGCAGAGGGTAGCCCCATGTATCACGCTCTGGTTACAAGCTGTAGCACGCTGCACCGCCTGTTGATAGATGACTCATATGCCCCTGGCACCCCCAATACCGTCACTATTCGCAAGCATGCCTGTGCAAATCGCCAATACATTAGTACCAGTGCATCTCAGATATATGTGTAGGACAAGTGACAGTGGCAACTGGAGCATTTATTAATTCGTACACGTTTATGTTACATACCAGTAGTTCGATATTTCAATCTTCTTCAGACCCAAGGGTTTCAGTCTATTGAATGGCTTCCCAGTGCTTAGGCAGCTACATTAGCCCTAACGATGACTGTAAATCTGATATTCACCTACTTCTCACCGATTTATTGCTGAGTTCATGAATAATTCTGGTGAGCAGGTGAAAGGTGTCAAATGAAAGCAGCTGATGCTGATTAATATTTGGGTTCTGAGAATGAGTATGATCATGAAGCGTGCACATGGTCGGTCCGCAGTTTTACAGACATGGTGTTGAGCCCCATACTTACACATATTTTCCATTAATTCCCTTTCTTTTAGTAATGAGGCCACCGCGAACACCAACTTCAGTTTGTTGCATTATTCGCACACGATAAAAATGCATGGCAGCAACACAATAGTGACAGGGGCAGGAACTAAGACTGTACAAGACCCTACCATGCATATTGCAGGGTATCAGATTGTTTCTTAAGCAAACCAATCCAATCTTTTGAGGACATTTTCTGGTCAATGTTCTAAAGTGCACTGGTAAAATGCGTTTATAATTCGAAGAAAAAAGTCAACCAAAGCTGCTGACCAGTGTTCCTCGGCACATTATTGGTGGTGCTCTGACCCCGAATAAGTACACGGAGTGACGCCAATGTTCGCTGCTACACTGTTCCGGTCACTCCTTAAGTAGACAGGTTTCGAAATTCTGGTTCAAATAACAGAACAGGCGGCAATTAAGACTGATTATCATTATAATTACCGCTTCACAGCCTTGCATGCGCACAAATTCTTACACTGGTGGCAAGATAAAACAAAAGGAGAAGACAGTGAATTTCTTGAAGCATTTCGGGTCTCAGGGAAACTTTTCCCACCGACGGAAAGTGACAGTCAACGATTATCGAAAACTGTTGGTAATTCATGCAGGCTATGTGGGCATATATGCATTAATAAATGTAAGTGGTTCCAAATAACAAAAGAAGATCTCTGAAAAAGATTGACTCCTCTCACGTTGGCATCCATGAGGAAACACTTCCAGAGGAAGACGGACTCGCTGTTGACAGTATTTCCGAGCAGCTGTGGCAGCAACTCTGTTAAGCACTTCAGGAAAGTCTGCAAAAATAGAGTGCCTTTTATGATACGCGACATACTACCGGACAGATAGTGCCACATGCCTGCTGTAGAGCTAATACCAATACCAAATATTTGCAAGCTCCAAAAAGTATGTGGATGCGGTTATTTCACCGACGATGATACGAAGTGGGAGCGAAAGCCGTTGAATCGTTTTACTGCAATTGGAACACCTAATACTTTGTTCTTGAGTAGACGATTCATAATCAACACTGCAATAACACAATTTTCCAGTGGCCATAGTTGGTCCAAATTATGCTTTATGGCCATACATATCGGCCTTCACTTGGTCTCAGTGTCCATGCGCTCTATCCGCATATAACGTTCGCTTTGTTCACGGTAGGAAGATCAAATTTTGACTAACTGAGTTTGATCCTACTGGATGTAGCATATCAAAGTCTACCCTCCACCGTGAACACTTAGGAGTCCGTAGCGTTTCTGTCCAAGTGACGTCAGTTGGACTTTGCGCCAAAACGCCAAACAAGCCATCTACTTCAATGGCAGCTGTTCGGGTTCTGATGCGGGTGCATCACTCATGGTACTGGGTGCGCATGGAATCATAGTACACTCATTGTCCCCAGGTCGTGTCATCCGTGTGAAGGTAACTCATGCAAGGACGACAGCGCAATGGAGTTCACTTTAGCACCACTTTGGTACCACTTTGGCAGCACATTTAACACGTCAGGAAGCAGCTACCACTTTGTTATATCATTTTGGTTCGCGAGAAAGCAAGGGCCTCTGAGACTGCCTGTAGGGCGAGGGTGAGAAGAGCTCCCGTGGGGCGACGGTAGATGTTAGCATGCAACGATCGAACCGTTCTCGCCCACTGACTTCCTGATAGAAGACACGCAGAGCCTTCTCGTCCGGTGCGGTGACTGGACAAAAGACGCTGCACAAGGCAGCCATCTTTTCCTGGCGACTGCCGTCCACCCCAGGGCCGCCAAAGTCCTGAATCAACTGCAGCAAGCCTTCAGCCACACCATCTGTCGGGAGAGCAGCGGCCGTGGCAGCAGATAGGGAGCGAGAGAGCAAGAGCGAGGGCGAGAGGCAGAATGAGAGGAAACCATAGTCTCATCAGCTGGATTGAATTGTGACTGGTAAGGGTCAGATGTTAAATGCGTTTTTATACTGGTTGAGTTATTATCGAATATAAGCGACCACCCGATCAACATAATTTAAAGAGTCCTGTTGGGAAGAGTCAAATCAACCATCAAATCAAATGTATCTGCTTCGATTTAACTTCTGAGTCTGTCGATCACAGCGATGTTGTCGTCGCACAGGACATAACGTACTGCCAGTGTTAAGGTATCTGATGGGTGGCTCAGCCAGCCACTGCAGCAGCTCTCTGATGGTGCCGCATCGAAACGGACTGCGCGAGCCCAGCCTCAGTGCTAGCCCACGACCCGAAGTCACCAACAGCCGAGTCACGTGACGTCTGCCAACAGGATACGAAAAGTGACGTCACTTCAAGTGGCCAGTAGATGCACACCCGGTCACCAGGGAACGGGAAAGTGTCAAGTGTCATGTCAAGTAGCCAACGAATGCATTTGACCTGTTGAATCACGGCCAGGCTGGATCGACCACAACTGCCCTCTTTTGGCAGCCGTGGGGATGAAATAGTGGGTCACGACAGGTGGCGAGACGCGGCGTACCGTACGGCCGCTGGAAGCGTCACCCCCAAGTCAATCTTTGAACGAAGAACGGAAGTACTTGGGTGGAAATATTGTGATGACAGTTTGCAGAAATTATCAGCGTCGGGTCGGGTCAGCTCTGGGCACTCCGGTTCCTTCGTACACGCATACTATATACACACGCGCAAAGTTTACACATGTGTGAATATTTTAGTTCAACGACAACAGTAATTCCCTTGGGTTCCCGTGCCTAGCAATAAAGCTATGTAGACCTCGAGTATGCGTACATCCCCAGAATTAGCTGTAGTTAAGCACATCTAGAAACACACGAAGTATGATGTGATCTGTTGTGTTGTGATCTGTTGGGCGGAGCGGTAAGTAATGTATACACGGATCACACCATACCATGCCAAACGTGAGCCTAGTGCATTCCAATCAAGTTTAAAGCAACATTATGGAACCATTATCAATTGGTTCTCCTTTGCTGACGATCAGCGAAACAGACCAGCGACAGTAGAGTATACAGAGCATGTAGCACTAACCGATTCATTCGAAGATGATGGATTTTTGAAAACATGCCCAGGTCAAATAGTATGGTCCTTCCTATTCCGCAAGTATGAGCTGACATTAGGTTGCGTGGCAACTGGTGCTTGTCTGGCAAACTGAAGCAGTGAAGAAAACGGGGCGAAAAAAATATACCATGGGCGATATTGAGGCACAGAAAAAGCAATTTCTTCTTCTTGAAGGTGTGCTTGAGATTCACGTGATATTCAGACCACCACCTGATATCCTACCATGAGTATCATATTACTGAGAAAACTCTTTCTGCGACGCCTGAAGGTTCGGCGCAGACTACACCAGTGCAGTGGTGCAGTCTGCCGGCCTGGCACACCTCTACCAGTAGTGCGACAGACTCGGTACCGGTACATACCCCGGCGGCAGGTGCACACTGCCCGAGTGTGAACTGCGGCCGCCCAGTGTGAGCAGGACGGGACCGGAGCGAGACTGACTCCAGCAGTACTCTTCCGCCACCACCATGCCGGTCAGTTCAGCCGGTTCAGGCTGATCAGACAGCTCAGACGGCTCAGGCGGCTCAGGCGGCTCAGGCGGCTCAGGCGGCTCAGGCGGCACAGGCGGCACAGTCGGCACAGGCGGCTCAGGCGGCACAGGCGGCACAGCCGGCTCAGGCGGCCCAGGCGGCTCAGGCTGCGCCGGCTCGACCTCCGGGTCAGCTGATGACGTCACGGACACCGTGCCGCGGCTGGTGGGCGGTGACGAGGCGGCGGCCGAGTTCAGTGTTGAGCTGGCCGGCTCACCCACCTGCGGCCACCGGCACTGTCGCAGGCAGCAGCACAACACAGAGCGCAGGCGGACTGGCCAGCCTGCAATACTGTGGCTCACGACACAGGCAGGCTGGCCAGCCTGCAACACTGTGGCTCACGACACAGGCAGACTGCCCAGCCCGCAACACTGTGGCTCACGACACAGGCAGGCTGGCCAGCCTGCAACACTGTGGCTCACGACACAGGCAGACTGCCCAGCCCGCAACACTGTTTCTCACGACACAGGCAGGCTGGCCAGCCCGCAACACTGTGGCGACGACACACGCTAGTTCTTTGGTCCCCTCAACACTGAGGCTCACTATACAGGCTGGCTGTGTGGTCCCTCCGAGTCAGCTCCACACTGACGACTAAGGCAAACGTGCTAAAAAAAAACAGGCTTAGGTCTCATGCAGAGCAAGCTCATCATATTGTTGTTGTAAATAATAAATAGAAATTCAGTATCCCACAAACACCACTTGTTCATGGCAATACATCAGTTGTAGTCTAACAGAGCTGCAGGCATAGACAGAAATACAATATACAGCCCCGTCCACACACAGTCTTCCTTCATAAGTAAACCAAACCTCACCTTCATTATGCAGTATGCACCCCAAAAGTTCCTACTCGTACATTTCACTAAGTTGTCTGAGAACACAACTACTCGTACCATGTTCAGGATCTCTGGTGTCTTTTCTCGTACCATGCTCTGGAGCTCCGGCGACCGGCATCTCTGCTCGTATGTACCATGTTCGGGGCTCCAGCGCCTCCGCTCGTACCATGTGTAGAGGCTCCGTCGTGTCTGCTTACCATGCTCGGAGGCTCCGTCGTGCCTACTTACCATGCTCAGTACTCCAGTGCCTCTCCTCGTACCATGTGCGGAGGCTCCGTCATGTCTGCTCACCATGTTCAGGACTCCAGTGTCTCCCCTCGTACCATGTGCGGAGGCTCCGTCGTGTCTGCTTACCATGCTCGGAGGCTCCGACGTCTCTGCTGGCACCACGCTCGGGGCCTCCCGTGTGGGCGGCTCGGATGGTGGCTCTCGGGGTGCTATTTGCAGGTTCACGAAGACTTCTGAGCTATCCAGGCTATCCACAACTGTTCATGTTTGTCAAGGAATGACCATGGATTGAATGAATTTGCCACACCATGCGACACTAACTTCGGCATTCACATCTCGACATCGGAAAAACATCACTAGCAGCTCAGTGTGCATCAGAGTAAGATGAACTGAAAGACGTCTTACGTATGCGCATGATGTGAATAATCGATAGCCTCTGATGGATTGATTTCATGACGTTCAGCGGATGCAACTATTGTTGACGGAGACACATTGTGCACACCTTTGTGGTTCCAGCTACAACAAGCTGAGCAGTGCTGATAACGCCACATTCACGGTTACGAGCACCATGACATCAGAAGCATTATTCAATTTAATTCGCATCCCGTCCCTGGGATGCCACTTTTTCCGTCGAGATGCTACGCCCCTACCTAGGTGCCTATGGCTCATCTTCGGGACACACGGTTTGGACGGCGATTCACTATCACTGGTTTCTTTGTTTTTGTTCAGCACTTGACAGAGGCGTAGCCAAGGGGGATGGGGGCCCGTTCCCCCATCAGCATCCAAAAATTAACTAGATTAAACGAGAACTTTTGAAATTTCTACCACGCAAAATCCCCAGTTTTCGGTGTCGTGCGCCGGGAGCTTTCTCCGTTTGATCACATTTTTTTCGTAAAGTCATAAATAAAGTCATAAAGTATTAAGGCTTAATAAGGGCCACAGGGGCCCATCTGGGTTAAGCCTATTTAGAAAAGGTACTAGAATGTACATACTCCCACCCCAATCAATCCCTTATCCCAAGTTCCGAGGAAGCTATATATCCCAGCCCATCTAACACCACTCACTTGCTACCGCCTAACACCCTCAATAATCACAAGCTCCTCCCATCACACCCATCGTGCCACCATAGACAACCTCATCAGCATCACATCCCGAAGGAAGGTGCCGAATCCACTGCTAGGCACATCCCACAGAAATTCATAAAGCGTTCAGACTTAATAAGAGACTCACGTGCTATTGCATAATACACTCAACAATTACAAACTCCTCCCATCATACACATTGTGCTACCATAGACAATCTCATCAGTATCACATCCCGAAGGAAGGTGCTGAATCCACTGCTAGGTACACCCTATATAAAGTTATAAAGCATTTAGACTTAATAAGAGACTCACTTGCTATTCCATAACACAGTCAACAATTACAAACTCCTCCCAACTCCCACTCCTCCCTGTCGATCAACCTTCCCTGGAATACAGAAAAACAATCCCCCTATTCTTATAATGATTGTCTATGCCGTTTTTAAAGATGTTCAGTGTGTTGCTACTGACAATGGTTCCTGGCAGCTGGTTCCAGTGTTCTACTACCCTGTTGGTGAAGAAAGACTGTCTTAACCTTGTCCTGCTGTGATTAACTTTAATTTTGAATTGATGACCTCTAATTGCATCATTTCTGTTAAATTCAAACATTTCCCTGAGATATCCCTGTTCCTGACCATGAACAAATTTAAAAACCTCGATGAGATCTCCTCTCAGCCTTCTATATCTAAGTGAAAACATGTTCAATTTCTTCAGTCTTTCCTCATATTCCAGGTTGCCTATACCATTAACCATTTTTGTTGCCCTCTTTTGTACTCTCTCTAAAAGCCAACAATCTTTCTCATAACTAGGGGACCAAGCTTGGACACAGTATTCCAAATGTGGCCTGACATATGCACAGTAAAGCTTCCTGATGACCTCCTCACTTTTGTATGACACATTCCTCTGTATTGCCCCAAGCATTCTTAGTGCCTTCTTCCTGGCTTCTTTGGTCTGTTCTGATGCCCCCAATTTTGTGTTCAAAATAACACCTAAGTCCTTCTCCTGCTCAGTCACAGATAGTACTTGGCCACCCATCAAGTATGGAGCCTTCATATGCTGCCTACCTACATGCATGACTTTGCACTTATCAAAATTAAACTTCATTTGCCATTTTTCGGACCACTTCACTAGCTCGTCTAAGTCTTTCTGCAGCAAAACCTGCTCATTTTGCCCTGTTATTGCCCTAAAGATCTTCAAATCATCCGCAAATTTCAAAACCTTACTGCTTAGGCCACATTCAATGCTATTCACATATATAATGAACAATAGTGGCCCCAGTACCGACCCCTGGGGGACTCCACTAAGAACATTTTGCCATGATGACTTTGTACCATTTAGCATCACTCTCTGCTGTCTATCTGAAAGCCACAACTCTATCCATTTTAGGATGCTACCTGCAATACCATGGACCTGAAGCTGCATCATTAACCGTTTATGGGGTACCTTGTCAAAGGCCTTACTAAAGTCAAGATATGCTACATCAACCTGATTTCCCTGATCAAATTGTTCTGTAGCAAAATTCAAAAAGTCCAAGAGATTTGTGAGGCACGATCGCCCTTTTCTAAACCCATGTTGAGTATCTTGAATCAATTTGTTTCCTTCCAGAAAACTAACTATTCTATCCTTGATAATTGATTCGAGTACCTTGCAGACTAGGGATGTGAGGCTTACTGGCCTATAGTTTTCAACTTTCCCTCTTTCTCCTTTCTTGAAAATAGGAACTACATTTGCCCTTTCCAATCTGTTGGAATTTCATTTTGCGAAACTGATCTACAAAATATTATACTAAGTGGAATTGCCACTTCCTTTTCAGCTTCCCGCAATACCCTAGCATAAATTCCATCGGGTCCTGCTGCCTTGTTTGTCTTTATTTTTCTGATATAATTGAAAACAATATCACTATCAATGAAATCAACATCGTGTATCTGATCACCTGTCACTGAACTGTGGTTCACGGTTGGCAGATTAGTCACATCCTCCACTGTAAACACTGATTTAAACTGCTTGCTCAGCTCCTCAACCATCTCGCTATCCTCACTCAATATAGTCCCATTTACATCCAGTGGACCAATTGTGCTTGAAACTTTACTTAGCTTGTAGAAACTAAAGAACTTTTTACTGTCCCCATTACAGTTCCTAGCCAAATCCAATTCTTTTGCTCGCTTTGCTGCTCTGATTTTCTGCTTCACAGCATCTCTAGATTTTTTATACGACCTTAGATTTACGATATTTGAAGCCTCCTTAAATACTCTAAATGCTCCTTTCTTAGCCTTAATTGCTTTCATCACATCTGGTGTAAGCCATGCTGGCTTTCCTACCCTTCTTTTGCGCCTTTGCTTTTGGGGGACATGTCTAATCTGAATCGTCGGCCCCTTAGGAAAATCCTGGCTTCGCCACTGGCACTTTACCCCTTCAATTTCAGGGGAAATTTAATAATCACATCAAGGATTATATTTAATCAGTGTTATGTTCTCATTTTTGGTCGCTATGTCACCAGTTGCGTGGATATTTCGGAAGCGGGTCAAAATTGCTGGAATATGCTTATTTCCTGGTTGTTAATTGCTATCATTGGCTCTCCAGTGAACAGGCTCGAAATCCCGGGACTGATGTGAGAGGGGAAGGTGACTTTACGTCATTCTCTTTTAGATCCAGTGGTCATATCAGCGAGAAGTCAGCATTTCTTTTTTTCGTCAGGGTCCCTGGACAAAATAATCGTCCAAATCAAAGCGGTTCTAAGATCTTGCAGGGGGGGGGGGCGGCGTAGGAGGTCTGGCATCGCCTCCGCCGGGCCCTCCCTTGGGTGATTCTGGCTGCGCCTCTGGTACACCTACACGGGGAACATGGGCTATCACAACCACTGATGAGTGACCCTACAGCTGTTGGGTTAACCCGCCCAGTCTGTCAGGTCGGATCCTCACACCCCGTCTGGGGGATTGATAAACACCCCCCTCTAACTCCAACTTTCAAAATGAGTGGTGCATGAACATGAACCGGGTATCATTGGAAAGCCCACGACGAGTAAAATAAAAAAGCCTCGTGTTTATCTTAAAATAACTTTAGGGCTCAAAATGGCGGTTTTTCAGAAGCAACATGACTTTTCAAAATCATTTTAGATCTGACTGGAGAGTGCCTGTATCTGGCCAGGATTCCGCTACAACTGCTGGGATGATCCTATATTCAGGGGGCCTCGATAACTGTTGCTGTGGTCATATTTACAGGCGTGCCCGTGCCCTTACACATTCAAGATGCCTATAAATTATTGACGTGCGTTTTTACTGCAGATATACCAGAGCGGTGTCCTTGCGCATCTGTTGGTGTGGGTACCTCGGTGTCGCACAAGAGTGTTCTTACAATACGATCAGAACACCTTTCAACTGTTAAGATGCTCGTCTGTTCAGGGGTGACTCGGCAACTGCTGGGGTGCTGCTACAACCGCTGGGGCGTTTTCTACAGATTGCAGCTGGGTGTGTCTATAACGGCTGGGAAGCTCCTCTGCAGACTGCATGGGTGCACCCACAAATGCTGGAGTGTTCCTCTTTGCAGACTACAGAGGTGCCACTACAGCGGCTGGGATGCGCCTCTCTGCAGACTGCAGAGTGCTCCTACAACTGGCAGTGTGGGCTGAGGTCGCACACCGCTCTTCTTCCCCATTGTTTTGGGTTATACACCTCGAATGAGCGCAGTAATGATCATAAACGGCATTAACAAACTTGGCTGAGGATGATGGACAAAAATGTGAACATCACCGAGATTGAACGGCCATCTTAGTCGACTGTGGGGCCCCGACTGGCTCGGGGGTGCAACAGTTAGCCATGCTGGCGCGCGGGAAAGAAATAACTGGATGTGCGCTACAAATGGCGGAAATTGCACAAGGACTAGTTGGAGGGTCACAATCTTCAGAACTCGGTGATGTTCATCACATATGCTCACGCTTGACATATTAAATATAGGAAGAAATGAAGAAAGGAAGGAAGGAAGGAAGGAAGGAAGGAAGGAAGGAAGGAAGGAAGGAAGGAAGGAAGGAAGGAAGGAAGGAAGGACGGAAGGACGGAAGGACGGAAGGACGGAAGGACGGAAGGACGGAAGGACGGAAGGACGGAAGGACGGAAGGACGGAAGGACGGAAGGACGGAAGGACGGAAGGACGGAAGGACGGAAGGACGGAAGGACGGAAGGACGGAAGGACGGAAGGACGGAAAGGCGGAAGGACGGAAGGACGGAAGCACGGAAGGACGGAGGGACGGAAGGGCGGAAGGAAGGAAGGAAGGAAGGGCGGAAGGAAGGAAGGAAGAAAGGAAGGAAGAAAGGAAGGAAGGAAGGAGGGAAGGAGGGAAGGAGGGAAGGAAAGAAGGAAGGAAGGAAGGAAGGAAGGAAGGAAGGAAGGAAGGAAGGATGGGATATGAATGATAGGAATATGGCAGCCGTTACTGAAGAGGATAAAACTCATGTGTGAACAGTCAGTGTCCGTCAACTGAGCAATCAGTATTTAAGAACGATATTCGAGTATTTCTGGATGGCCAGCGGTTGTTTGGAGATGCCTTAGTACGTGGACTGCACTATGGAGAGGGACCGGTGAGGGACATGGTTCTTAAACTTTGTGAAATTTGATATTACGTAAAAGGCGTAACGTTTTTAATCGACCTAACATCCTTTCCTCTTTTCTCCCCATCCAAAACCTATGGTGACGCTCATGTATTCATGAGTGTTGAATTGAGAGGCTTTTGGAACTAATCAGTGGGTCCAGCCGTCCCTGACCCCTCCTCCGTGCCACTGTACAACTCAGCCCCAACGTCCCTGCCCCCTCCTCCGTGCCACTGTACAACTCAGCCCCAACGTCCCTGCCCCCTCCTCCGTGCCACTGTACAACTCAGCCCCAACCCTGCGCCCCAAGTCCCTGCCCCTCTCCGTGCCACTGTACAACTCAGCCCCAACGTCCCTGCCCTCCTCGTGCCACTGTACAACTCAGCCCCAACGTCCCTGCCCCTCCTCCGTGCCACTGTACAACTCAGCCCCAACGTCCCTGCCCCTCCTCCGTGCCACTGTACAACTCAGCCCCAACGTCCCTGCCCCTCCTCCGTGCCACTGTACAACTCAGCCCCAACGCCCCTGCCCCTCCTCCGTGCCACTGTACAACTCAGCCCCAACGTCCCTGCCCCTCCTCCGTGCCACTGTACAACTCAGCCCCAACGTCCCTGCCCCCTCCTCCGTGCCACTGTACAACTCAGCCCCAACGTCCCTGCCCCCTCCTCCGTGCCACTGTACAACTCAGCCCCAACGCCCCTGCCCCCTCCTCCGTGCCACTGTACAACTCAGCCCCAACGTCCCTGCCCCCTCCTCCGTGCCACTGTACAACTCAGCCCCAACGCCCATGCATGCAGTCAAACCAGCCGCATTCGCCGTTATGTGTTGCCTACAGTTAACTTCTGCGTGGCTGGCTGGTGTAGGCAAGAATGCTGATCTTGAGCTTGTTTTCCACTGGCTGGTAAAAGAGGGAACAAAAAAAGGCGAGCAAAGAATCACATGCGAGGGTAAGTTTGCCAAGTGTGGGCCAAATATTCCAATACACAAAAAAACGATATCTTGCATAAATGAAACATAAAGCGAAATAATGAACGTGACAGCGCAACTTAAATCCCTGCAAACGCTTTACCTAAATCTAAAATGATAAGATATCTCCCGATATATCGACTGCATTGCCTTCATTAAGAAGAGAGCTCGTAGCTCTGTTCATTTTCCGACCTGTTGCCGTGACGCACACAATATTGCAGAAATGCCAACAAATCTCATTTAAGTTCTGTGAAGCGATTTTGCCGTTAGTCCGTTTGTAAACCTTACCATTTCGACATTGTAACCAATTTGTGTGTGTGAAATTCAACATGAACTAAATGAAAACTGTACAGTGTCCGTTTCGACCGGTCAATATGCAGGAACTCCAACATTTCTACGACTAGCACGCCTATTGAAGAACACCGGCGGACGGGTTGCATAACGACACCAACTAGCACATGGCTGGCGTGCAGCTGGCGGCGGATACAGATGTAGACTGGCTCGGTGTGGTAGAGACGGCGCAGACCAGACTCGTTGTCCGAGTGGCGACTGCTGGCCGAAAGGCGCGCCTTGCCGGCGGCACCCTTCTCCTTGTCGCGGCTCGAGCCGACCGTCGGCGTCGACGGTGTGACGGTGAGGTCCGACAGCACACACTGGTGCTTCAAAGCCGGCGTCGAGTAGAACAGGTGCAGTCGACTGGGGCACAGCGAGGCTTTGTCAGCTGTCTAGACACTCAGTGCATCGTCAGCCATCCACACACTCAGTGCATTGTTATTGTCAGCCGTCCACACACTCGGTACATTGTCAGCCGTCCACACACTCGGTACATCGTCAGCCATCCACACACTCAGTGCATTGTTATTGTCAGCCGTCCACACACTCGGTACATTGTCAGCCGTCCACACACTCGGTGCATTGTCAGCCGTCCACACACTTGGTACATTGTCAGCCGTCCACACACTCAGTGCATTGTTATTTTCAGCCGTCCACACACTCGGTACATTGTCAGCCGTCCACACACTCAGTGCATTGTTATTGTCAGCCGTCCACACACTCGGTACATTGTCAGCCGTCCACATACTCGGTACATTGTCAGTCGTGCATATACTCAATGCATCCGTCAGCCATCAGCACACTCAATACATTGCATCATCGCAAACGCTCTGTACAAGGAAAATAGTCTAACGTATGAATTCACCAAGTTGAGAACCAACTTCCTACCAAATGCAATAAATAACGCAATTCCTCCTTCGCAAGTTCCCAAATCCAATGTTCACTCTGCAGACCTGGAATGTGTTGCGCATGCATAATGTATATGGTGCATCCTATGGTATCTGCAGTGTGTAGCTTGCCTGAAGGTCTTGCAGAACTCGTCCATGTGTATCCAAGTTTTTGTTTCTCGGACATTCGTCACGATAATGGAGGGTGCAGATGGAGACATGTTCCGTCCGAAGACTGGACTCTGTGTGGTCTGCAAGCATATGCTCCATATCAGATCAGCTACACTCAACGGCTATTTCAGATAAGATACGACGTGGCAGCTTTACCAGGGAATGGATAACTTGTGCAGGCATTGTATGTACCGAATATTTCACAAGGGGTTGATCCAAAGGAAGGTCAATGGGGTCATGCCTCACGGGACGGAATTTCAGCGAAACAAATTGTATTTCTGACCGACGAACATCTGTCACAGTAGATGTTTGTGATTGTTTTTGTCCAAATCTAAACATATTTCGCTGTCAAGATAGCTATGTTCGATAGAGTGCTGGTCTATAATGGCCTCTCCTGACCTAGGAAGACGAGTCGCCACGGCTTTCGCATCTATCTCTCGAATGGAAGGTCAGCTCGCAACATTGGCCAGGTAAGGCCCGGGAGGCGATTACAGAACGGCCGTTTAAGGGCAGTGGTTATACACTGAACTCACAGTTTGAATTATGGCGTTGAACTGGAATTCCAAGATCGAGTAATTTGTCAGATCCTAACATACTAGCAGAGCTTGGTGTGCAAACTATTTTCCATAAAAGCCACCTAAATAAATATTGAAAGATACGTAAGTATGTTTTCGAGAAAAAAACCTAAAAACTGTTCCGATATTCCAAAGATAGTTCGCTAAATCCACCTTTGTTCACCAGCGGTGTTCGATAAACATGGCTGCGCTGGATAATTTGGCAGTCCAATCCGGTACCGGACCTGACTGCATGCCTTGCATCAATGCATTGGAAGATAATCCTTTCAAAAAAAGGATAATCGCACACTTACATTTTCGAACAGAGATTGGGTCTTCGATCGTTTCCTTTGGGTCGCCTCTGCATGTTCGTCCTTGTGATCTAGTTTGTCACTCAGCCTGACACTCAGTTTGTCACTCATCTTGTCAATGGTTCTATCGCTCGGCTTGGTACTTGGTTTGTCGCTCGTTTTGGTACTTGGTTTGTCACTCGTTTTGGTACTTGGCTTGCCGCTCGTTTTGGTACTTGGTTTTTCGCTCGTTTTGGTACTTGGTTTATCGCTTACTTTGTCACTTGCTACATCGTTCGCTCCATTACTTTCGTGGGAATGTCTTGCGTGTTTTCCTTGTTCGCTGAACGCTGGCGATGGAACGATGCCCTCTTCCCGTACCTGTGGGTCCAACAGAAACAATAAGGACATCCTCTTCCCGCACCTGTAGGTCCAACAGAAACAATAAGGACATCCTCTTCCCGTACCTGTGGGTCCAACAGAAACAATAAGGACATCCTCTTCCCGCACCTGTGGGTCCAACAGAAACAATAAGGACATCCTCTTCCCGCACCTGTGGGTTCAACAGAAACAATAAGAATATCATCTTCCCGCACCTGTGGGTCCAACAGAAACAATAAGGACATCCTCTTCCCGCACTGTGGGTCCAACAGAAACAATAAGGACATCCTTTTCCCGCACCTGTGGGTCCAACAGAGCCATCGACAATAACGACGTCCTCTTCCCGCACCTGTGGGTGAGGGTCCACCAGAACCATTGACAATTACTGAGTTGGCGCTTGCTCAAAGTTGTCGCTTGCTCAACGCCCCGCAGATTCACATCGGCGCTGTAATAAATGACTGAAGATTTTGCAGTGTGTCCCTAGGCGAACGGAAGCCCTAAACCCAACCACGACTCGCACACATGCTCGAAATCAACACAAAAATAGAGCCATAGCTTTGTATCTGCAGAAACATTGTAAGAAAACATTTTTGTTAATGAGCGCCAGAAATGATTCTGTCTAAGTTTGTAGCATTACACGGAAGACTTTAGCACAGAAACAAGATGGATTGAGATTAACATCATGAACAATTGTTACTGATCGGCGAGCATGAATATCCATAGGCGGAGAAACGGGGGGGGAGGAAGCAGAAGGTGGAGCCATGGCCCACGTTTTAACGTAGGGAGGGGAAGGAATTTGTATTGACCCCTCTCACTTTTTAGGAACATGAAACTTCATCGACATCGCTTCGGCGTCATTTTGAACATAGCTTAGGAACTTAATGAACTATATAACATCATTACCTGGTCAATAGACTTAGTCTCCATCTCAACCTTATTGAGAGAAGTATCCCAAGGATCTTTTTATTTTTGTTCTATTCGATTTGTAAGATGTACATATAAACGATAGTTTTATTGAGCAACTTCAGGTGATATTTCATCCAAAATTTCGGAACTTTCGCTGGCCCCCAAAAAATGGAATTGCAATTGTTCACCAATAAGAACACGTGCATCCTTTTTCACAAAGGACCTGGATCTTGGTCTTGGTCTTGATTGGTCTTGATCAATACTAAGTCTTGAAGCGTTTATAACTCCAGCTTCTCCATGACAAGCTTTGCGCCCAAGGTGGAAATTTTTGGCAGGAAAAACAAAATAAGTAGTCAGATTTTACACAATTGGAACTGTTGCCACAAAAAAAATAATCCCCACTAGATTATTTTTTGGCATCTGGGCCTCACTTTTTAAAATCTTTCCACGCCCATGTGAACACCCATCACTTGTAATCGGACGGGAGTTTCACGAATGTAGTTCACTGTACCGATGCCACCAATTGGGCGGACGGGACTGCATCTCCGGCGGCGGAGGATAGCCCGCTGAGCTCCATCTCATCACCCTGTGACGTCAGCTGAGAACTGGACGGCGACAACGCACCATACACGTTGAGCAGAGGACTGTGCGCCTCCAACATCTCAATTGACCTTGGCGGATCTGAAGAGAGTGCACATACATGTCTTGGAGACAGCACCAGCAGATAGAAGCAGTGGAGCAACTACAATGTGACAGTGCGCCAATATATCAATGTTAATATATGTAATGCCAATCTGTGTGAACATGAGCGGAGGTGAGGATACTGATAACTGCTGAAAGAAACATAGGAAAAGACGCTAGACTTGGCGCACACCACTGGCAATTTCAGTAAGATGCCTTCGAACAGACCTCCATGCGTATGGGACAGGAGTGCTCTTTTGATTTGGCAGGGTAAGAAGCACCCGCTGAGAGACACCATCACTGTTAAGCATTTCTTCTTCCTTCAAAGTCGGATATTTACAGTGACATCTCCTTCACTGTCTATTAGAAGAGGACTGTCAGTAATGGCTAGACTGTCAGTAATGGCTAGCTAGTAATGGCATGCTCTGTGCGCGGCAGATAGGATATTTCTCGTGCGGGGATGGGTTGGAGGTGGAGCCATGTGGACAGACTCTCCGCCAGTGCTACATATCGTGTCAGAAGCTACACTCCATCATCCTCAATAATGGAGGTGGGGGCAGGTAGGCTGACGCTCCGCCAGTTCAGTGAGCCAGTGCTATGTGTGGTGTGAGACGTTCCGCCCCACGATCCTATATAATGGAGGTGGAGCCGGGTGGAGCGATGCTCCTCTAGTTCCGTGAGCCACTGTTGTAGATTGTTGTTGTTATTGGGGTTTGGGGGCGTATCAACTGTGTGGGTTATGCAGCGCCCATAGTGTTGTAGGTGGTGCGGGATGCTCTACTCCATGATCTCCAATAATGTCTCCCCGCTGCACCTGTTCCAGTATCATAATTAACCACTGTAGTCATCTCTCAATACCAAAAGGTCGGAATGCTATGCAGCGGGACGAGTTGAGAGACTGCCAGACCAGGTGCACAGGCCCCGCCCGATTGCAATGGTGACCTTATTTGGTGAGCCCGAATCCCATGTCGGTTTCCGAGAGCGGACTACGCTAGACAGTTGGGCGTCCCGCTGCGGCACGCACTGGCCAGGTCGGGGTCCCACAGGTAGCGGCGGATGTTTTTCCAGGGTGGCGTGGCCGGCCTGGGCGGCGGCTTCTGCAGCGGCACGTCACGAAACTGCGAGATGAGCACCAGATGAGGGGTGTGCCGATCCAGCGGGCCGTCGGTGTCGGTCTCCGCGCAGCACATGCCCTGCGGTAGACAGCGAACCGCTCGTCACTGATCAACAGCTGTCCAGCGGCAGCAGGCGCAAGGAAAACATGGGGAGGGGGGGGGGAACATGCCCCACAGGAGCCAGTACAGAGCAGACATTGGGTCAAACATGCACACAGCAGCTAGCACAGAGCAGACATGGGGTCAAAACATGCCCTGTGGCAGCCAGCACAGAACAGGCATAATGACAAAGCATGCTCTACGGCAGTCAACACACAACAGACATGGTGGCAAGCATACCCTGTAACAGCCGGCACAGAACATGCACAGTAGCAAACATCCCTGCGGTAGTCAACACACAGCAGACATGGTGGCAAACATGCCCTGTAGCAGCCGGCACAGAACATGCACAGTAGCAAACATCCCTGCGGTAGTCAACACATAACAGACGTGGTGGCAAAACATGTCCTGTAGAAGCCAGCGCAGAGCATACACGATAGTAAACATCCCTGCGGTAGTCAACACACAACAGACGTGGTGGCAAAACATGTCCTGTAGAAGCCAGCGCAGAGCATACACGATAGTAAACATCCCTGCGGTAGTCAACACATAACAGACGTGGTGGCAAAACATGTCCTGTAGAAGCCAGCGTAGAGCATACACGATAGTAAACATCCCTGCGGTAGTCAACACACAACAGACGTGGTGGCAAAACATGTCCTGTAGAAGCCAGCGTAGAGCATACACGATAGTAAACATCCCTGCGGTAGTCAACAGACCGGAATTACAGTCAGATATGTTCAGTAGCAGCCCATTGGCCGCATGTGCACCCTACCAAGTCAGCAAAGCAAATGTGGTGACAAGACAGGTCCTGTGCCAATCTTGCATTCACGTAGAACGTTAGCCAGCAAGCTCTATGCCAAGATTTAAGTGATATCCGAACCCTTCGCCAAAGAGGAGCCATCAGGATATCCACGGGTGGTTAGACAACTTTTCCTTGGTCTGTGGCAGGCAGTTAGAACTGTAGTGATTTACTACGGATGATTTGTTCTTTTAATATATGAGAAATTGTTGACCGGTTGTTGTAGGAACGTTGTGAACTGTTACATTTATTGATCCCATGTCAGTTAGGTTTTGCGTTAAAGCGAAGCTTATCGTATCTGCCTCAAATCATGCACTAAATCGTTTTTGTCACGTTCTAGTGCTCGCATTCAGTAGTTGCGAACTATCTAGTTTACATTATCAGATATCCCAGGCACACCGCAATTATCATTCCACCGGATTGTGGCTATGCATCACTAACCGTTGAATCTTCCATCATGGCCAGTATGAAAGGCTTGCTTCGCAATAATGTTAGTGATTCCGGGTCCTCCGACTTGTCTTCAAGAGATGGCTGATTGAGAGGCTTTTTTGTCCTCCCCTTTTCAGCTTTTCCCTTCTTTTCAGCGGGAGAATTCGCGTCTACTGTAAATCAATGACACGGCTCGATACGCATGTCCCTGTACAAGAGTCTGAACACACATCGATTTACGCAAAATACCAACCTGACTACATTTGTTAAAATATTGAACGGAAGGGCCCTACACTCCCCATATCTGCCTCAGCAATTTGTGGACGCGTGAAGCTGTTAAAAAAATGATGTTGGCACCCTGGATCATATGTGTCCATTAGGTGGAACAATTTGAAGGTCTTGAAGGATATTGCAGGGCAGATTAACCGAAAATATTTGGGAGTTATGGCTGGCGGAGATCACATTCAAGCACATGCCAACAATGTAAACCTGTCAGATAATGCTGTTGAAGATATATGCATATCCTCAATAACTTTGGAACTGAACATTGCGCCTATGGACATTGCATGGAAAGAATGAATATCAAAATCATAATATTTCAGCCAATGATCTTCCCACTGTGGAGGCCATGGATGTGGGGACTGAAACATGGTGAGTGCCCTTGACCTGACACCTCCCCGCATTGCCTTTGACCCCCATACCACCTCGACAACCCCAGCTACGCTGCTGGCGACAGCACGTCAGCTGACAGTCCGATCGAGGTCACCTTGTTTGACCTTGCCGGGCGGCTGCAGCGCTGACGACGTGGTGGCCTCGGGCGGCTGCCGCTGCGGACCTGATCTCGACCTGCCCTTGGTCTGGATCGGTGAAGACTGTGTGGTGGGCGGCTGACTGGCAGTGTCTGGCCGACTTTCTGGCCACACGTACTGCGGCAGCACCTGGTCACGCAGCATGGCCCACACCTCGCCGCTGCTTCTGTGGCTGCAGACAGCCGCACAATCTGACACTGGCTCCGGCTCTGGCTCAGACTCCGACCCTGTCTTATTGGGGTCGCTCACATCTCCCACATGTGTGGGAAGCAACAGACAGACCCGGGGTACCTGGATCACTGATCTAGGAAGACGTTGAACTGGTGAAAGCATTGAAATACATACAGAAGATATGCCAACTCATGCAATAAGAGTATGTGATGTCATTAAACGGCCTACAAAGGAAGAGCAATGACATTTCTACAATTCGTCATTCCTGAGGAGAGGGGTAGAGGTAAGCATTTAGGTCATGCTTCCGTGACCTAGCCTGATAGACATATGACATTTTGTACACTTGTAGATAACAATACGATCGATCTGATGCAGTGTGTTGTTTGCGGCATGATTGATAGATTGGAAATTCTGAGCATTAAAAAATATTCAGTTTTGACCTGGATCTGACCGTGCAACCGGATCTCAGGTCACCCAATCTATTGCTGCACTTTTGATGCATTTTTTGTTGTTGTAAAAATGCCTGCACATCGACATGCAGCATTTTAAGGCAATTTTGAAACCCTATTTTTGACAGCTTTTCGAAAGTACCACAACACACTTTTGACAACAAATGACACTTTTGACACCGATAACCTGGCATTGGCCTCATCTATTTACGTAAGTCAATAACCCATACAAAGTCATTGGCGTCATTGTCCTAACTTGACGGCAGATGGACTTTTTCGGCGTCCCCAGTCACTGAAGCTAGTTCTGGGTCTGCAACCAAATTTGGCTTTGGCGTCCGCGTCCCAGTGAACATGCCGACAGCTGCCCGAAGTCGGCCCGATGCTCGGCTCTACGTCGGGTCGCTGTCGGGATGCCAGCAGTCCGCATTCGGCTGAGGAGTGTAATGTCGGACATCGGCCCGACGTCGCCTGGCCTCTATCGGTTAAAAGTGAAAATTATCGATTTTCCAATCTAAAAAAACTGACCAATCAAACTGACATGCGAGACTAATCGGTGACCCCAAAGTACATAATTCGGGTATTAATCACAGGACCTTATCACGTGCAACACTCTGTGATTGCTTCATGTCGTTAACCCTTTCCGTTCGGAAACACTGGGAGGACGTGGTTGCAGCCCCCTGCTTTGAGCAAGGTGGAAAATGATGCGCACAGTCGAGGATTAAATTCGGCCAAGTATTAGTCTAACGTTCATTTGGTCGTCAAATAATCATCACATAATGCCCCACATCGACGTGGCGATCCGACAAATTCGCAAACTTCCAGTGTATAAGCCACCGCAGACCCTGCCCCTGTGTAAAGTGATGGCAGTTAGGCTGCAGCACACAGTGGTACAGGCTGCAGCAATTTGTCGACAATGTTCAGAAAACAGGACATCTGCAGCGCTGCAGTGCCTTGTTTTCCCAACACCCCCACTAACTACATGTCCCGGACACAAACTGACTATCACAGTGGCCTTCCATGAAATGATTCAGGTCAATATAAGGCTTAGTTTATATATCACGAGCCATATCAGGGCAGGATCAACGGAGGCCAATTGCATACCTGGTACTAATCAGACTAATAGAACATTTAGGGAACATACACCAGTAGATATGCCAGTACAATACAATTGGTACATTTGCCAGTACAATTGCGACAAAGTGCACATAGTTATGTTGTATTGCCGTATCTGAAACAGAAAGTCTTAAATATCGCACAATCGCTCCTAAGCAATGATACGATTTCAACACCATTAATTGCAATGTAGCTTACGATAAATCTAGCTGATGCTATGGGCTGTCTGGATACATTAACCGAAATCTTATGTAGTCCTATGCTAAACATAAAATGCATCGTACATATCACCTACAACGCATTTACTGACCTCGACAATAGCAAGTCGTGGAAGCTCGACACTTATGCTTGTTTACATTAAATCATGACATGACGTAATGTGAATCGCAACCAAGTATTTTGTCCAATGGAATATAACTACCTACTAGATGTTCGCTTGAGGGTGCTGCAAGATTTAGCTTAATGGTGGCAACAGGAATGCAATTGCAGAACAATAGCATGGAAAAGAGAGGGAAAAGCACTGAGTCGGTTTCCAGTTGATTGCATTGCGCATGTAGGTAAGTTGAGGAACGTTTACAGTAGCAAACTCAGCTGTGTATTTTAATCTTCTACTACGCAGAAAAAATGGTATCACAAATGAAACATGTACAGCTCATAATTACTTTTGGTCGGCACTGAACGTTCCAGTGGTATATTTCGCCTTTAATTGGGCAATTATTAGTCTACCCATGCGCAATGTGGGTATAAATCATTGGTCACTATGCAGTGCACCGAGTTCATTGCACGCTGTCAGTCTCATCGCCCTGGTCTCGGGTAATAAAAGGGCCGATGTTGCTTTTTACTCAATATGCAAACAAGAAACAAGAAAAATCGCAAACTTTCAGCTTCGCAGTTAAGCTAATCTAAGCCAAAGCTATGTTATATGCACCACCATAGTGCAGTGCTTATATAAGCCCGCTAGGTACGTACCGCATATATACTGTAGACTCCATACAGCCGGTAAGCAGGGTCACAATTTCGTGGCCCTCCACTTCATCATCGGATGAACGTCTTTCCGCAGACAGAACCTGGAGTGATATGAATATGGAAGAGCATTAATTTGGTCGAAGTGAAGTAGGACCACAGCCTTCAATGCTTTAGTTACACAACATCCTCGGCTGCATACAACAGAACACTATAGAACTATGCTTAAGCTCTTTTTCGGTAGCGTTTCTTCCTGATGATGAACAAGAAATTTCTAGCAGTACAATAATCGCCGATAAAGTCAAGATAAAGTCACCAATCACATGCAGCCGCCTTTCATTGCAACAGGAACAGGTGTGCCGTATCTTAACGTAATCTATTACACGGCTTTTCCTCATGAAATAGGAAGTGATATCGGTATCCGCGTTCGCTACTTGTCATACCCTGCGGTATGACTGAGCTCACGGCGCGCGTCGGTGTTAATGGCCACACCCTGCGGAAGGCCACATGACTGAGCTCGCGGCGCGCGTCGGTGTTAATGGCCACACCCTGCGGAAGGCCACATGACTGAGCTCACGGCGCGCGTCGGCGTTAATGGCCACACCCTGCGGAAGGTCACATGACTGAGCTCGCGGCGCGCGTCGGTGTTAATGGCCACACCCTGCGGAAGGTCGCTTGACTGAGCTCACGGCGCGCGTCGGCGTTAATGGCCACACCCTACGGAAAGTCGCTTGACTGAGCTCGCGGATCGCGTCGGTGTTAATAGATAAATATATATAGATAAATAAATAATGGTCACACCCTGCGGAAGGTCTCTTGACTGAGCTCACGGCGCGCGTCGGCGTTAATGGCCACACCCTACGGAAGGTCACTTCACTGAGCTCACGGCGCGCGTCGGCGTTAATGGCCACACCCTGTGGAAGGTCACTTCACTGAGCTCACGGCGCGCGTCGGCGTTAATGGCCACACCCTGTGGAAGGTCACTTCACTGAGCTCACGGCGCGCGTCGGCGTTAATGGCCACACCCTGTGGAAGGTCGCTTAACTGAGCTCGCACCGCGCATGGTTTCATTGACAAGCAATACCTGCATGATGGCCTTGGAGAGGATGCATGGCCAGATCTCGGTGAGCTTCATGGAGCGCAGCAGGAGTGGACGGCCGCTTTTGTCCAGCGGACATCGGTCATCCACACATATCCGACGCCAGGCACCCTGCAGCAGCAATCAAGCATGCCCTGATGCACCCATCAACGGTCGGTTGGGATTGCCTCCGAGGGTGATCTGAATTAGTAGTCGGAGACCGCTAACGTTGAAGCTCACTGGGCGAGGCTATCAGCTATTTAGTCTGATTATCAATCAGGAAATGAGTCAATTCCCGAATCCTTGAATTTATAACTGGAATGTATCTAAAAATCCATCATTGAAGCATAATCAAATTAGAACGCGGCTAGGATCTACCGCCAGTCAGTGTGGTGGGCCAACCACAGCCCTGATGCATAAGGCGCATCATAGTTACAGGGATATACTGACCTCGATATTGGCCATAGGCAAAAGCTTTCCAATTGTAATTTTCGCTTTCCTGTGACTATTACAATTTCGGTACTGCTGGGAGGGTGGATAATCTCCTTCACGGCTAACACTCCCACGGCCGTTGCCACAGTGCCACAGGGAGGAATTCATCCCTCCAATTATACACTGAGCCCGTCCACAGTGTCCACGAAAACAATGCGCCAGGATGTCAGCAGCGAGCGTCGAGGACACTGACCAGCACATACAAGCGGACCAGATATTTTCCGCTGGGGTTGTAGAGCGGCTGGTGCGGCACACCGGCACCAGCGCGGTTCATGGCATACACCAGCGACCACGGTCTCCAGCCCCGTCCTACGCCACCACCACCGCCGCCACCACCGCCGCCGCCACCGCCTCCGCCGCCGCCTCCGCCGCCGCCTCCGCCTCCGCCAGCGCCGCCGCCGACACCCCCGGTGTAGTTGTGGTTGAGTAGCACCAGCGAGTTACCGAGCTCCCAGAGGGAGTGCAGCACCGCCATCATCTGCCGGAAAACCTGGCGACCACCACCGTGGGCCATTAGATAGAGGTGTGCCGGAGCATCATGCGAATCCGCTTCCGCTTCTGTCAAAAGGTCAGTTTTTGTGATGGACCCCACTGGATATGTAATGGAACTATGCAGTGCATTGCTAGGATATCAGTGTATCAAATCTGGTGACTAGATATGTTTGTTTTTTGTTGCGTGACAGCAATAGGGACGTACCAAAACATAAGAAGAGCTTCCAGGCTACCTACCACCTCCACCTACAACCTGGGTGAAAACCCAGGTATTGAACCTAAGTAAGATAAAGTGGGACTCTGAACAAAGAATATCACGATTCGAGGCGTGCAAATACAATGCATATATCTCAAAAGAAATAGGATGGGATGAGAAGATTAATGTAGCTTCCGATTTGGTACTGAGCAAGCGTATACGTATACGGTACGCATACGATGTTTATGGTACGCATACGATGTTTGGATAAGTCATTGATAGACGCAATAAACAAGAGTATTGCACACAATATATACAATGCAATTAAAACACAATAGACAGGACGTATACATAATTCGCGAATACATCTACACAGCAAGCAGGTTATGGTACCTTATGGCTGAACCTCACAAGCGCGAGGAGCCATATGGCAGGTTGTTCAACCTCGATGACATGCGTAATTATGCGAATGTACAAGAACTGATACATGGTGGGGTTAGAGGGTGGTTGATAGGTGACTGGTTGGCTGAACTTGTGGTAGAATGGTGGTGTTTAGTATTATGCGGATGCGTTGATGCACTGTGTGGATGAAAGTGTTGTTGATTCGCAGCTTTGCGTGTTGTGCTTATGCGAAATGTATATACACTAAAAAGCGACCGAGTGGGCCAACTGAAGCGGCAAGCAATAGTTCTTACCCACATTATTTACCGAACTTCAAATGTTGTCTTCCGGTGTCATGGATGAAGTGATGGATCATCCAAATAAAAATAATTCATGATTGTGGCAATAGTCACTGCCACATGCTAGAATTTGTTACGCTCGCGAAGGACGTAATGTAGCAAAAATGCACCCTTCTGTTGAAAACAATCTTTAAATTTCACTAACATCTATTTCTCAGTGACCATAATAGGTCAAGTAGGTCTGGACAAGTGGACTAGGTCATAATAGAGTAAGATCATGGTAGGTTTGTGACCCACTGAGCACCTCACACTGCGCATGTTTATTGGTGAGCTGAATCCAGCGCACCTCGGATAATATTGAAAAACGCACCTGGAATATCTCATGAACTTTGGAAAACTTCCTTATGCGCAACGCAAAGTGCGCTGGTGACTCGGCAAAGAGGTGCATACAGCTGATGCAAGGCTGCATGTACGTATGCCCGGACGAGACAACGGTGCCTGCTGTACAAAAAAAAATACATCATTATCGCGCTTCAAAGCCAAAACTGCCAATGGAAGTGATATTAACGAAGAAATAGGTGGACATGGCACCGATGCAACTAGCTTCTTCGCAGGACATACTGAACTGCATACTGCATAATGAAGGCACACTGAACGAGAGGCTCGGATGGTTGTCCGCCTTTTTACACACTTATAAAAGGATGATTAAACGCATGCGCGCGAGGACGATAATACCAAATACGATTTGGCGAATGTCTATGTAAATCATTGAATGAAGCATGTGTGTTACAAAGGTCAATTTTGAGCAATCTGAAAATGTCTCCCCGATGACGCCATAGCCGGTGACGTTAGTTATTGTTCATTAGTTGTTTTTGGCACAAAGTGTAGAATTGATAGCCGAAGGTTAGTTTGCAGGTTTGCACCATTTGATTCGTGTGTCAACTGAAAAGTTGTCGGGAGTAGGTATTAAATGTCACAGTTAATGTGGCTGTTTATGAGTAAGCTTAACAACTTGCAAAGCAGCTCGAGCGTTTTTTTTAAAGCGAAAGTAGATGCGTGTTTTGGACAGAAGTTCTACGTGATAAAATGTGAATTAATTTGTAAAAAATTGAAAAGGGCGATTTTTCATAATATAACCTTTCAATTTACAAACATTTTTTCCTTTCGATTCAAAATACCATTCAAGCTGTTCTTGAACAACGAATGAGTGAATCATGAAGTTGCTAAAAACAAGCGACCTAACAGATTTTTGGACCATTGTTACATTGGTGCTTCTAAACTTGACTCGTGTTCTCGGTGGATTCCTTGCCGTCGTCCTAGACCTTCTCATTTGTGCTCATTGCATCTACATGGAAGGAAATGAACGGTATCCGGTGGCTCTTACTTTGTATTGTACCAGATGTTTATTCGATGATAATAAGTCGTAAGTAAATTCCTTCTCGTCCCAGATAACTGGATTCACATCGTTCCCAAGGGATGAGTAGTATTCCGATAGTCGCATCCAACTGCTCGCTTCCATTTCAGGAAGCAGAATCTTCTTGCCCATGGCGTCTTCGTATAGCTGAAATATAAATGCTGATCATGCATACGGTTAACGGCAGCATGCACCAAAGAGGCAAATTGGTCCAAAGAAGAAGAAGAGAGGCTGCTCTCTCACTGTATCTTTCCCTGTCTGTCTCTCTGTCTCTATATCTCTCTGTCTCTCTGTCTCTCTGTCTCTCTGTCTCTGTCTCCCTGTCTCTCTGTCTCCCTGTCTCTCTGTTTCCCTGTCTCTCTGTCTCTCCCTCTCTCTGTCTCTCCGTCTCTCCGTCTCTCCGTCTCTCTCTCTCTCTCTCTCTCTCTCTCTCTCTCTCTCTCTCTCTCTCTCTCTCTCTCTCTCTCTCTCTCTCTCTCTCTCTCTCTCTCTCTCTCTCTCTCTCTCTCTCTCTCTCTCTCTCTCTCTCTCTCTATTATATTTTTTATTTTATATTTTTTTTTTTTTTATATATATTTTATATATATATATATATATATATCTCTATATATATATCTCTCTCTCTATATCTCTATCTCTCTATCTCTCTATCTCTCTATATATATCTCTCTCTCTCTCTATCTCTCTCTCTCTTCTCTCTCTCTCTCTCTCTCTCTCTCTCTCTCTCTCTCTCTCTCTCTCTCTCTCTCTCTCTCTCTCTCTCTCTCTCTCTCTCTCTCTCTCTCTCTCTCTCACACACAAACACACACACACACACACACATACTTTTTCTCTCTCGCCTGCGGCTTCTTACACTGCGTTCGATATAGTGCAGATAACTTTACAAGTTAGCACTTTTTCTGTACTCACTTCTGTTGGGATGGGAGCAGGCACCATGGAGGAGGCCTGCTTTCTGTCTTTAGATTTTGCCGATGCCAGACCCCAGCGCTCATTGTTCACCACTGCATCACTCCACTCTGGCCATGGGCATGTTCTAGTCTGATTGCATACTCTGTAGCTATTGTTATCTGGGGCTGTCCAGCTGAAGGCAACCGGTTTGCCTGCTGCAAGCATGCTATCCATATCCTTTGTAGGCAAACCTACTTTGCCGTTTTTAGCACACATGTGAATAAGTCAAGGATGCAATCTGATCTACCAAGTGCTTGTGGTCTTCTGCATCAGTTGCGTAAGGCTACATCCAAAAACAAGAACTACATGGCGTGGCACTGATACACATGTTTCGTGTCTTCAAGGCAGTTCCTAAAAACCACTTCCAATAGATTAACTACAAAAATGTCCTCCCAGGATGGCACTGTGCACGTTCCCTTGTTCTTCACCCCTCATTAGTATCGCATTTGTTCTATCACTCACATGACCGTGCTGAGTGCAACACACAGTTACAAAGGGCAGATAAATAAATATTTGAAATCAGGATTGTAAATGCTAATAATTCCACGTGCTAATATCACACCATCTACTCATGACCCAGCACATCTTTACGTACCACATTATGCAACCGAAGACTCATTTGCTCATTTTCAGACGACCGTTAGTAGCATACATATAGTGAAGAGGTGTCCAAACGGTTGCTTAGTTACAAAATATAGGTGTGATTTAATGAAAGATCAATTCAACGCCAAGCAAAAGTAATATCACTGGAGCATCCTGCCACTGTTTCTTTTGTATGCATACGTGGATGGCTTGACCGCGTCTTATAATTCATTTAGGGCTGGTTGTTTCATAGATAATATGAAAATGCGTCGTGCATGCTGCCCCACCGCGCCATGCGTTAGTGGAGTAAAATTTTCTTGAGATTTTTGTGTCAGATCATGACAGGAAAATACATTCTAGTAAAAGCGTTGTGATGACATTTAGGTCTGGTTGAATGAGTAATGTTCCGGTTTTTCGCTGGCATCAAATGGGCTTAAGGAGCCAGAAAGTCTACATTAGCTTGGAATCGCAACAACACTAATCTTACCGATGACTATATACTCTAGCAAAGGAGACAACCCTGTGCCTGAGGAATCATATTCCTGAAAAAACATAGTGTATGCCTATCGATTATCAAACTGAAGTTTGTCATCTTATTTTGTTGTGGTATACACTTTTATGCACCGAAACGTTCTCAATGAAAAAAATTGTGGACCAGCTAGCATAATTTCCAACGTTTTAAGATTATTCAATGAGTGCCACAAACAGATCGGTGCATTGGCAAATCGACTGGTGCCTGACACCCTCATCTCTTATACTTTGACGAAAATGACTATATGGGGTTTATCTTTAAAGTTATATTGGGCTTCGAATCCACCTGCGGAAATTTGAGCGCAATCCAAGCAACAGCTTATAGCCTCGGGCATCTTTGAGAGGTCATCTTGTAAGGTTTTCTTTGATTGCCCATACATAACTTTGTGGCCAAATACGGTTACTACATGAATCAAACCTTTGTTTAATGGAGACAATGTTCAAGAACAGCATTGTTGGCATTATATTTTTACTTTGCACTGACTTTGACAAGATGGCATCGTAACTTAAGGTGACGTGGCCTTCCGTGACCTCTAATACCTTGAAAGTCACACATTTAGCCACGCAGAAATGAAGATCAATGATAAAAAGATCTTGTGGTAAAATAAAAACAAAAAGTATTCTTCTGATTAAATATCAATTTTTAGGCAAGGGAAGTGCTGCACATTTCGCGTAAGTCCTCTGATGGCCTGATTGCAGTTAACCTGCTCAATGTTCACAGTCAGCATATTAGGATCAGGAAAAACGGTAATATTCACGTTGATGGGAAGTGCCTGGAGTAATGAATCTGAGGAAATCCACATCTTGACAAACACGGTCATGAAGCTGGTGAAACGACTAAAACAATGACCAACAACAGACTTACTTGACATTCAACAACAGTTACTGTTGCTACCAATGAACAATATTTAAAAACGTATACTTTAATTTAAATGTATATTTTTGGCCACACAATTCCCACCATTGACTTATTTGTTGTGCAACCAGAATATTGACTCGATATTCTGAATAGCATATCACAATACTCCATGCGGGAAGGACATGACATAACATGACAGATCGTGCGAGAGGCCATCCCAATTTAGGATTTTTATCGGGATAGCGGCTGAATGTGTTGAAGCAAAGGCACGACACTTGCCGTACCTTGGCATGGATCTGCATATCTCATACAGGTTTCAAGTCAAGGTCATCAAAGGCCACTGACCTGGGACTGATTAAAGGAGTAATGCTCCAAAATCTTCAATGTACCGCCATTCGAAGAAGCTGCAACATATCTACACCAAACTCGGCTGATGGTAGGCGTTCGCGTTCATGAAGGCGATCATTCTGATATCTCAATATTTTAGTTAGTTCAAGGTTATTGATCTCAGGTCAGGTCAATTTAAGGGACTTTTTACGGCATAGAATGTTGAAAATTTAATTTTGGGTCTATTGTTCACGCTGAAAATGATCAAGAGAACGTAATGAACATTTTTATATGAAATACGTCAAAGGTCAGTGGTATCAGGGCCGGTCAAGTAACATGTGTGCACTCCACAATGCCATCTTATACATAATGTTGCTGTTTCTCGTGAAGTCATATGATCTCAATTAGGCTTCATTGCCGCCTAAGTCGTGCGATATGACATTGAATATCCTGCCAATGACCACCCGGTGATCTGATCACATGTGATCTGGTCATATTTGACCGGATTAGGTCTTTCTATGGAATTACTTTCCAAGCTGTGTACACCTCGGCGAAATCTGAAGGGATCGTTCTAACACCCCATACATTGTCCCAGCGTGACCTAAGGTTAAGTCACAAGGGGAGAAGCTGGAAAGTTTAAAAAGGTGTTTCAATGTCACATCCGGTTTTCTTGGGAGCAAAAACTGTGCACTTCACAAGTGATGTACCTGGGATATTCAAGTTTGAACCTATTTGACCTGACCATTCGATGTGACCTGGCTTGACCTTATAATTTGCGGATGTTAAACAGTCGTACACATTTTGCTTCAATAGTTGTTTTGAAATGGCCCGATACACACACACACACACACACACACACACACACACATATATATATATATACATATCCATACATGCATGCGTATGTGTGTGTGGGTGTGTGTGGGTGTGTGTGTGTGTGTGTGTGTGTTTGTGTCTGGATGCACATGTGTGTTTTTTTGTTTATTTATATTTTCCAGGTCATTCCTTAAGACAAAGGTTATGTCACTGGAATGACCTACCAACGCCATTCCAAAAAATTAAGCGGCAGAAAATGACGAAATAAGCTGTGATATGATCTCTAGGCTATAATGGCTTCCCTATGACATTTCCACTGTATCTTTAGCATGCCTAGTTCGAAAGCTGGCTTTCAAGTATGGCTCTGACCGGACTTGACCTGCCCTGTCTTGAACCTTTTTTGCTGTGATCAATATGAATGCATTCATTTACGTTAGTTCTTTGAAAAACAGTACCGTAAGAAAACAAAAGGCCTTTTTAACCATTTCCAGGAGCTTAAGTCGAAATCTTTATGTTGAAAAAAACATGATCTTCTGGTGTCCTCGATATCGGTCAAAACACAAATGTAAGGAATGATGCGGGCTCTTCATGACCAGAGTTTTCTAACGGTGTCCCGCATGCTATCCTAGCTTACTCAGATAGGAAGTTAGTGGGATGGGCGGTTTCACGACCCCCCCCCCCCTCCCCCCGCGGCCAGACGAAGGTGAGTTTGCCGCCCAGTCCGGCGAGGGCTAATGGCAATTTGCCGCCCAGTCCGGCGAGGGCTGATGGCAATTTCGACGATACGCTCATTTGCGGACGTAAATATGCGCAAAATGCGTCCATAGATGCCAGCATACAGCTTCCAGCAAGCAGTTATGCCCTTCGCACAATATTGCTTTTTCCAAGGTCGCTTAAGTTCAATCGCTATTATGATCTTTATTAGTGTTATGGCGGATGTGCGTCACGTTGAAACCGATGCGGACAACAATGGTGTTTCTATTTGAAGACATAATTGTGATTCGCTGACCCCGGAAAGGTGTAATAACTCCATGAATTGTTAGCCATAGTACCAATAATAGGTAAATCGACCGCAGTGAGCACTAACAAAAAAGTGTTTACCAAAACAATATTATTTGTATTTATATAGATAAATAATGAATCTTCATTTAATGCGGCCAAATGTACAGTTCCGATGTAACAGGGGTCACGACAGGTCAGGTGATACGTGACCTAATAGTAACACTAGATGTCACGTGACGTGACATTTAGATCACGAGGTCATTGTGTCCAAAATGTCATCAAATGAGACATAATCCAACCAATATATTTATGTAACATTTCTGAATTACAAATTGTATGGATTATTGTACTTACAATGTTTTGTACTGGCCATATGAACAATCAAAGACACCCTTACAGGACGATCACTTAGAAATGCCTACAGCTATGCCTCCTAAGCCATTCATCTCATGGAGCTCAAATGTGAACAGTTTGATTCAGAGCCCAAGACAACCACACCGTGGCGTCGCCACGAAATTCTTCCAGAGGGGGGGTGGCAAGGTCGGAAGGGGGCCTCCTGTTCCCCGAAAGGGGGCCTCCATTGTGTTAGGGTCTCATATTTAGATTGCAGCGAGCTGGCGGGGCTGGTGCTAAGCATATCTTACAGATATCTGCCATTGATCAACCCACTTTTAAGTCCTCCAAGTCTAACTGAATATAGCTAGATTCATCACTACTGTTATTTATTCCCACCAGCTTGATGTCATAAGCAAAGCTTGAACGATCATTCCTCAGTCATAGGACGACAATTTCGCAAAGGTGACAACGAGAAGTGGATTGCATTGGTTTTCTGAGCGCCATGTTAGGAATTTGTTTATTTTTATAACATTTGGTGCTGGCTGCAAGGCAACTGTCACACGAGCTAAAATATATCCTCAGCGAATAAATTCACGGCAAGAACAAGCATTGAACAGCAATGCATAAATGACAATGCAACAATGCAACAATGTCAGTGCATACATAATCCAAACCTTCAAATTCCACGCCGTTACGCCCATCGTTTCCGCTGTGCTGTACCGTTTTGTGCTGTACCGTTACCGACTGAGAAGGTATGGAAGCTGGGAAGCTCTAATCATGCAGGCTGTAATAACAGAAAAGAAGTTTGTTGGAAGAAAATGCATTTAAAAACATCATTCATCCCATTTTATATGGGGCATGGATGTTGTACTGTATGCTTGTGAGGGGTAATTTGTCCCCTCAATGTTGGTTTTGCCCCATGGGCGTATGTTTCGGAAAATTATTGAGGGACCAGTGGAGTACCTATATTTGCGTCAAGCAGGAGGGGGCAAACGGATTTGCAGGGGAGGGGGATGCACCCACCCCCATTAAAAAGTCCTTGGATTTCGACCGCTATTTTGTGACAGGGGACATTTCGAAATAATATAATTAGTTATCAACTAAATTGTCCTGTGGAGGGGCCTAATCTACCACTATGGTTTCTGATTGGTCGGATTTCAACCCTAACTCCACCACCCAGCTCTAAGGTTTTCTTTTGGTACCTTGATAAGTTACCTCACACTGCTGAAATTACACCTATACCACAAAACCGGATCGGTATCCCAAAAATTCAAGCTGGAGCCCTCCAAAAAAGGAGATTCCAACAAATAAATGTCCGAATCAGGAAAATGGCTCTGGAGCACCGAACATTTTTTTCCAGATGCCTTAAAAAATTGCGTATGGCACCGAAAAGCATGCCGGATCTCGAAAAATCCAGGTGGGATGGAAAAACATGGCGCCAGAGGCTCGAAAAATCAGGCCGGGATTCGGACATAAAAACCCAGAAAATATCCACAAAAAAATCGCGTTGAGCACGGAAAGCTGGCGTTGGGTCTCCGAAACCGCGCGCCTGGGCGCGATAAGTCGCGCTGGGACCCATAAAAATCACACCGAAGCCCCAAAATCGTACTGGGGCCCCACAAATGTGCATCAGAAGCCCCAAATATACACAGCCGGACCCTAAGAGTACAACGGTGCCCGAAAATACAACTAACCTTCCAAAGCGCACCGAGTCTCCCAAAAAGCGATAGGGCCTTAAAACATGCGTTGCAGCCCTAAATAAACATGCCGGGAGCTCTAAAAAAAATAAACTGCAAGCTCGCAAGGCGCACAGGGGCCATGAGAACGCACAAGGGCCTGAAAAAGAGGCTGGGCCACAAAAGACAACATGGTTCCAAAACGTACAAAACGACCGGGAGCTAAATAAACACATCAGGATCTTCGAAAACGCCCTGCCACGTAAAACATACTCGGTGCACAAAAAAAAGCAACAAAGCCCTAAAACGAGCAGTGTTTCGAAGATGTATTAGGCCCACAACTTCAATTTAAAATGTATTACCCACCACTTTAAAATACAAAATTTCACAATTTCAGGCATTCCAGTTCATAGCACCCGGTCGCCACGACGGCAACGTCAGTGCACGTGCACACCCATCTTTCGTATTCGGTGCATTCGCCACACTTCGTCCGATGCTACGGCCTCTGCGAGGCCTTCTGCATTTTGCTAATTGCTGCCACATGATACACGTGCGCCATATTTGATGTGATGGAATGCTTCGTATGGGCGTTCGCTGCGAAAAGTCGATTGATTAAATTCGATCATTAGTTTCCTACTTCCCACATTTTCTGGTAGTTATGAAATGCGGTTTCCGCTGAGGTTTGATGCACTTCATATCTTTGCTGCCATCCTCCCAGATTGGCTACCGAACCGAGGCCCTGCCTCAGCATTCTTTTTTGGACCCATTGCGTCTTTCTTGCTCTATGATTGTGTATTATGGCTCCAATCCATTTGTGTTAGGGGCCTAAAACATTTTCGAACCCCCTGCTCGTTTTAGGGTTTGTTGCACTTTTGCGCACCGAGGTTTTTTTTTACGTGTCAGGGCGTTTTCGAAGACCCCGATGTGTTTATTTAGCGCCCGGTCTTTTTGTTTGTTTTGGAACCATGTTGCCTTTTGCGGCCTCAACCACTTTTTCAGGCCATCGTGCGCTATCATGACCCCTGTGTGCCTTGAGAGCTTCCGGTGTATTTTTTAGACCTCCCGGTATGCATATTTATGGCTGCAACGCATGTGTTAAGGCCCTGTCGCTTTTTGTGAGGCTCTGTGCGCTTTGGAGGGCTAGTTGTATTTTCGGCCCTCGTTGTGCTCTTAGGGTCCCGATGTGTCTATTTTGGGCTTCTGACGCACAGTCGTGGGGCCCCAGTACAATTTTGGGGCTTCGGTACGATGTTTCTAGGTCCCAGAGAGGCTTATCGCGCACAGGCGCGTGGTTCCGGAGACCCAACCCAAGTTTTCTGGGCTCAATACGATTTTTGTGAAGCCTTTCTGATTTTTTAAAAGTCCGAATCCCGGCCGGATTTCTCGAGCCCTTGGCGCCATGTTGTTGTATCTCACCTCGATTGTTCGAGATCCGGTTTGTTTTTCGGTGCCGTACGCAATTTGTGAAGGCATCTGATAATATGTTCGGTGGTCCAGAGCCATTTTTTTACCTGGACATTTAGTTGTTGGAATCCCTCCTTATTTTGGAGGGCTCCAGCTTGATTTTTTCGGATACCGACCCGGTGTTTGTGGTTACACTGTGCTTACGTGTGGCCCTAGGCGCCAATTTTTGAGAGCCTCGACGGGACTACCGATGGGAATTGTGGGTCCCGAGCGCGATATTTGAGGTGCCTGGTTCGGGTTTGTGGGACGCGTTGTATTTAGCTGTGGCCCCAACGCGATTTTGGCGGTTCCTGTTGCAATTTTTCGGGCCTCGGAGCGAGTTTTGCGGGGCTCGCCGTATTTATTTGGAGACCCATACGCGAATTCTGGTGGACCGACGCGAATTTTGGTGGTCCCAGCGCGATTTTTGAGGCCCCGGCACGATTCTTGGGAGCTTATCCCTCTCAGGATGGAGGGGGCATTTGCCCCTTTGATATAGCTCTGCGGCCACTGAAGAAGTTGTTTTGTCCCAGAGTGACATTCCGATTAAAGATTGATTTTTGGGGCAGCTGCAACTTTTGGGGCCCCGGTGCGACCTTCTGGGCCTCCAGTGTGATTTTCAAGGGCTGCGACGCGACTTTTTTTAGTCCAATGTGATCTTTTGGGCCCCGACGTCATTTTCTTGGATCCCTAGCGCGAGCTATAGCGGCCTCGACACTTTCTGGGGGTCCAATGCGCCTTGGGGGTTTTTAGCATCATTGTTGGGCCCCCAAAGTGATTATCCATGTCCGGATTGTTTTTCGTTGCTTCGGCTTCATTTGTTTTGGTCCCAATCAGACTGTTGGGGCACGGTACGACCTGTCGTGCCCCTGGCATGATTGTCGTGGTCCAGGCGTGAATTTTTGGTACCCCAGGCTCAGCATAATTTGCGGGGGCCCTACCGGATCTTTTGGGGCCCATATCGTGATTTTAAAGTACCCAGACACGACTCCTACTATTTCTTAATGGTTTCTTCTTGCAAATTATAGGCCTCCTGTCGCGTCTTAAGGGTCTCGTCTCATTTCCTAGAGCCTTTTTACTGGTTTTCGACGTCTCCCGGTTTTCGACGTGTGTCCTACCCTCCTCCATATTCAATGGTCCTCCTCTCCCGTCTTGGAGGGCTTCCTCTTGCATTCTGGGGACCCTTTAACAAGGCATGGGGCTTCCCCTCATCATCGAGGGGCATTCTCTGCCAAATTAGGGGCCTCCTGCCACGCCTCGTGGGCCTCCTCCTTTATCATGGCAAAGCCTTACCCGTTTTGAGGGATCTTCAATTTTGGAAACCTCACCTCTTCCATACCTGCTACCACTCCCATCTTAAGGGCCTCCTCTCATTTCCTGGGAACTCTTTCCGGTTTTCGGGGTCTCATTTGGTCCTGGAGATCTACTCCTTCTTGAGGGACTCCTCTCGAGTCCGGCAGATGCCTCATTTCTCTTCTAGAGGCCTTCTTTTTCAAATTAGGGGCCTCCTCTCACGTCTTGGGGCCTCCTGCTCTGTGTGTGGATTCGATCTTTACCCATCTTAAGGGCGGTCTCTTATCTCCTGGTGGACCCCTCTTCTCTCCCAGGCGCCTCCTCTGCCAAATTACTGGCAACCTTTCCTATCTTAGTGGCCTTGTTATTTCCCGGGGACCTTCTTAGCCGTCTTCGAGCCTTCTTTTCCGCCTGGGAGCCATTTCTCTTATCCAATGGCCGTTTTCTCCTATTTTAGGGGCCTCCTCGTTCATCATGGGGTCTCATTTCCAATCTTGTGTCGTTCTCTTCCCAATTAGGTGCCTCCTGCCACGTCTCTGGATCGTCCTTTTCTATCTCGGTGGAACCTCACTTGTTTGGGGCCTGCGTTTGCGTCTCCGAAACCGCATCTCATATCCACTGGCTTCCTTTTCCGTCTTAGGGCCTCCTTGCATATTCTGTGGCCTCCTTTCCGGTGTTGGGGCCTCCTGTGCAATCCTGGTTTCCTCCGTGCCATTTTTGACACTCTCTTGATTTCTGGGGACTCCTACCCTCTCCTAGGCGACTCCTTTTTTAAATTAGGGGCCTCCTCTCACGTCATGGGGGCCTCCTTATCTGTGTTTGGAGCCTCATTATCCTCTTAGCAGGGTGCTTTTGCGTCCTAGTCCTAGATTTTCTCTTCTAGGGTCCTCCTCTTCCAAAATATGGGCCTCATCTGGCTGGTCTCGGTGGCCTTCTCTCATTCCTGCGGAGACCTTCTTACCCGTCTTGGGGCCCCTATTACGTCCGGAGAAATCTCCCCTATCATGTCTTAATTTTATATTGCAGGGGCATCCTCTTCCGTCTTGGGGGCCTCGTTTTCCAAACTATCCTGCCACCCATCGGAAGCCTTTTCGTCTAACCTGGGTGGCTTCTTGCCCGTATCGGTGGCATCCTTTCCGTCCTGAGGGCCTCCTTTTCGTACTGGGGGCCTCCTTTTCGTCCTGGGGCCTCCTTTTCATCCTGGGGGCTACCTCCCAATCTCTGTTCTACGTCTTAGAACAGAGAGAACCGTCTTCTTACTCCTTTTCGTTCTTAGGTGCATCCTTTTCGTTATGGGGGCCTCTTTTTCGTCCTGGGGCCTCCTTTTAGTCCTGCGGGCCTCCTCCCAATCTCTGTTCTACGTCTTGGGTGCTTCCTTTGCGTCCTGGGGGCATCCTTTTCGTCCTGGGGGCCTCATTTTCGTCCTGGGGGCCACCTCACAATCTCTGTTCTACGTCTTAGGGGCCTCATTTTCGTCCTGGGTGCCTCCTTTTCGTCCTGGGGGCCTCCTTTTCGTCATGGGGCCACCTCCCAATCTCTGTTCTACGTCTTAGGGGCCTCCTTTTCGTCCTGGGGGCCTCCTCCCAATCTCCGTTCTACGTCTTGGGTGCTTCCTTTGCGTCCTGGGGCATCCTTTTCGTCCTGGGGGCCTCCTTTTCGTCCTGGGGGCCACCTCACAATCTCTGTTCTACGCCTTGGGGCCTCCTTTTCGTCCTGGGGGCCTCCTCCCAATATCTGTTCTACGTCTTGGGGGCCTCCTTTTCGTCCTTGGGTGCATCCTTTTCGTTCTGGTGGCCTCCTTTTCGTCCTGGGGGCCTCCTTTTAGTTCTGGGGGCCTCCTCCCAATCTCTGTTCTACGTCTTTGGGGCCTCCTTTGCGTCATGGGGATCCTTTTCGTCCTGGGGGCCTCCTTTTAGTCTTGGGGGCCTCCTTTTCGTCCTGGGGACCTCCTTTTCGTCTTGGGGGCCTCCTTTTCGTCATGAGGGCCACCTCCCAATCTCTGTTCTACGTCTTAGGGGCCTCCTTTTCGTCTTGGGGGCCTCCTTTTCGTTCTGGGTGCCTCCTTTTCGTCCTGGGGGCCTCCTTTTCGTCCTGGGGACCTCATCCCAATCTCTGTTCTACGTCTTGGGGGCCTCCTTTTTGTCCTTGGGTGCATCCCTTTCGTTCTGGGGGTCTCCTTTTCGTCCTGGGGGCCTCCTTTTCGTCCTGGGGACCTCATCCCAATCTCTGTTCTACGTCTTGGGGGCCTCCTTTTTGTCCTTGGGTGCATTCCTTTCGTCCTGGGGGCCTCCTTTTCGTCCTGGTGGCCTCCTCCCAACCTCTGTTCTACGTATTGGGGCCTCCTTTTCGTCCTGGGGCCTCCTTTTCGTCCTGGGGGCCTCCTTTTCGTCCTGGGGGCCTCGTGAAACTGGGGGGGGCGCCCCCCCCCCAGTTTCACGGCAGGGGGGGCGATTGCCCTCCTGCCCCCCCCCCCCCGGTGGCGACGCCCTTGCAACCACATGCAAAATATTGGAACATCAAATTGTCATTTTACCAGTCGATTTATTGTGGAATGTCCCAAAGATGAAAGTGCGAACAAAATATGCGTTATTGGCTTCATGCGAACATATGCTGCCATATGCTGCTTCCTACGAATTTTCATGCCACACCCAGCTGTCTAGAAACGAAATATTGCATGATGTTCAAAACCCTAGCTTGATCTAGGCTTCTTGCACTCGCTCTTCCTAGACCCAGCCACCCTTACCCAATGTAAATGTTTTTTGTTTTTGTAAATTTATCATAGGCAATGCTTGTTCTCGTGATTGTACTCGCCATATTTAGAATCCGTCAGCTGGATGATGCTTCGAATTTATTTTTGCTTTCCTAAATACGGCTATAATTTCCAAAGCAAAAACTGAGGAGGCATTTTATACTATCTTCGGTAATTTTCGGGAATGACCCAGATAACTGGGGTGTTGTCATGCACTTTTGAGCAATCACAACATCGAACAACCACAACCACAACATCGGACAACTAAAAAGAGGTCTACCCATGCTTGCACAAAAACGTAAGTGGGACACAGCTGAGGTAATTCATAGCTACAAGTGTGGCCAATGTTTCGAAAAGATCTGTGCAACCATGAGGCCAATTTTTAAGCAGTGTGCGGATTGCAGGTTTGGCCAATTTTAACCTAACGTTTCATGTAGCGTACGGGCACCATCCACCTGCTAGGTAGGGTAGAGGAATGGGGAGGGCGCGCTGAGATCCTATTCCCGCTCTAAAATTATTGGGTTGAACCGCAATCGATAACCCTGGATAAGGCGATCCCGTACAGCATCAAGGTCACACTTTACATCTGAAAAATAAACTTGGATGAGTTCGTGTTCTCCGGCTCTCCGCTTGGTTAATTGAGTGTTGGTATGTTGTGAAGTTCACACATGAACAAAAATCTGCTGATCACGAGTAGATGCAGCGGCGTATGAGCAAAACTCGGCTTTCCACCTTACCCTCGAATATCGGACCAAAAACTGGTGGAGTCGTTTCAGATTATCCGTGTAGAACAAAATTGCAGGTTGCAGCGCAAAGTGTTTGTTGCCAAAGTCAAAATTAACGGGACGGGCCAGGGCAGCATTGAAGCTGTGTTGCCGTGTGATGCTGTGGATGTGCGGATGGTGATATTGTCTCATGACTTAGTGGTAGACGTATTTATGTCAGACATGCTACAATGCAAATATCACTCCCGAGCAAATCGAGAGGATTCATGGTAAAACAAAACAATATATTCTGACATGATAACAACAATGTGCGTATAATAATATCCGGAAGTAGGAAATAGGATACGAGATACAAGGTATCGGATACAGATATAGATATGTGGCTTTGTCAGAACAAACTTCGAGAGCTCCCACAAGTCCCACCTGCCCTGAGTGTTTCGAGTCGATGGCTGCCTGGCTTGAGAGATTATGGGGGTCGGAATTCTCCTCCACTGAGCGCTATTGAACGAATTCCCACCGCGGCAAATTAACAGGCACAAATGAGTAAACTATTTTAAAGACAACGGCTACCTTTACCTGATGCAAATAATGACATCGGGAATGCTTGCAATATGCAGATTAGTCGTGCCAAAACAGGCAGTGAATTCTCATGTGGTATTAAGGCTGTGATCGACTGTTTCTCCTGTTATGAAAACTAGATGTTATTGCACGAATTAAGCTTTCCCAAGAAGCGCCCAGTTTCATGATGGGTTTCATACCACAGATAAGTTCATTACGAATTGATCTTAAAGATAACGGGAGGATTATTCAATATTTCAACGGAACTTAATTGTATCCATTGACTGCTAGTATCAATGTTTGGGACGACCAGCACTTCGAGAGCCATTTTGGATAGAAGCGTGATTTGGTATGGAATGTTTTGGCACTCATCATATGATGTGAAGCTTTGTTTCATATCGAGCTTGATATAAACCCGCGTCCTGCTTGGGGGAGAGTTAATTAGTTATTTGAGTTTAAGGGCGCTTTGACCAAAGCGCGATTATTTAACGCCCATAACTTTCAGTTCAGCGTTTCAGTCAGTTATGCGGACACTACAGAAGGTGCTACCGGGGTGAGTAGATGGCCTGAAAGCCGATCGCTTTCAGAAAGCGGAATATGTTCCTAGAATGAACTATGCCTCAGTCATCAACCAGGACATCGCGATATGTGTTGAGCCGTGTACTATTTCCATAGAACAACCTGCTCTCTGTTGATAAGTGCTGGCACGATACAAGTACATGACGCACGGCCAGGTTTCTTGAACAGCGGGGGCACTGGGATCTCTCATCGCCGCAGGGAAGGTATTGGTGAGTAGCATGTGTGTGGCCGAGGAGCAGTCTGCACAGCGTCACCACGTCACTTCTGGATCTGCGGTAGCACGATGGCCAGTCTTCAAGGTGTGGTTTTATCGCGTCCAGCTTATTGTTGGTCTGTGCGATCCAGCTCTTCTGCCACTTGGTGTTCATATATGATATATTCCGGGGAGATGGTCCCTGGCTGGCAGTGGAAAAAAACACGTGCTTGGGGTCTCCGGGCAGCCCATTTCGCTGCAAAATCGGCACGTTAATTTCCCGATACTCCCACATGGCTGGGGATCCAGCACAAACGCACAGTCTTCCAATCCCGATGTATAGCAGTCAGACGCGTCAGAATATCAAGGAGGAATGGGTCAGCTGGTTAAAAACCAGTCAGTGCCAAAAGGCTGCTAAGAGAAGCGGATAAAATGACATAATCAACATCCCGCGAAATCTCGACGTAGGAAAGCGCATTGATGATTGCAACGAGATCCGAACTGTACACCGAGGCATACCCAGGTAAAGTAAAACATCCGACAGAGGAACCGCCCACAAACGCAGATCCCACTCCACAGTCACCCGTCGGCCCATCCGTAAAAATGTGTGTGCAGCCTTCATACGTTTCCAAATGCTCTAGTTTTCATCCGAAACAGCTCGGGTGGAGCAATGCCCTTACGCATCGCTGCGAGTGTCAGGTCAACTGCAGGAGACACCAGATCCCATGGGGTTATCGATAGCTGCTGCACACATATCACTCAACACACACTCGTTCTGCTCTCCTGAAGGAGCTTTCGGATTCGTACACAAAGAGGCAAGGCCGTCCCACGTTGCCTACTGCAGAGGAGTGTCAACGTGTGACGCGAGAACACCGCTGGGTACGTGGGGTAGGTGGGAAACTGACACAACCTGCAGGCGTACCGCATGCCAAGCATTTCCCGTCTTAACGCCAGTGGTGGTTCGTTGGCTTCTGCAAACAAGCTAATAATTGGTGCGGTTCGGAATGCTCCGGCAAAGATGCGTATTGCCGCATGGTTCTGCTTGGGGGAGAGGTGGAAGCATGCATCGAGTGACTTAATACCACCGGAAAATGTGCGGTTAAGGACACTGGACGAGCGAATACATGAGACTGGACGTATAGCTCCAGGTCTGCAGGCATAACATCGGGGATCGCAGATGATGAGAACACCTGTGAACCCGCCGCGACTGAGCTCCGCAGCCCGCAAACACAACCGTATTGTGTCCAATTTCTGAGAAAGTGCACATGTTTCATAAATACAGCAGATTTCGGCACCGTGTGAATTGGAGCTCCAGATGCACGCGCCAGATTAGCCCACCAGACAGGTTTCGGAAGCGGTGCCGCTAGCGTCGGCATACGAGTGCTGAAAACCAATCCCCTGCAATCGAAATTCGTTGCGCTTCACCGACTCTGGCCTCTTCAAACGATACTCTTCACGTATCTTACAACCGTTGAACTGCTGAAAAATAGCACGGGCTACACTGTGCGCCACGGCAGTTTCTACCTCGCAGCCCCTCCTTCAATTTACGCCACCCAGCCATCCAGCCGAGCATCCCCCATAGCACTGCCAGCGGTGGCCGGTTGGCTTGCCCCCGGGGCACGCACGTCACGTGGTGTGATGTAGCCGCGCGTGCTACGGCTGGCTGGCTGATCCTCAGCAGTGTCAGCTCAGCCGGCAGTTCACCTGATTTGAGCGATTCGAGAATAAAACACCGGGCTGTACTCGTCATTGTATTCAAATATCGCGTCTGCACATGCACATGCACTATTTCCCTGTTTGAAGGGAGACCAGTAAACGCATAGCGTTGTTGTGGCAACGTGACAGTTGTGGATTCACGCGGCAAGCATGATCATGACATTTTCTCTGTGTACGAATCAGCAGCAGAGGCGTAGGAACAAGTGAGGGAGGGGCAGAGGGGTAGCTTCCCCTCAATTTTGCACGAGCTTAGCAGCGACCAATACGCGCATGGCAAAAAACGAGAGAAAAAATATCGGAGCTGTTTTTTTCTCCTCCCGGTTCTGAATGATTCCTACACCCCTGGTTAGCAGCTACACCTTCAAGGCGGTGAGGGCCATCCTGTGGCGCAAGATGGTGGTTGTCACAGGCAAGCTCCATAGTTGTCTCGGGTCAGCAATCCCGACCGCCGTCAAGTGCCAAATTGGAATACAGGGTAGCTGCCCTTTACAGCTACATACAATGCTCTGACGACATAATCACAAACTAGAGAGCGTTAAAATTAATTAAGAACTGTGATTTTATTTTTGAAGCCGAATAATCGGACATTTGTGTCAGCGATTGCGTGACTCAAGGCGATGTAGGCAATGGTGCACATAATTTCACAATTATCAAGCTAGTGGTATGGCTAGATCGTCGGCGAATAGGTAACCAGCAGACAGTGACCAGATCTGTAATCAGCGCACTCGCGGTGTGCCCGAGAACGACAACGTGACTCAAAGATTGCGTGCAAACCTGCTACATCTTCGCCAACGTGCTTACGCTTATCGTCTCGAAAATGATGTAAGCCGTTTAACAAAAACAAACTAAGAATAAACTTACTTCGCATATGTTGTTGCAAACTTATGCACAAAACTAAAAACTTCGGCGGGCTCAATACAAGCACTTTAGCATTTGGCACCATACTCATGATCGTAGTTGAACATCTGATGATCGTAAACAATACGCGGAAGTCAGCCCAAGCGGAAAAAAACAGATGCACAACGCCGAAATCATTTTCCTTGGTGTAGTGCAACGATAGGAGTATTTCGAATGTAATTTCTTCTCACGGAGTTATTGTTGAGTGGTCAATATTTACCAAATTGCATGCGGTCTGATGCCACCTGGACAAAACCTTTCCGCATCGGCTTACTACTTAGCCTCACCGGTTTTCACTTGCACGGTGTCCGAAAAATAAAAGCGGATCAAGTGAACGTGGATCACGGTGAACGTAGATCAAGCGAACGTGGATTAAGGGCCGGGCTGAATTCAAGAAACCATTGCAATTATGCGACTGGAAGTCTGGTTGGCGGCTTGCATGTTTTCAAAGCGGTCAGTGCAGGTGGACCGCCGCTACACAAAGCAGTCAACACCATGCCTACTGCAAATGGAAAACAACAGCTGTCCTGGAACAACGGAAATAAAACATGTAAATGACCATGTTTCAACTGGTCACCATGTGCACGCAAATTACAATTACTGCATTAGCACACTAGACACTGAATCAACCTTAATGATCCTGTGGAAGCATGTACCGCGTTGGTGACGTGTACACAAGGATTTTGATGTTTTCTCCTGGGATATTTTGTTCACATGCGGAAACACACAATAACCGGGGATGTTGATGTTGTGGAAGCAATATGCAACAACTGAATGGACAGAACTACAAATGCTATGCCGACGCTCTTGCAGTGAACGCCTATCATCACCAAAGGAGATAAGTGTTCGCATGAGCAGGCAAGCTCGAAAACTATCTAATCGTGATTCGACATTACAACGCATCCACACTGATCCAACTTCTGTCAACCGCGCAAGCAAGCACGCACACCTCCACAGCCCATCGTGATGCCTGCATTGGACTATTTGAGAGAGGTGCCACCGCCATAGGGGTGCCACGACAATCATCCCGAAACACAGCGCGATAGACAGTGTGACCGACTGGTCGGCCCACCCCTCCCACTCTGCCCGTCCCTCGACACGAGCTGACCGTGTCGTTGGTCTAACACAGCGCGATAGACAGTGTGACCGACTGGTCGGCCCACCCCTCCCACTCTGCCCGTCCCTCGACACGAGCTGACCGTGTCGTTGGTCTAACACAGCGCGATAGACAGTGTGACCGACTGGTCGGCCCACCCCTCCCACTCTGCCCGTCCCTCGACACGAGCTGACCGTGTCGTTGGTCCATGACAGCGACGCGTGGGCGCCACTACACGTGTGCATTGCAATTTGCGGCCTCGGTGGCGAGCGCCACCACACATGTGTATTACAATTGGCGGCCTCGACGGCGAACGCCACTACACATGTGTATTACAATTGGCGGCCTCGGTGGCGAGCGCCACTACACATGTGTATTACAATTGGCGGCCTCGGTGGTGGCGCTGCGACTATCGTCGCTCTCGACGAAGTCCACACCGGCCACGTGCGGCTGGCGGAAGCGTGCTGCCAGCTGCTGCACAGACTTGCGGTAGAGCACGCGGTTCTCGTGCTTGGTGGGGCCCCAGAGTGGGTCTGGCCTGAGGCAGTTCACGATGCGCTGCGGGCAGATGGCACCGTGTCGGTGTTTTGTCCCGGCGGGAGGTCCAGAACACGCACGTGTGCGGCCAGTTGGCACCGTGTCGGTGTTTTGTCCCGGCGGGAGGTCCAGAACACGCACGTGTGCGGCCAGTTGGCACCGTGTCGGTGTTTTGTCCCGGCGGGAGGTCCAGAACACGCACGTGTGCGGCCAGTTGGCACCGTGTCGGTGTTTTGTCCCGGCGGGAGGTCCAGAACACGCACGTGTGCGGCCAGTTGGCCGAGTTGCTGAGCCTCGTCTCCGGAGACAGTGATGCTAGAGCTACGCAGCGTGGGATCCGCCCGTACTGCTCCAGGCCATCTCAATGACCACACGCCACCAAGAAGACTCCCAGTGAATCACCGATAGAAACACGCCACCGAATGTGGTCAAATCAATTTTACGTTGAGGTGAGAAATTATATACAAGCAATTATGCACCTCCAGACGAATGCAGAGCGAAACCTAATTTTGCGAAACATGTCTGAGATTGCCAGAAGCCCTGCAAAACTACTGATCAACACTGCTGTGCTGGCACCATGACAGTCTCGGCTCAGCGACTCGCCAACGCTTCACCGCACGTGAGCTCGCGATTAGCGACGAGCGCGCGATTTCCGGCCAACCATTGACGTGTCTCACCTCTGTGAAGGTGCCCTTGTCGCCGAGCACCACCAGCGCGCCGACAACAGGCAGGGCGGCCAGTGAGACGAGCGCCATCAGCCAGCCGAGCCCCACCGCCCAGCCGGGGTACGCGGTGCCGTTGTACGTCACCGGCTCGTGGTTGATGAACGTGAACAGCAGGATGAAGCAGATCACGATTGGCGAGATGTACTTCCAGCAGAGCCGGAACCACAGATGCGGCTTGTGGCCCACCATCATCTCGATGTCGCGCGAGAAGCGCTCCTCCCCTGAAAGCCAACGGGTCCGGGTCAGTGGAGGCCGAGCAGAGAAGCAGGCAGCTCGGCATCGGCGAAATCGAGCGAGCCTGGCTTGGGTGTCGAGCACTCCCTCTCCAGGACTGGGAGGAAGAGCGCGCTCATTTGGGCGGAACGACCCAGGAGGCACACTGATGTGAGCGGAACAGTACAGGAGGAACACTGATGTGAGCGGAAAAGCACAGGAGGCACACTGATGTGACCGGAACAGAACAGGAGGCACACTGATGTGAGCGGAACAGAAGAGGAGGCACACTGATGTGACCGGAACAGAACAGGATGCACACTGATGTGAGCGGAACAGAAGAGGAGGCACATTGATGTGAGCGGAACAGCACACGAGAAACACTGATGTGAGTGGAATAGCACAAGAGGAACACTGATGTGAGCGGAACAGCAGCGGAGGCACGCTGATGTGAGCGGAATAGCAGAGGAGGCACACTGATGTGAGCGACACAACAGAGGAAGTACACTGCCAGCAGCACGACTACGATCATGCGAGTAGTTAATCACCAACTCAACACAGTCCGTGCGCTTTGCACAGCACTCAGAGGAGATCTGCTCTGACAACTCTGCTACGTTACGCTTACTTCTAGCCCTACTCGCTTTGCTTCTGCCTTCTTCCTTTCCCCAAACGACAAATAAGCATAATTTTTCATTAAGCATGCTGAGCAGTGATGAATGAAATCATCCTTCCATTCCATTACCTATCTTTTTGACTTGATGCCATCGGTGATGTACTGTTAATACAAGCAAATATTTAGTATATCGATACTCAACACACTGTTCATACGCCTGCATTGTGGTCGAAGAGCCCGGGCGATAAGCTCGCCACCGTGAGTGGGAGGAGGAAGGTGGGGAATCTCTCTGTGAAGGGGTGTATGGTAACCAGCCGAGTGGACCACGCACCGTATACCCAGGCGATCACGACACACTCCAGCAGAGAGATGATCATCAGGGAGAAGGCCGCCGAGTACCAGTCCATCAGCTGCAGCACGTACACGCCACCCTGTCGAGCACAACCGTCCATACTGTTACACAGAGGCGGAGTCTGGCCAGAGGCGGGTCCGACACAGCATCGGAACATACTGTTACTCAGAGGTGGAGTCTGGCCAGAGGCGGGTCCGACACAGCATCGGAACATACTGTTACACAGAGGTGGAGTCTGGCCAGAGGCGGGTCCGACACAGCATCGGAACATACTGTTACATAGAGGCGGAGTCTGGCCAGAGGCAGGTCCGACACAGCATCGGAACATACTGTTACATAGAGGCGGAGTCTGGCCAGAGGCGGGTCCGACACAGCATCGGAACATACTGTTACTCAGAGGTGGAGTCTGGCCAGAGGCGGGTCCGACACAGCATCGGAACATACTGTTACTCAGAGGTGGAGTCTGGCCAGAGGCGGGTCCGACACAGCGTCGGAACATACTGTTACACAGAGGCGGAGTCTGGCCAGAGGCGGGTCCGACACAGCATCGGAACATACTGTTACATAGAGGCGGAGTCTGGCCAGAGGCGGGTCCGACACAGCATCGGAACATACTGTTACACAGAGGTGGAGTCTGGCCAGAGGCGGGTCCGACACAGCATCGGAACATACTGTTACATAGAGGCGGAGTCTGGCCAGAGGCGGGTCCGACACAGCATCGGAACATACTGTTACACAGAGGCGGAGTCTGGCCAGAGGCGGGTCCGACACAGCATTGGAACATACTGTTACACAGAGGTGGAGTCTGGCCAGAGGCGGGTCCGACACAGCATCGGAACATACTGTTACACAGAGGCGGGTCCGACACAGCATCGGAACATCAGCGTCATACGGCCAACGCCTCGGCCTCGGCCACATTGCCAGAGGTGTCCGTCCCAGTCATCAGAACACCAGCGTCACAGAGCCAGAGCCAGAGCCAGAGCCAGGGCCAGGGCCACAGCCAGGGCCACAGCCAGGGCCAGGGCCAGGGCCAGGGCCAGGGCCAGGGCCACGGCCACGGCCACGGCCACGGCCACGGTCACGGTCACGGTCACGGCCACGGCCACGGCCACGGCCACGGCCACGGCCACGGCCACGGCCACGGCCACGGCCACGGCCACGGCCACGGCCACGGCCACGGCCACGGTCACGGTCACGGTCACGGTCACGGTCACGGTCACGGTCACGGTCACGGCCACGGTCACGGTCACGGTCACGGTCACGGTCACGGTCAGTTATGGCCACAGCCAGGGCTACGTACACGTCCACGTCCACGCCCACGGCCACAAGGATTTGGCCTCCCTACGTTTTATCGAGTCTCATTTTATACTGGGTTAAATTTGCAAGCTTTACGGGCTTCCAAGCGATGATCTTTATCAGTGCAGTATTTGTAGCGAGGAATATGAGCCCGTGTTGTCATTACAACCAATTCTTCCGAGATAAAATGCGATGTGATAGTATTGGTTTATTATATGATTCATGGTATCGAGTCACAGTTCTTTCTACCTGTCCTACCTACCAGTACCAGTACTACTTACCAGTACGCACTGTGCAAATATTATGTGCGGAATGCTGCTCAGAAGCTGAATGCACAGCGGAACATGCCAAAGTCCTGCCAAATCTGAAGAGATGAAAATTACTAGTACTCGTTCGTAATCAGCCCGAAAATGCTCCTTCCTGGTAATGTTTCTCCTGATCTCTCGTGTTCTGATCATATGCAATGTTTTGCTACTTTCGGAACGGACGCGTATTTTTGGTGAAAATTTAGTGGGAAATTTGAAGGCAGTTTTTGATCAGCTTCAGTGTAATCGAAGAGTATCTCAACATGGATACTTAATATGCCGGAAATGGGTTTTAAAGTGGCTTAGTGGTTAGTGGCTGCTTCAGATGAATTTTCAGCAGGCGCCAACATCCAACTGGTCCCGTATGCCTGACGATTGGCATGTGATGAGTGACGATTGGATTAGCTTTCATACACCTGGTTTGTGACCATACCACACGGGTGCAATGTTTGCAAATACCAAAGGCGCAACGAAGGAGGAAATACGATGGGAAGTGTACATGTGATGCGCATGTGGCCTCAGTCCACTGCCTCCGATTTGCACGAGTCATGGAAGGTCTAGGTAGCATGTGAACGGACTAAAAATGAAGCGCCTTATAGTGCTGAATTGAGGGGAACGGTCTGCTAATGCAAAATAAACATGTATTCATTAGTATTCATAAACGTGGAACCAAGTCTTCCCGTTCCACAATAGTCTACATTATTGTCAGCGTTCATATGAACCTGGATGTTTCCCACGTGAGGCCATATTCAGTTGGCATGTTTGTACATATAACTCAAACGTTGTGCACTTGGGTGCAAAATGTAGTATTGCAGGTGTCGCAACTGCAACGTCAACTTTCTCGGTTGCAACATAAGCTTTATCGAAAATTACTTAGCTTATTCCACTGCAACACCAGCCTTTTCTTTTGAAAACACAATCTTTGGAATGTGGAAGAGCAAATTCGCTCGCCGTCTTCCACCTACGTTTGTACACCTGTTTCCTCAAGCACCTGTTGGTTCTATGTATGGTGAACAGATATACTCACGTTGGTGACGCACGGAATGCCCAGCAGGAACAGCACGAAGCACATGAAGGCCGTGAAGAGGATCTTCCTCGGTCTCAGCCACGGGAACTCGTCTACAAAGGCTGAGATCAGGCATTCAAACATGCCAAACTGAGGGCACATGGAATACAGTCAGACTGGCGCGAGAGGCAGCGCCCGAGCTAACTGTGTACGGTCGGGGAGCATGAAGAGGACAGATGACATTATCTCATCGGCTTCCAAGACAATAATGCTGCCAGATTGTGCATCACACGGCTTGAGGAAGTGCTGCGTGCTGCCAAGTTCAGGCAATGAGAAGTTCAGGCATTGCGTTCACTTTTGGCCCCGAATGCACTTTTGAGAAAATGGGTCAGTCAATATAATCGTAGAAATAATTTTGTTTTAGCGTTCTGACTTTCAAGAGAGATTATTGCAGGAAATGAAAAATATAAATATACCTTCCATTATCAAAAACAAACTTCGAGAGTTCAAGAAGCAACAAGTTGAACAAGACAGCTACGACGTCTGAATGACATCAACACCTTCTCACATGAAGGGCTTCAGCTTCGTTAGACTCATTTTCTCCCCGACCACAGGAAGCCATGTTGGGGCAACAGCATGCGTTCGTCGACAGAACATCTCAAAGATTTGGATTGGTGTTGCAGTTATATTCGATGAATCAAATTGCCGCATATTCGGAAATGACAGCTTCAGTGACGACAAATTATAATCCAGCCCATATCTTTTCGAGAAGTTAGTCAGAGAACGCTTGCCCTTTTTGATGATACATCACAAACCATCATAAAAATGAAAACCAAGGGTTTCTGCTGTGAACAACTGCGATCATGATGTTGATAATCTACAACTGTTACCACCAGAAGCGCAACAATTCTTATAAGGCACGACATGATGGCTTCGATAGTGGCCCTAGTCCCACTCACTTTTAAAAAGTATGTTTTTGGCAGCACCACCAGACGAGAATTCACAGAAGCGATCAGCCGTGCTGTCGCACCCCCGAGTCCGTACCGTCGCATTGCGCTTCTGTGCGTCGCCAAATCAGCGAGTGACCAGAGCTGGCCGTGCACGGTATCGCTCAGAACGATGTGACTTTTGACAGCAGAAAACCTCAGCATGGTATGAGAGAGCTCCACGCAGGCCAACTGGTCGACCGGGGATCAACGCGGGCTCGCGGGAGAACGTTGCTGAACAACTGGAGCAAAAGGTAACTTTCTAGCCCGATGAGCCAGGATGTGGGCGGAGCTTCCTGACGTCAATGGGCGATCGAGGCAGCCTTTGGCTCTCCCTCTATCTCTCTCTCTCACGCTGAACTTCGCGCCGGTGACCCCACAACTTAGACAGGCTACCGAAGCTAAACACTTTTGAAGGCCCGTTTCTCCCAATGAGACGGGAAGCTCCACCACAGCACATGGCTCTGTCCGAACAGTGTTCGCTGAGCGCGGCCCGAGTCGAAATCCACCGTCAGACCAGCTGGCCTGCATCGGCGCCCATGCCACTCAGGCGCCAAATGGCGCGCGCACGCTAACAGGCATGCGGTGATGGCAGTGCGCGCCGGCGAGTGATGACTGTGAGCAGCCCAGATATATATGCATACGAGGGGAACGAATAACTAGACCTATGGCGGTTGTCCCGTGTGCACGCTGATGGCTGGCCTTCACCCGGGCGACTGGAACCTGGCGGGCGCACCTGGCTGAACAGAGACACAACACCACTGTCCACCGTTCACCGTTCACCGTTCACACCCATTCTCTCCGCCACCAATCGTGCCCCAGCCCCACCACCACCCGCTGATAGCCTTCCGCAAACAGCCAGCTATGCCCCCGGCTAGGACTTCAGACCGGCACCAGACTGGCAAAAGGATGAGGGGGAGGTGAAGTTCTTCTCTGAGTCTGCAGTGCTTTCTAGGGATACCCACATGCTTCGAGATATAATGCTGCCAGCGCTAATATACTTATAAATAAGCATCGTTATTACTAGCAAGCATTACTAGCGTTATTACTGTTAGCATTACTAGCATTGATATAGTTCCCGTGAATATTTCCCACCGTGGGAAACGCTCAGAGACCGTAGTAGGGGAATGAAGCGAGAAGATGAAGAAAGAAAAAAGGAGACATAAGGCAATCGGAAGATGGAAGGAAACGAGAGGAGGGTGTGAGGAAGAGAAAAAAAAACGGAAGGGGCGGGAAGAGGACGATTTCCGAACAGGTCAGGCGAATTTTTGACAGGTGTAGCATGAGGTGCTACCAAGTGCGCTGAACGAGCGAGAATAGGAAGCGAGCTACGGATCTTCCGTGCAGGCACAGGCACATAATGGGCCTACAGGCACTGTATTGGGCCTACAGGCACAGCATGAGTCTACAGGCACAGCAAGGCCTACGGGCACATAATGGGCCTACAGGCACACAATGAACCTGCAAGCACAGACTGGGCCTACACGCACATAATGGGCATACTATCGATGCGACAAAAAAAACTTGTGCATTGAACACAACTGTGCTCTCCGACAGAGGGCTCATCAATAGCAGATAGGTGTCTAGTGCATAATGGTGTGCTCAGTGGTGGGAAGTCTGCCAGATACTACAGTAATCACACCAGGTACTACAGTAATCATAGCTAGGTTTTCGCGCTGGTGTCCGATAGGATGACCATACTGTGTGCGTTTTTCCGCAGGGCAGTCGCAGCCAGAGGTTAAGAAATGCTGAGACTTGTCGCTCACAATCAGGTTGCAATTTTTGGGGCATAGGTGAATGTTGTACGAAGCTAAAATGTGGCCTGCTAAGCGGGAAGTCGTCGGATTTCAGAAATTACCCCTATGGCATTGCACGAACAATCGACATAAAATCCTCTCGCTCCCCAATCCAAATCGCCTGGCGCCGCTTTGCCACCGGGCATCACCAATTCCCAGCTAATGATTCCTCGATAAAACTAAGTTTATTGCCCGGGTGTAGCAAGTTAGGTAGCTATTTGGGCTTTAGGGCGCGTCGACAACTATGGCCATATTGCGCCCAGGTAGCAACAAGTTGTCGTCAACGCCAGCTACTACGCAATGGAAAAAAAACATCCCTCGTCACAGTATTCAGGTATTTCCGATATTACAGTCATTAATGGCAGGCCTCCCTGACATCGCGATCAATATTGGCCTTCCCGATAGTGTGGCCATTGGGGTCAGGAACCCGCGAATAGTACGAACATTGGTGATGGGTCTCCACCGATAGTAGATGAATATTGGCAAGCCTCCCCATGCCACCGTCAGGAATGGAAGAACTCTCGACAGCATTGACACTATGGGTGCTAGGTAGGTCTCCCTGGTAACCCTTTCTTACAATTGGCAGATCTCTCAGATAAGGCGGCCACCACCTACCAGTCTACCCCATAGTACGCCACCAGTGACCAGTGGCACAGACACTGCTCAATATTTGGTGGGAGGGGGGGAGGCAGATGCATTTTAAAGTCGATTTTGCCGTGCAACGACCACAGAGTCAACGGTAAGCTTCTCCGAAGTTGGGGGCAGGGAGGCCACTGGTCGACGCCAGGTTCCCACGCCCGTGTCAGTGACAGTGTTCTCCGATAGTGCGGTATTCTGTGACAGGCCTCCCGATAGTGTAATACTCTGTGACAGGTCTCCCTGGTAGTGTAGTACTATGTGACAGGTCTCCTCGATAGTGTAATACTCTGTGATAAGTCTCCCCCGGTAGTGCGGTACTCTGTGACAGGTCCCCCCGGTAGTGCGGTACTCTGTGACAGGTCTTCCCGATAGTGTAGTACTCTGACAGGTATCCCCGGTAGTGTAATACTATGTGACAGGTCTCCCCGATAGTGTAATACTCTGTGATAGGTCTCCCCGGTAGTGCGGTACTCTGTGACAGGTCTTCCCGATAGTGTAGTACTGTGACAGGTATCCCCGGTAGTGTAATACTCTGTGATAGGTCTCCTCGATTGAGCGGTACTCTGTGACAGGTCTCCCAGATAGTGCGGTACTCTGTGACAGGTCTCCCGATAGTGCTGCAGGCAGTGACCGACTTCTCCCGTGCCGCCGACGACAGCGGCGACAGCGGCGATGGAGAGTCGCGAGCCGGACCGACATCCGAGCCGGCAGCACAGCAGACTGTTTGCGGTGGCTGAGCCAGGCACGTGTTTGCCTCCACAGCCAGCTAGATACCCAGCTGAGTCCGAGCCGTCCACCGGCACACCTACAGACTCTAGCCAACTGGCGACAGCTACTCCGCCGCTCATCAAGTCCTCCAATGGACACACCTGTCACTTAACAGCAACGCTAGCAACGTCGGTCGCCCTCGCTTGAAAATAGCAGCGTTACAAGTCCTGGCTCAAGTGTCTAATTTTGCTTATGCCCATTATGGTTGCCTCTAGTACAGGGAACCGGATTCAAGCCAAGGAAACCAAGCTTTTGATGCTGGTATGCACGAGCTACTATAATGACTGAGAAATCGCAGCGGAAAGACACAGCCAATGTTTTGAAGAGAAGGCTCAGCACGCTTTGCGACTACTTGTGAAATATCGAAACGTCCTCAGAATATGCGAGTTTTGTGTTATTGTTTTGTTGTGCCAAGTCTGCACCTTTTCTTCATTACAAAACTGGCTGACACAGTCTATCTTAGCGTCGATTCATACAAATTGAACTCGAACTAGCCGCATCATGTTTCGCATGGTCGCACATTATGTGTTAGATCATTCTCGCAAATACACAACTTCCACACACATTGACACACAGTACACAGAACAGAAAAAAAGTAGGGAAGAGACCACCTGAAAAATAGATGAGCTGGTGAATGGTTGCTCATGTTCAACAGCACCAGTCAATACCGAGCAGTTGTGTTAGTGCAAACAATACACGAGGCTAGTGTTCAGAAGTATTGCTTATGCAATACAGACTTTGCTACGCTCTTCATAGCTACTTTTCGGTACTTCCAAAGAGACTAAAAAAAGGAGCCTTCTTTTAACATTCAGTTATATTTTCGGCAAGCTGTTAAGCTGCGTTGTGTATATGAGTAACCCAATCACGAAAAATATGCAAGCCTGACACCATCCCCACAGAGAGCATGTCGAGTTACTTATCCCGGGGACGATATAATTTGGCAATGTCCCTGAATACGTGCGCTAAGAAGAATATTATGCAAACTCCTAGTCTCGAAGCATGAAGCCGAGTGAACCTGATACATTTATAGCTACGGACAAGCGCCATTACAATCATTGCCCTGGTAACATCTACTCTACATATCAGCAGCGGAATGAAAAATGATGGCAAGAATAAGAAAACGCACCAGTGAAGCAATCATTGAATATTTTCTCATCTATGGTCTGCGATGTGACTTGGGTCTGTCAGCTACGGCGAGTATTTCTCCTCTCGTTCAAGTTTGCATGGTATGTACCACACCTCACACTCGGGTGGAGCGGGGCAGGACCAGGTTCCGGGGTCGACCGGCAGATGGCAGGGCCGGCGCGGCGACGGCCGCCGCTGCGACGTCGGTTCACGGTTCCGGCACGGCGATCACACGGCGGAAACATGGACTCGAGCCGACATGGGTGGGTCGAGTGAATTGACGAGCCGCCGCCGAGGCCGCCCGCCGAGCCTGTGGCGCCGCCGCCCGGCAGGACGGCGACGCCGGCCACGGGAGGCCTCGGCGGCTGCCAGCGCGCTAACACACGCACCTTGCGAGCTGGTCGGCGGCCGCGGCCGGGCCTGCCGCGCCGACCCGCGCGCCTCTGGTACCAAAACGGCGCACTTCGGCTGCGATCGAGCCGACTGAGGTGGCGCGCCGGTCGGTCGCGGCGAGACGGGGCCGCGCTCGCCTCCCCACTGGATGAGTATCGAGAGATGACTCGCACCGGCTGGGCCCGTGGACAGACATCGCTGAGACCTGACTGAGGTGACTAGCGACAGTGCCCGACTGCTGGGCGCCCAATGACCGCACGCCGAACAACAGGTCGGCGGCCCGCTCTTGCGAAGGTCTGCCATCTACCAGGTCAAGCAAGGACACGGCGAGGGATGCGGCCGCCTGGGAACACATCACCCACCTGCGAGTCGATACCGATTGTGAAGAGCATCGAGAAGAATAGGAACGCCCAGAGCGGCGATATCGGTAGACGGGCCACAGCCTCCGGGTACACGATGAACGCCAGGCCCGGACCTGTCGACCAGATTAATGTCACGTCACACCACCTCCGGGCTCACCGGTACGCCGTTCGCAATGTTCAATCCTTTCCATTGTGCTAAGACATTGCACATACCACCTTCCAATCTTACGCATGAGCTGGCTTCGCTCACAATTGTCGGTACCCTTTAAACTCCTGCAGAAGTCTATTTCAGACCCAAGTGAGATTTGCTGAACTTGGACGATATTTAATGAGATTGAATAGACCACAGGAGTGGATAGATGAGGCTTAGAGGTCTTAGTTGGTTGAATGGACAACGGAAGCAAACATCGCAGGAAACAAACGCATGTACGTCACCACGTGTTTACCATGAAGTGCGAGAGGATAACCATTACTTGATTGTGATCCGCCGAATAGCTTCCCCGTCAATCCCATCAGGTCGGACAGGGAAGGGGAGGATCTGGTGTAATGGTACAGTAGAACTTGGAACCCACACTGCCTTCCGCCCAGTACAGAAGGGTTGGGACCGCCCATTGTCTGCCGCCCCGTCGCAGCAGGGCTGGGACCGCCCACTGCCTACCACTCCGGCGATAGAGCCACCCCTGTGGCACAAACCCGTGTCTCGGCGGGGTCAGCCGCCGACTGGCAGTGACCCAACGCCACAACCTCGCTATAAATACACGACACCGGAATCCCGACGGCGGGCCAAGCCTAACTGGCCCGGTAGCGCGCCGCTCTTGTCCCAGGTCTTAGTAGGGAGCGGCGCCGGCGACGCACGAAAACACTGAGCGGCTGTGATTACATGGAGCGGACTTCTGCTCGCCGACATAGAAATCGACGCAGTCTTCTCTATCACTACAATCCGTCGGGCACTGACGTCGGACTTGTCTGGCACTGATCCCCTCTCACCGAACTTCGCCCACTATTTTAAAGAGTATCCATTGTTTAATTCCTTGCTTAAAATAATTAGTGATAACATACTCTACCTGTTGAGAGGGCTTAGCCTACCACCGTCGTTTCTATGCCACGGATTTCAACCTTCTGCCCCCTGTTCAAATGTTTTTTTCTTGCATGGTACTCACTTAAATTTGAGGATAATTTAACGTGGGTTTCGTAAGCCCCTCCAAAATACACAAAAAGATATCCCTGCTCTTAACGTTAGCTTTATAATTACCACCAGGCTCGTACTACCCCTGATCTAACCAAGAAACCAGGTTTCTGCAGGTTTTGCTGGACATTCGCAGGTTGTATCGAGCCTATGCATATTTCGTCGGGCATTCATAGGATGTGTGAGCTTTTTGCAGATTCTACCACGTCTGTATATGTTCAGGCAGGATTTTCAGGTCGTTCCAAGTTTATGCGACGCACAAGTGGAATTTCCGGAGTTGAGGTCTGAGAACGTCATTCAAGGCCTTGGCGTATGAACGCTTGTGATGACTAATTCGTCTCAGGGCCGGTGATGCTTTGAACCTGGCCGGCATGCACGTAATGACCAACTTGGCTGAGGGCCGGCCACGCCCACCTCAAGTCCACCTGCACCAGTCGGACGCCAGTCTGCGTGACGTCACGATTACGTTCCCTGGCCGCGGTCTTCCGCCACCGCATGGCTGATTCACGACCTTGTTTGGGTGTCATGGCAACGTGACGTCAGCGGCGGTGGGCATCAATATCGCAGCCGGTGTAGTGTGGGTGCAGCAATGGCACAGCAAGCACTTTCTTAAGGCAGGGGAGACCAAAAAATGTCACGAAAGAGAACATTTTCGGCGTGTGAAGCACGCCGAAAATTTTGGGTATTGCATGGTTAAATTGCTTTTAATGGATTCATTTAGGGTATCTTTAGTTCCTAATGAGGGGGGGCATGCCCCCGACCCCCCTCAGATGTGCCTTTGGGGTGCAGTGCCGGTGGGGGTGGCGGATCAGTCCGGCCGACAGCAAACCAGGGTGAACACCGATGCTGGGTCACGATTCGGTCCGACAACGCAAAAATATCGCCAGATAGTGTGGCCATACACCGGCCGCGTCATTTAACGTTATGCTCAGGCACCCTGGCGAAAACGCTGCATTATTAAAACTGTATTGCGATTAGTATGTACAATGCAGCTGCTCCTCTTGTACGCAGGGCTTTGCCGTCGCTTTAACCTCATGACTTTGCCAACCCAGCGGCGCATTTTTCGAGTGAGATTGCTCTGCTGTGACCTGACGGGACGACCGGTCGTGGTTGATTGGGGTGAGTCGATGACCGTCTATTGGCACACCGACTGACCATGACCTGGTCATCATTCAACGAGATATCTAACGGCCGCCCAGCTCCATTGACCGGCCCCTATCCGACCAATACAATCAACATAAAGCCCCGGCAGACAAGGCTTGGCTTGCGCTGCAGAGCGGAGCAGAGGCCACGCCCCGACATCACCTGGGTTGTCTCGTGTCGTTGGCCACGCCCATTCATCACATGGCCAGCCTCGTGTCGTTGGCCACGCCCATTCATCACATGGCCAGCCTCGTGTCGTTTAGTCACTCTCCCCATTCATCACATGGCCAGCCTCGTGTCGTTAGCCACTCTCCCCATTCATCACCTAGCCAGTTTCGTGTCATGGTTTAGATCAGTCTAGTAATTACGTGTAGTACCAAGTATTTGCTTCCTCTATCCTGGCTCTCTGCTTCAGTTGCTTAGTATGTAGGAGATTAGTACTTTGCAAAATTTCATTGTTTTGCATGTACCAAGCCTGCCGTACTCTGAACCGAATACTGAGTCTATACAAAGCCATTGCTTGGTCTCACCAAGTCATGAAAACTCTCGGTCGAGTTAGCCTCAGGATCCTCCCCAGCCGTCGCTCTCGTTCTCTCGCTCTCGCGCTCTCTCTCTCGCTCTCTCTCTCTCGCTCTCTCTCTCTCGCTCTCTCTCTCTCTCTCGCTCTCTCTCTCTCTCTTCTCGCTCTCGCTCTCTCTCTCTCTCTCTCTCTCTCTCTCTCTCTCTCTCTCTCTCTCTCTCTCTCTCTCTCTCTCTCTCTCTCTCTCTCTCTCTCTCTCTCTCTCTCTCTCTCTCTCTCTCTCTCTCTCTCTCTCTCTCTCTCTCTCTCTCTCACACACACACACACACACACTCTCTTTCTCTCACTCTCTTTTTCTCTATATGTCTCTCTTTCCCATCTGTTCATTCTGAATCGAGGCGGGGTGGGGCGGGGCGGAGGAGGGGGCGAGGGCGGGGCGGAGGCGGAGGCGGGGTGGAGGCGGGGCGTAGGCGGGGCGGAGGCGGGGGAGGGGAGGGGATGCTGGCGCCGTGCCCGCGCCACCCGCCGACGGAACGGTGTGTGTTGAACGCGTCATCGCGTCCGGCGCAGCCAGAGGTTTTGTCGGCCCCGTCAGCGGCCAGTTGGCGCCAGCGGCCTGCCGCCGGCGCGCCGAATAGCGACACACCAAGGGCACGCCGGCACCGCCGGCACCCGCCGCCGCCGCCAGACACGATCGATGCAGCCGGCCGGCGGAAACGCCCAGGTGGCGAAATCGGCGCGGGACGCCGATGTTGTCCATCAGACTAATTCCGTGGTGGCGAAGAGACACTGACACTGACTTTCACTTCTAACTAACTCTCACTCTAACTCACTATAACTCACTATAACTCACTATAACTCACTATAACTCACTATAACTCACTATAACTCACTATAACTCACTATAACTCACTCACTATAACTCACTATAACTCACTCACTCACTCACTATAACTCACTATAACTCACTATAACTCACTATAACTCACTATAACTCACTATAACTCACTATAACTCACTATAACTCACTATAACTCACTATAACTCACTATAACTCACTATAACTCACTATAACTCACTCACTCACTCACTCACTCACTCACTCACTCACTCACTCACTCACTCACTCACTCACTCACCTCTCACCTCTCACCTCTCTCTCCTCTCTCCTCTCTCCCTCTCTCATCTCTCCTCTCTCCTCTCTCTCTCTCTCTCTCTCTCTCCTCTCTCCTCTCTCCTCTCTCCTCTCTTCTCTCTTCTCTCTTCTCTCTTCTCTCGAATTTTCTGCGCGGCATCCCTCTACTCTCTACCATCTCAATCCCCCGATAGCATTATATCTTTTCTATCGCTCTCCCTCTTTTTCATTTCCCCTCAAGCGTCGTCTCATCTTTTTCGCACTATCGATATATCTATCACTATCCATCTATCCATCTATCCATCTATGTATCCTCATCTATATATTGATATATATATATATATATATATATATATATATATATATATATATATATATATATATATATATATTTCTCATCTTTATCTCCGGGATGTGCAACCCTGATAGCTGCACCATCGTCTCACGGACGGCACTGACCCTGCGAGACGACATCCTCGATGGCCCGGCCAGTCTCTTCCGCCATGAAGCCGATGATGCTGAAGACGACCAGGCCGGCGAACACGGACGTGCCGCAGTTAATGACGGGCACGATCAGCGCGTCGCGGTAGAAGTTGTGGTGGAAGCGGTTGTAGGAGGCCATGGTGAGGATGCCGCCCCAGGCCGGACCCACCGAGTAGAAGATCTGCGTAGCCGCGTCGCCCCAAACCTGAACAACGCAGATCATATGTAAGAAGCCTAAATTAAGGTATGGTATTTCCTTTTTTTAATGCCTTTCACCAGAAATATTAAGCAAAATAATGGCACGTCCAGTTAGGCTTCCGCGGGTACTTCAAGGTGGCGGCAGAAGGAAGTAATGCACGCCAATACACTACGCTGAATGCCAGTGTTATGTCATAAATAAGGAGGTATAATTCACCTCTGATACTGGTGAACCTATTTCTGTGAGCCTGTCAGGCTGCTGTGTCATGTCAGACGAACGCATTTGCAAAAGCATATTGCTGTATCATGCCGCACCAATGCTTTACTGTGCCAGTTGGATAAAACATTCTGAGCGTATTCACTACCAAATTGAGTTATGATACGACAGTTTTTTTCACCGGCCTACACCGCTATTTCGTACATATTTATTTCGTGCATTACATATTGTATCTTACAAAACAGTTTACATAAACGCTATCATATATCTTGCACTTTGTCCGTGCTTCCAATAACAGGAGCATGCTCGTGGTTAACACAGCACGCGCCACCACAGGGCTGAAAGCAATCAAACTTATAAGCACAAGTAAGAAGTGTGATAATATATCGAACACTACTAGCACGCGCCACCACAGGGCTGAAAGCAATCAAACTTATAAGCACAAGTAAGAAGTGTGATAATATATCGAACACTACTAAATTGTATTCAGAAGTTAAAATATCATCAAACATTTAGATTGCTTGATACCACTGATGCGTGACAAATATTACTATTGAATAAAAGTTACATTGATGTAGTTGATCAATTTATTCATTAATTCATAATCGGCGAGAAGCAACATAACATGGCATTACAATCATGCTGATGTCTGCGGTGGTACGCTGGAAGGTGATTATTGGAGATGGTGGGCTATACATCCCACCCGGATTTGGCCTGGTGAGGCAACTGAAGGCCATCCGAACCGTCACCAGCGAGCAAATCGAATTAAACACATGCTAATGGGATGGATTTCGGGAGTTTTCCTGACAGACATGCGTCGAATAGTGAAGCTTTGCATACGCAATCCATCTGAATTACCCAGCTGCATTTATGTTTTGTTCTAAATCAGATCAGGGAGGAGGAGTCCGGTGACCATGTGCCCGTCTCCCAGCCGAAATAGTATGGTTTCGAGTCCAACCTGTCGCTACTCTTCGCCCGTGACCAATTGTCGTGAGTGACTGACGACGCTATATGACCAAAAACGGTCAACGCGTAGTAAAACAAAAACAACCACGAACCGTGAGATCAGTTTGGACAAAGATAAGCTCCTTATGAACTAGCGCACATTTCTGTCTTCATGCTTATGTCCACTGAATAAGCAAAATATCTGCATGTAAATCTCTATATTTTTAAATAAAAGAAGCCTTACATGTGGCGTTGGCGTTACTTTTACTCCGCACCCAGCACTACTGTGCCGGGGCAAGGTCATCGGTGATGGCTGACATTGCTGGCAAAGCATTTGGCAGCGTTTGCTTCAAAGGTGGCGGGAAGGTGGCTCCAAGGCCAGACGGCACCAGAGCTTCACAGTGGGCTGCCAAATGTAGAAAGCACGCCCCCTACCAGCCGGGCCTGCGCGAATTTGCGGAAATGACAGGTGGGGTAGAGCGCGGGGATGCCGCCCAGCCAATTGTGAGGTGGCATCAGCCACCCATCGTCCAGTCACAGCACATGCTCGACGAGACAAACAACTGTCGCGCTTGTCTTGGAAGTTGTTTTGCTTGGTTGTGGCCGCCCAGCCGGCATGTTACCTTGAATGACATCAGCAGCTCCCACTTGGGCGTCAGATAGAACCTGATGCCGTTCATCGCTCCCGGCAGAGTGACACCGCGCACCATCAGGATCAGCAGCACCAGGTACGGGAACGTGGCCGAGAAGTACACCACCTGCAGTATACCAAAACAACTCCGGTTTGACTTCCACTGTGGGATCCTCCAGGTGTGTATTGCTAGCGTGTCTTGATCCCACTTTCCACTTGTTTTGAATCTCAATTACGGGCTTGAAACACACTAGTCGGTCCAGCACCCCTTCACATTCCTTAAATGTAATAAAAATTGTCAGACATCGGACCCACGCGTCACACGTGCTAAACGTGTTCAGCCATAGCATGTGCTCGCAGCAATTCGCTGCTCATTCCACCATACAGTCCAACGGGTGGGGTCTAGCTGTATTGGCGTTTCAAAAGTGGGCTTCATTTATTCATTACAAATCCGACACGAACAGACCATGCTTTTTATTAGCGCTACATTTTATGTTACGCAAATGTTCTAATGTGCTCAACGGCGTCTAGAAAATCTGCTCCAGGCATCGGAATAATTGTTGTCACTCTGTGGGAGGCCAGTCGGTAATGGCGTGGCTCGGATATCACCGTTTACCGCCGCGCCACCAGTGAGAGCCGCTACAGCGGCCCGGGGGACAGGCGCGACAATAGCCAGCGCGAGTCCATCACACCAGTGCAAGCTGACTCGGCCGTATCGCCACACCAACATACAGCGGATGTATCGCCACTGACGCACCACTGCGCCGCTTGGAAGCAAGCCAGCCCCACGGGGGCGGCGGCCCTCACTGGCATTTGGCCCCGTGGTGACTCCACATCGACCGCCGACACGCTGGCCTTGGCCGAGCCAGCGCAGGAGCGTAATGGGATGAGACTGGCAGCGGAAAGACCACGAGGGGCTTCCCGACTAACCTTGCCGGACGACTCGACGCCCTTAAAGAGACAGCAGAAGATGATGATCCAGGCCACAAACAGAGTGACGATCAGTTCGGGACGAACGCCGCCCAGATCATCGATGCCGTCGGATATTTGCAGCACGTAGCCCCTGTCGGACACAGATGGCGTGGAGTTGGAATGCTGCCAACTTGTAAACTGCGCCGTAACGCCACAGCATTCTGCGATGTATATATCGTGCCATAGCACTGTAGCACCTATGGTACACCGTATCGGAACACCACTATGCGGTGTACCATACCGATACACTGTAACATCTATGGTGTACCGCATCGGAATACCAGCAATCTCAGCTGCAAGGCAGATCCTTCAATTACGTGTGCATTCATTCTACCTTGAAACGCCAGCTTTTTCTTTTGGCTATGCCAAAGCTTACAACAGCGGCTTTTCTGGCTACCTTCCAACTATGGCTGTACACGTATCTATATGGGTATTGAGGGGACTGAAAAGTTATGCAGCACAGCTTGGCATGGCTCGAAAGCTCGCTGAATGCTCTGAATGGTGATGCACTGAACGGCTTGTGTCCACAGAAACACATTTCATTAACAAAGTAGCTATATTCTTCAAAACACAAGTTTCCGTGACCAAAAATGTCTTGCTATCACGCCTAACACGTGGAACAGTGTCACGCAATGTATATATAGTTGGGAGATAAATGCATGCCGGGAATAATTGCCGACTCCTACCTCCAAATCGCATCAATAATTGTCTACTCACATATTTTGCTGCTCGCTGCTCGTTGCTTGCAAAATGACAATGAAGCCAAACATATTCAAGAATCGGGACATAGCCTCTTGAAAATTGACGTCACCCCTACTGACTTAGCAGTAGATTAAGTATGGACTGAAAGATCCTAATTTGTTTGGAAGTCCCATCTTCCGCTGTCTTATTTCTGATTCATTCACTCTTATGCTGCCTTTTGAACAATAATTATACACTTTGACAGCCCAGCTCAAAAGGAATGATGGGACCTTCGTGTTAAATTTGCACGTGACGCACAAATGTAAATGAGTATTAAAAGCAAGTTTCCGCTTATCTATCACGTGATCCGTCAGCTTCACACCTACACCGCCCCCTACCGGTGTTGGTCATGTCTGCCTACCCTCACTAGTCCCACCTAGATTCCCTGCACTCCAGAACAAGAACTCATCGCCGACTCTGGCCTGGCTTGGCGACCGTCAGCGATTCCGATATCACCGACCCGCAGTTATGTGCGGCTCCCTGACCTCCAGAACTCCTCGCTGGGCGTGGTGTTGTTGGTGGTGACGTTGGTCGAGTTGACGTGCGCCGTTATGCAGTTATCCGTGTTCCACCAGTTGCCGCACGTGCTCCACGGCAGAACGGCGCTGAACGTCTGGTACATATAGTAGAGCGTCCACGTGATGATGACGTTGTAGTAGATGCAGACGATACCGGATATCAGCACCATTCCGTACCCGAGCCCTGCCGGCACGCAGACGATGTAAATACATACAGATACAAACAGATACAAACAGATACAGACAGATACAGACAGATACAGACAGATACAGACAGACAGATACAGACAGACAGATACAGACAGACAGATACAGACAGACAGATACAGACAGACAGATACAGACAGATACAGACAGATACAGACAGATACAGATACAGATACAGACAGATACAGACATACAGATACAGACAGATACAGACACAGACAGATACAGATACAGACAGATACAGACATACAGATACAGACATACAGATACAGATACAGACATACAGATACAGACATACAGATACAGACATACAGATACAGACATACAGATACAGACATACAGATACAGACATACAGATACAGACATACAGATACAGACATACAGATACAGACATACAGATGCAGACATACAGATACAGACAGACAGATACAGACAGATACAGACAGACAGATACAGACAGACAGATACAGACAGACAGATACAGACAGACAGATACAGACAGATACAGACAGACAGATACAGACAGACAGATACAGACCGATACAGACAGACAGATACAGACAGACAGATACAGACCGATACAGACATACCGATACAGACAGACAGATACAGACAGACAGATACAGACAGACAGATACAGACCGACAGATACAGACCGATACAGACAGACAGATGCAGACAGACAGATACAGACAGACAGATACAGACAGACAGATACAGACAGACAGATACAGACAGACAGATACAGACAGACAGATACAGACAGACAGATACAGACAGACAGATACAGACAGACAGATACAGACAGACAGATACAGACAGACAGATACAGACAGACAGATACAGACAGACATGCAGATACAGACAGATACAGACAGACATGCAGATACAGACAGATACAGACAGACATACAGATACAGACAGATACAGACAGACATACAGATACAGACAGATACAGACAGACATACATATACAGACAGACAGACAGATACAGACAGACAGATACAGACAGACAGATACAGACAGACAGATACAGACAGACAGATACAAACAGACAGATACAGACAGACAGACAGATACAGACAGACAGACAGATACAGACAGACAGACAGACAGATACAGACAGACAGACAGATACAGACAGACAGACAGATACAGATACAGACAGACAGACAGATACAGACAGACATACAGATACAGACAGACAGACAGATACAGACAGACAGACAGATACAGACAGACAGACAGACAGACAGATACAGACAGACAGACAGATACAGACAGACAGACAGACAGATACAGACAGACATACAGACAGATACAGACAGACAGATACATACAGACAGACAGACAGATACAGACAGACAGACAGACAGATACAGACAGACAGACAGACAGATACAGATACAGACAGATACAGACAGATACAGACAGATACAGACAGATACAGACAGATACAGACAGATACAGACAGATACAGACAGATACCGACAGATACCGACAGATACCGACAGATACCGACAGACCGACAGACCGACAGACCGACAGACCGACAGACCGACAGACCGACAGACCGACAGACCGACAGGCCGACAGACCGACAGACCGACATACCGACATACTCGAAAACCTCGGGCTTCTTCAGGCAGCGTGAATGGAGTCAATTATTTGTTTTGCATTGCTTTTTGTTCACATGTTATGTTTCTGTGTACCAAAGCAGCACATGCTGAGAACAAGTAGGATGGTGCAGACACATAAAAACTGGTAGCGAAGATATGTGTGCATTGGAGGAGGAATAATGAATCAGAAGTGCTCCTGGCCTTGTCCCCACTTTTTCCAATGCTTCCATGCATTTGTTGTGTGTGCGTGTAAAACGACAAGCATGGTCAAAAGGCTCGAGTTAGATATTTGACAAAATACAGAAAATGCAGTTTCCGGCGTGCCAACTTTTCGGATTTGGCAATTTAAAAAATGTCCCGGGCAACAGGCCTGCCCGGCGACAGAGTGACGCGTGACGGGCCAGTTTTGACCCGAGCGACAGGCGGCCGACAGGGTGGCGCGTGACGGGCCAGTTTTAGCCTGCGGCCACTGATCGGACTAACTCAGACACCGCTCGCCGTCGCCAACAGGCACGTGGTGTGGTGGCGGCCAACCTCCGCTGACGTGACCACCGCAGCAGAGTGGATGCAAAATGGCCGACACCGCCGCCGGTTCAGGTGCAGCCATCGATAACCGCCTCATCAAGCGACACAGTCCAGCGGCACTCAGGATCACATCTCGAGTCCAGCGGCACACATGGGGCCAAACACAGTGGGCAGTCTGCACCAAATCTTAATACATTAAGAACTTCTGTCTGAGCCGTGCTAATGTCGGATCTCGATCAGGACGATGTTGCTATGGCAAACTGCAGAGCTATTATTTCCACAAGGGTGTCAGGGTACACATTTTATCCTGTGTTGACCATGTTGCAGTGGTGACCAGGAAAATCAGCATGGCAAGAAGCAAGAACACAAATGTCAGTGCTAATGGGGCTGGATTAGTTGACTACCTATGACCACACGCTGGTTACGCTACCAGATCTGGCCAAAATTAGCCCTGTTCCCATAGTCACCCACACACCATTTAGCCATGTTGACTGTCCCCGACCCAGACCAGAGGAGAGGAGGCGCACAACAGCTGCCAGTGAGGCGCGCAACAGCTGCCAGTGAGGCGCTCAACAGCTGCCAGTGAGGCGCTCAACAACTGCTAGTGAGGCGCACAACAGCTGCCAGTGAGGCGCACAACAGCTGCCAGTGAGGCGCTCAACAGCTGCCAGTGAGGCGCACAACAGCTGCCAGTGAGGCGCTCAACAACTGCCAGTGAGGCGCACAACAGCTGCCAGTGAGGCGCTCAACAACTGCTAGTGAGGCGCACAACAGCTGCCAGTGAGGCGCACAACAGCTGCTAGTGAGGCGCACAACAGCTGCCAGTGAGGCGCTCAACAACTGCTAGTGAGGCGCACAACAGCTGCCAGTGAGACGCGCAACAGCTGCCAGTGAGGCGCACAACAGCTGCCAGTGAGGCGCACAACAGCTGCTAGTGAGGCGCACAACAGCTGCCAGTGAGGCGCACAACATCTGACAGTGCTGCCGTGAGATACAATCGGCCGCTTCGCTAACCATCGCCCGTGCACAGCATTTTGCCGGCTTCTCCGGTGCAGGGGTGGGCTTGTTGCGATCCCCATAGCGTTTTCAAGCGGAAATCGCTAGCACATGGGACAAAAACTAGCGTGTTCCCTGCTACGAGAACGCATCATTGACACCGAACTTCATATGCTGGATTGTTGGTTGGTCCCTCAGGTAATTAAGTTCAACGTTTCGCTGAAATAAAAATGTAAACGTTTAATTGCTACCTGTGTGAAAACGATAATAGGTACGCACTTGACAAATTTAGCAATTATTGCGGATTCACTTGGGATAGTAAAGGCGTGCGAATTGCTACTCTATGATGGATAAAGAGATCAGATGAGTTCAAAAGATTAACTTCGTTTGTTTGGGAGTTTGCGAAATAGTACATTTGAACACTATTTTTTAGGACCCAGCGGTTACAGCGGACACTTAGTTAAGCTTCAGAGTTTAAGTTAATTGCAATGAAGTCAACCTTGGAGCCCTCTTTCAAATGCCTTTAGCAACCTAATCGCGGCTGCTCCCATGTATCCTGGGATCCGGGCTCCAGACATTCGGCTGACACCTGCCGGCGTGCTTGCGTCAGCATTTGACGCCTCGAACTGCGGCCGGAGCCCAATGTTATGCTTAGTCAGATCCGGTGCCGGCGCGGCCCGTCGTCGGATGCTGTGTCGTCATGGGATTGTGAACATGGGAGCAGGTAAGTGATTGCGCCATGTCAGCATTGTACCATGCAGTACATGTGGGCGTGTCTGTGATGCGACAACCGGACCCCTCCCTTCGCGGTGTGGTGCAATGGGTGATGCCGTCCAGTGACAGGCCAGGGCTCTGGCCGGGCCAGCCCCGCCCCATGATTGACTGGTCCCCGCTCTCGCGCGCTGCTGGCCAGACGCGACTGAGCGGCGAGGCTAGTAAACTGCAGCCGAGCGGGTGAAGGTGAGAGACGTTGTCGAAGGGTGGACCCGGAAAGACAGTGGACGGTTGTCCGTCACGGGTGCCTGATGATTTGAAGGCACGAACTTGAAAATAATATCGCTGGCGTTTGCTTTTGTTGGATTGGAGAACTGTTGTTCAAGTGGCCGCTGTAGTACTACCAATCAGCCCGATCAATACAATGTCGAGCAATGGCTATTGGATTTGCGAGCCAGTTGTGGCAGAGCGAGACAACCACTGGATTACCACTGCCATGTGACACGAACTTGCCTACACAACTCCGGAGTTATTAACAAGCCGAAAAAGTCTACCTGCAGTCAAATTCGGTTGGTAACCGATAATGACCTCGAAAATAGTCAGCGAGCCATATAGATTGGTTAGCTGTGGAGTCCAATAATACCATCCCCACGATTGGCCATATGAGGTCAATAAATGGGGTTGGTGACTGGAAATTCGCGCTAGCGGCAAATAAACGACCTGGCATGTTCCTTCTGTCCCATCACAGGTCAATAATGACCTGCCATGTTACTTCAAATATGTTCAACTGATAAGACCGGAAAAGCAAGCTACACGACTTTTTTAAGCAGCGGCGCGCTGACGTAGTCTCCTTTTTCGTGGTCGCAAAACAAACCTTGGCACCAACCCCTGCACTGAAGAGGGCTAAAGAGACCGCTCCAGCTGTGGACGACTTTCTAAGAACACAATCCAAGAGATATTCCACGCTGGGAATAATCTGTACGGTAATTTAAGGCGCAGTCGTGGTTTCCTACATCAATAATTAATGAATGTTTATATATATATATCGTAAGTCCACCTGGTATCGATACTGGAACACACCACGATTCAACACCAGAACGGACAGGGGACCCAGCTGTACAGAGCGGTTTGCTGACGGAAGGTTATACGATAACCAACGCAGCAGAAACAAGTGGGAAAAAGGTCATAGAGGTGGAGTGCCTCAGTTTTCTCACATGCATTAGTACCTCATATAAATAGCGATATTCATAAATGTCTCGCAGGCCAACCGAGACTTCACCTAGTTCCAGAACAACAAAGTGCCTCGAATGATATCCAATGTATATTATAACATGGCCAACACTGCTGGATTCTGTTCTCGTACTGCTGTTGTTGTTGTAGTGTGAAAACAATTTCAACCTGGTTGGCTGACACAAACGACACTGGCGAACGATAGTAGTGCTGCAAAAAGTTAACTGCGGTTACCCAACATAAATATTGTTGCCATCAGTGGTAGTTGGGAAAGTAAATTGAGAGATAACTAAACCGAGTCGAAAAAGTAAGCATGCCGTTCAAAACAGCACAACTTTCTCTATGGTTGTACGTGCACAGGTCAAATTCGGCTATGCCAACTATGCCAAATTCGACAATGCCAACCCTTTCAATGCCAAGGCGAGTTATCGCTACGGACAAAATCACTTCAGCTGCGATGAAGCATTGCACTAGTTGAAGCATTAAGTTGAATTTACCGATGCAATGATCTGCTTCAATTTGTTAACAACATGTAAGTACAGAACCTTTCATAATAATCGTGACCACTTTCATTGACAAAATCTCCAATGAATAACCATACAAAATTACAAATGCAATTTGCAGCAAAGAACAGGAAATGGGTGGGCACCAAGCGCCGGGTCATTTCAAGACAGAGCGAGGTGCTTGGCGCAACCCCTCATTTCGGATGTTTATACGAGCGAGGTGTTTATTTCAAGCGGTGTCTGGAACACTGCTTTAATGTAGCGACTAGTATTTACACCGCAGTTCACAATCCAGTTCTGAAGGGCCAAGGACAAAGTTGGTGACCGCTGAGGAGCAGTCAGCGACTGGGCAGCTGCACCGGATGTCAGTCATGTCAGTCTCGTCAGTGGCGCCTGCTCGGCTGTCACCAGCCAGAGCCGGTACCAGCAGGTCCGGCGCTGGCTGTCACCAACCAGAGCCGGTACCAGCAGGTCCGGCGCTGGCTGTCGACAGCGGCACCGGATGTCAGTCATGTCAGTCTCGTCAGTGGCGCCTGCTCGGCTGTCACCAACCAGAGCCGGTACCAGCCGGTACCAGCAGGTCCGGCGCTGGCTGTCGACAGCGGCACCGGATGTCAGTCTCGTCAGTGGCGCCTGCTCGGCTGTCACCAACCAGAGCCGGTACCAGCAGGTCCGGCGCTGGCTGTCACCAACCAGAGCCGGTACCAGCAGGTCGGGCGCTGGCTGTCGACACTTCCGCCATAAACCACATCACTCAAGTGACAAGAAACTCTGGGCCACCAAGTTGGACCCAACTTCTCCACAATTTTGCCGTGATCTCGGATCTGGTCGAACGTCTCTACAGTGGAAACCGACTTTTCCGCAGCCACATTTCTGAGCTGTTATATATGGATGACGTCTGGTGGACTCGGGATGGCGCATGTACGCTCACCGACACGCCAATCGGTCGATTGCTTCATCTTAACAAAAAATGCTTGCACTATAAATACGCCGGAGACCAACGATCAAACCACAGTTGCCGAAACCAGCCGCGCTTTCCGCCCGTCAAAGCATGTGACGTTTCGCCAAGCCTGTTAGATCTCGGCAGTCATCTCCACACTGATCTGTATTTCCTTCTTACCATGTAGGCTACGTTGATGCTCAAAATGTGCTCCAGACCGCTTCGCCACCGAGCGCCCACTACAGGGTCAGTGGGAAAACCGGTGTTTGCCAGCCACAAGATCGTTTAAGGATACTGGGTGGCTCCCAAATAGATCTAGTGGTTAACATGCGCAGTGAACTCTGTTATAGTCTGTTATAGGGCCAAGCCGCAGCAGCAGGTTTAAAGTTTGCCGGCCTATCGCACTTTTCAGGTATCTTGTAATAGATGAAGCGGCATGTAAATATTTAATTGTGAATTGTGGCACTCCACACAGGAAACCCGGTCTCCACGGAGCTAGCGGGGTAGGCGAGGTTCCGACATGAATCGTTCTAGCTGGTTCGATGTGGTGACGTAGTGTTGGCGGTGGGTGCATGACTATCGGGCCGCAACGTTGGACGTATAACCAATATCGAGCACATATCCTCTGCACGAGGTCTTGTCTTATATCGGATCAATGCGGTCCTATAGAGAGCAGGTGGCGCTCCAGCGGTCCGACACGGACTCACGGACGCTGACTTCCATGCTCGTCTTCTACACGTCCGCACACCGACAATAGTGACTGGCATCTGTCTCGACGACGGCCAACACACCACGCACTCTTCATCCCCAGATGGGTGTTCGATACGGTACCCCAATGGCCGATTGTTTTATGGCGTGCTGTTAGCGGGGCTTGAAGGTCTGAGTCATCACAAGACTGGTCTGAGTCATCACAAGACTGGGCGAGCCATTGGCACAGGTTCAGTTCGCCCATGGTTCTTCCTCCTCCCCACCTGGCGTCTGACGCCCGGGAACAGGCGCGGACACACATCGGCTCCAGTATGCCGACTGACCTTTGAAGATGGGGCTGATTCTCCACACAGAGATGGGCCCCTGACTGGCGAACTGTCCGAAAGCCAGCTCCATCATGAACAGCGGCATCCCGCACAGCAGCAGGAATATGAAGTAGGGAATCAGGAAGGCGCCGCCTCCCGATCGGTAGCATAGATACGGAAACCTGAAAACGAACACCGAAGACCCGAGGTAACAAATGCTGGCGACGGAGCAAACGAAGTGGACGTTCTGTTCTACAGGCACACTTAAGGTATACAATGTGCTGCCCAGACTAGGCATGTTCACAATGTGCTGCCAAACTAGGCAAAACCATGCCTTGTAATTTTGCCCCTTAAAAAATCTTCAGTGGCTAAATTTAAGGGTAATTTTACTTTAAGCGTGGTATGGGAGGTATTAGATATGAAACGAGTATTTATACAAATCCTCAACCATAAAGAGGGAGAAATTAGTCAGCCTCATGAGAGCAATATGTGTATTCGTCTTTGGTATATTTTCACTAGATTTCTTCTTCTTTCGCCTCGAAGAATACAGCAGAACGAAAGAGCGTTATAATGCATGTGCCCTAATCATGCCTGAGCGTCTGGCTCGTTCAATAATCTTGAATTGTGCATGGTGGTGTTGTTTACCTCATTAACCCGTGGGTCGACATGTTCCACAATTGCATTAATTCTGGGACACCACAAAATGCACCTCAGTGTCGACAGGTGTGGCAAACACGTGACGACTTAACTGATGCTTCTGCTCATGCAACAGCTGCACACTGTTGGTCTTAAATGAAAGTGCCAGTGATGGATGAAAGACACGATGCTCAATGCAGGTATCTAAAATAATTACCGAGAGTTTATTTCTCAGCTGATCTCTGAATACGATTAGTCATTTTTTCCCTTTTTGACTTCGTGCTTCGTGGAAATGTGTTTTGCTCTGCTAGTATGGTCACCAAAGGTCCTATTTTGGTTAAGGACGAGTCGCTTCACCATAAGCGGCATGGCTATATACTGTTGATGCAATCTTCAGCTTGACCGCATCAGTCCGTAACATTAAAATTTTGACTTTGTCCCGTAGCCAGCACTTTCAAAACCGCATTACTTTCCAATTATTCATGGTCGAGCCATATCGCAGCCCAAAAACCTGCTATTGGACCAAATAACAGCATCGACTTGCTTATGTCCGTACACAAAGTCGAAGACTCCAGGAGTGTACGCGTTATTTGCGGAAAGGGCGAGTGCAATTTTACTTTGCATTAAGCCATTCTATTATAATACTTTTGCAGTAAATGAACACAATTCAATCACCTAGTTGAGACCCTTTTTAAGACTTCAAGAACGCAACAATATGCACAAGTACTTCATAAGCCCGACGCCAAAAGACCGCCCGGGATACCTTGCTGCCACCTCGACCCCCATGAGTGTGCATGTCGAGTGCCTACCTCCAAATGTTACCCAGTCCCACAGCATAGCCGACACAGCTGAGGAAGAAGTCCAGCTTGCCGGTCCAGTTGGCACGAGCATGCTTGTCGTGGTCTAACGAGTTTGAGGAGCTTGAATCTTCCGAGCAGCATGAGCTGCCATCCTGCTCCTCGCTCCTGATGCAGCTTAGTTCCAGACTGCGTTCCGGCAGTAGCGACCGCGCCTGCCAACCCACATCACGTCAACATTGGCCTGCCAGTCTGCTACATCCCGTCAACATTGGCCTGCCAGTCTGCTACATCCCGTCAACATTGGCCTGCCAGTCTGCTACATCCCGTCAACATTGGCCTGCCAGTCTGCTACATCCCGTCAACATTGGCCTGCCAGTCTGCTACATCCCGTCAACATTGGCCTGCCAGTCTGCTACATCCCGTCAACATTGGCCTGTCAGTCTGCTACATCCCGTCAACATTGGCCTGTCAGTCTGCTACATCCCGTCAACATTGGCCTGCCAGTCTGCTACATCCCGTCAACATTGGCCTGTCGTCTGCACATCGTCAACATTGGCCTTGTGCTGCCAGTCTGCTACATCCCGTCAACATTGGCCTGTCAGTCTGCTACATCCCGTCAACATTGGCCTGCCAGTCTGCAACATCCTGTCAACATTGGCCTGCCAGTCTGCAACATCCCGTCAACATTGGCCTGCCAGTCTGCTACATCCCGTCAACATTGGCCTGCCAGTCTGCTACATCCCGTCAACATTGGCCTGCCAGTCTGCTACATCCCGTCAACATTGGCCTGTCAGTCTGCTACATTCCAGCGACATGGGTCTGTCGAACTGCAACAAACCGTCAATAGTATCAAAGGTGTACACGTTTTCCCTCCGAAAGTCGGAAAGGAAAATCTTCGCGCTACAATATGTCCAGCTAACTTGAAATACCTTTCTTCGAGTCATGATCAAACACTGTAACAGCACCCTGCACCGCGAGCTTTTCATAACTGACAATTTCATATGATGAAAGACGGCACCTGCCGGTCTGTTATAGGCCGATAGGCACCTATTACCGGCCTGTTATGGGCCGGTGGGCGCCCATTGCCGGCCTGTTGTAGGCCGGCAGGCGCCCATTACTGGCCTGTTATAGGCCGTTTGACTACTAACAGGGCGTACACCTGCACACGGTTATGACAGCTTCTGCACAATGGTAATGACAGCACCTGCACACGGTAATGACAGCCGTTTAAACCGCGTGGCAAATGTAATAGCTTTATACAGTGGGCGGCCAGCAAGTGTCACACATGTTCGGTACCGACAGGAGGCGACCATACACCGGCGTTCACTGACTGCCTCCCGGGCATGCAGCCATCTGCGGCGCTGTCGCAAATCCCATCAACACGCTTGCGATACTGCGAAACACCGCTAAAGTAGCGACATCAATATGCAAAATGTACTGTATTTAATGTATGCTAAATCTGCGGCACATCACCATACCAGGTGTATATCAAACTGCAGCTCATCATTAGGACTGGGGCATATTGACGCTTTACTACACCTGGAGCAAGAGAACGGCGTAAAATAACCTTCTGCTCATATTAAAACGGATTTAACACTGCATACATTTCGTCCGCGGTCCTCCGTCGGAAGTAACTATTTTTTGCTTGGCTTAAAGAATAAAAAAGCACGCCAATTGCCCCTCGTGATTAAACACAACGATCGGCTTTCACTCTACCATTGTATAGATACAAGCGACAAGAACACACATACGCAACATAAGCCCGCGTCAAGATGCACATAATTCTGTCATTCTCACATCAGATCACGATTCAGGATACCATGGCCATCAGTCATCCTATCGGAGGCGCGGTCGGAAGGTGCGTCACCGAGTCGATGGTCGGCGCCTTGGTTGGTGAGTGAGTGAGTGTGTGGTGAGGGAGGGAAGGGTGTACATGTGCACGGGCACGCGTGTATGTGTGTGAGTGTGGCTGTGTGCATGTGTGTGTATATGTACACATGTGTGTCGTATGTGTACATGTGTGTCGAATTTCCATTGATTACATTCTTTTGAACTCTAAATATCCTTGCAGACTTGCAGAATTGATATACGGAGTGTGGCAGCCAGCCCCGTCTCGGGGGAGGTCATTTTACACCCTTCCCTTATGGTTTTGCGCGGATGTTTAAAAAAAACTGCGCTCGGCAGCGCGCCGAAATTTGGCATCCCTATTCCCATGTCAATTTCGCATGTTGTGTGAAATTTTTGAGGTCAGGTCATTTACGGTCAACGAGATAGTCAATCTCAAGTGACGTCCCTTGTGTAGGTGTACCCGACTGGGTGCCAGCACGGAGACAATGAGGCATGGTAAGGTCTGCTCTAGCGGTGTGTGTAGGTGTACCCGGGGCTTATGAAGGTCTGCTGTTGCGGTGTGTGAAGGCGTACCCGGGGCTTGGGAAGGTCTGCTGTAGCGGTGTGTGAAGGTTCACCCATCTGGGTACACTTTCACAGGACGGAACGGAAACGACGATGCATCTAATGACCTGCATGAGACCTCAGACAGGCTGCATGACCCCCCCCCAGCGGGAGAGCGTCTGACCTCAGTAGGGTCACCTGATGCCTGACAGACCATTTGGCCTCAGTCAGCCATCTGATCGCAACAATGCCGCATGGGAGAAGTAACCTGAGCCGACCGGAAGCCGATGGCCGCCGACCTCTCCCCGAGTCAGCAACACAGATGTCATATCGAGTCTGCACTTTCACTGGACAATCGAGATCACTGGCGGTGCTCCAATTACCGGGGACGGCAGCTCTGAGCGCGTCCGAGCCACTAGTCGCGATAGGAAACTGTGGTCCACGTGGGGAGGGTGCACCCTGCCCCATAGAACACCTGCTTTGAAATTCTCCCCGAGACGGAGGGACGTTCTCCTGAGGCAGAACGGTGGCCGTGGGACTGAAGGCGCGACACAAGTGCAGAGGAGAATGCGATAGGGGACTGAGGAGGATAGGTGACATGGATAAAACAGTCGCACATCAACATAAAGTCCGCCCCTGCAAGCTATGTGGTGACATCCAGCGAGAACACCAGTACACTTTGGAGCAGATGATTGACGCGAGGTGTGTGATAGACCAGCGAGAACACCAGTACATTTTGGAGCAGATGATTGACGCGAGGTGTGGGAAAGGTTGTGACAGACAAGTGCATCAATAATTATTTTGCACATCTTCTGCAGAAATTGGACAATCAGCGTAACGTGGGAGAGAGCTTTTGGCCATATGACTAAGTATCTGATGAGTACCAAGTACTAGCAACTGTGGCTTTTCTGTGTTTAGTTTTATCTCATCAGTCGCACAGCTGACTGTGAGCCCATGTCAAACCTTCGAGAACGATGACGTCACACCCGTTGTCGTTAATTACCGAAAGTGTGTCATCGGCATACTTGGCTTACTGACTGCGCTGCCTAGTATATACAGGCTGAGATCGCTGAAAAGTGCACTTGCAAACGAGGACCGAGATAAGTGGCTTGGGATAGGCTGATAAGAGTCTTGAGTCGGTTCAGAGGCGTGGTGATTGCTTCACCGTTCACACAGCGCCATTGCCTGCCCGCCCTGCTGTTAATTACACGTAGGCTTGAATCGTCGTGTCAAGGAAGCCGAGCTGAACCCTTTGGAGTTGAACGACCCTGGCTCCGCAGTGCCGCTCACCATGGCACATCAAAGCTGGGAGCCAGGGCTGTCACTTTGCATATGTTAAGTGAGGCCACTGGCCCCTCACCTCAATTATTTATTTGGGCCCTTTAATCATCGACTGCCCCCTCCCCCCCCCAATCAGGCTGAGGCTTAACCATATGGCCCAATGGTGTGCCAAAATGGGGTGTACGCCCAAATATTGGCGTGCACTAGACACAAATGGCTTCGGGGCAGCCTTGGCCATCGAAAGGGTCATCTGGCCCTCCACCCAACTGCATAAAGTGACACCCATGCTGGGAGCTGTACGCGCTTAGGCCGACATGTAACGTGTATAAGAGCATGGGAAGAAGTCAATTCGACCCATGAGCCTTCTCCACGTGAAATGAACTTCCTCCATGTATTCCATGTTGAAATGTACTACTATTTGCATTGTTCTATTTGCAGTTTATAGTTGAAAATGACTCCAAGTACTGCAGGGAGAATCACCTAGTGATCACATGGCTATTGCTCCCTGAAATGCTTACCCAATCCTCACAGTGCAGAGGTTAAGTTGACACAACTCCGAAATTTGTATCTAAACTAAGACACTTAAGATGTCGCTTTGAGATTTCGTGCAATGCCATAATCCGAAGAGAGTTCGTGTTATTAATGCCACGAAACCAGGGCAGGTCAAAATCAGAGCACGGTTTCGCCTAAATGTGATTTACAGACGTACACTGAAACGGTTATCATATAGCACGGTGGCAAGCATAGTGAAACATAAAGATGAGTGCATAGACAAATGACAAACGAAAATTAACCAAATGACCTCAGGTCAGATCACCGCGCTCAATTTGATTGATTCTGTAAAGAGTGTTTATTCATTATTTTGTTTTCAAGAGATGTTTGTCAAGATCCGTGAATCTATAATTGCAAATCATGTCCTCTAAGTGCATGTTTCCAAGTCAGTATCTGACAGGTCACGGGAATACAACCTCATATGTCCCGGTATTGCATATATCACAGGCGTTCTGGAGGCCAGAAGGCGGATTATAGTGAAGCACGGACGTCTAGATCACGTTTGCAGTGGTAATTTTACAGACTGATTTCATTTCTGATGTGAGTAGGATCGTGAACGTGGGCTTCAATGTTTTCTTTAATGCGAAGCATTTAATTGTTGTTCTTTTTCTTCCGAACGGGGATAGCATATCACTTCACGTCGGTCCCACACACCAAAGTTTCCTGACCACACCCTACTTCGGAAACGACCGAGTGACTGCACCCCACGCTGAACTAATTGACCCGACTCAGTAGTCAACAGACAGACAAAAATATTTCAAGTAAGTTTAAAGCTTATGAATGCAGCTAGGTGATGCCGTGCAACAGCCACTGCCACGTGCAGCAGTCACTGTCACGTGCGCCACTGTCACGTGCAGCAGCAACTGCCGCGTGCAGCAGCCACTGTCACGTGCAGCAGCCACTGTCACGTGCAGCAGCCACTGTCACGTGCAGCAGCCACTGTCACGTGCAGCAGCCACTTGGCAGAGGTCGGCTGGGCCGAGGAGCTTCTCGTGAGCCGCTGTGTAAGAGCAATCGTGAAAACTCATGTCGGAACTAGACTTTGGACACAAATAATTACAGTAACAGTAACACAGTGGATAGACGCATAGCAAATAACAATAATTTACTTTATTAGCGTATGTTGGTCATAGACCCGAAATGGCCATATTATATATATATATATATATATATATATATATATATATATATATATATACATACATAATTTCAGTAGCTGACTCAGCAAAGGAAAACGAACGCTTATTGGGATGGGGTCAGCGGTGGTAAGAACACAGTTTCTGATTGCGTGCACACAAAGCGGCGCATCTGGCTCGGATATTGATCGCTACATCAAGCAGGGCGTTGCAGCTCAGCATGGCGGCTTTCGTCTCGGCCCGCGCACGCGCGCCGAAGTAAGCCCGAGATGGATGAGTGATCAATGCTGCGGCTGGCTGTGATGAGGCCGCGTGGCGGATATGTTCTGCCACACAGCACTGGACATCGCCTGCGGTGGCCGGGTGGCACAGCTGAAGTGGTACCGAGGCGTCAGTGGCGGCTCTGAGCTGTTATGTTAAGTACAATAATACCAATAGTGCCACTGGAATTGTCTTTGTAGAAGTTCGCCAGTGTTTTTAGTGCATAGCAGAACCGGCTGGTCAGTACTACACAGCCATTGCTCACTAACTACAAGCCAACCCGGTCATGGCTTTCAAAGTGTTCATCGATTTACTTTTTACCCTTAATGCACATCGGGTTCAAAGTTCATAGAAATGTGTGTCGTGGTGCCAGTATTTCTGGATGAGATCGGGACCGGGTGTCGCCGACCAGGGGTATATTTGTATGATCTTTACAATTATAATTATGCCAGACTTTCCCACATTGCTCGTTTTTGTAGTAGTCAAGCATGGTTCTTTTTCAATGCAAAAATGGATGATAAGTGACAATTTTCGCCAGAATACGAAAATATGCTCCACACTATTTGAAAGCGAACTGTCGAAAACACATGCACACAATCGTAAAACGTGCTGGTGACCACGTGGTTAAAACCCCTCCCCTCCCCGACCAAAACCACCTTGCAAATCTAGCAAATCACGCAGCAAACTAGCAAATCACGCACACCATAGCGCTGGTAGGTCTAGCATACGTTGGGACGCGTGAACGGCTGACCGCACACAGGAACTACTTCATAGAGCCGAACCACCGCCGCCCATCGGCGTGATCATGACCCGTACTGACCAGACTGGGAGCCGTCTCCTTGATGACCATTCCGTCCCTCTGGGCGGTGTGTCGTCGTCGGGCGACAGGCGTCGGCGGCAGACGGCGGGCGGAAGACGAGTTGCTCCAGCGGCGGCGACCGGCGACCCTTCGTCGGCGGCGGCACGGTTCGCTCTGGGACGCGTCGCCTCCGGCAGCCAACTCTGATGGCCGAGACGCCGCTCTGACGTCACAGGGATCGATGCGTCGCCGCGCCGGTGGAAAATTCCACACCAAGTCGTGAGCGCGCCGGCGCGTCAGTGGAGAAGATCACTGCGTCCTGCCGGAGGAGGCGGCGGCGGCAGCTGGGTCGGTCGCGCGCCACTGCCGCAGCAGTCAGAGTCCAGGTTCACTCAACTCAAATGCGGTATATTCACACCGAATTCGATGTTAGTACACCGTTTGTGTTGTTGTTTGCAAAGATGACATTTCAATAGGATCACGAGCTAAAAAAAGAAACTAAATCCAATGTACATCGTTTGTGCATCACCAACTATGGGAACATGTGTGTTATTACATCGTTTATAATTCATATTATTTATACTTGCGATACGTTAATGCTTTACGATATACGTATATTTTTTTTAACAAGGTTTTTTAACATTGTCAACAATCGCGGTAATTACACCACTTGCGATTACACATGTTTTGGGTAGTCTGAATTTTGGTGGAGATGAGATGGGATGAGATGAGATATGAAATGACTCTTAGGAACTGGAAGCTCCAAATTATTTCACTTGGCCCCAGAAACCGCTTCCACGGCTCCCCCGATAGGGACACTCGTGAACAAGGACTTCACGCCAAAGCTCGTCACCTTTTTGCTGGCGAAGTTCATCTCTCGGATTCTACCTAGTGTAGTGTATACCTATATCGTATATGTGTGGAATTTGGAGCACTACAGTTTCCGGGTGGAATAATGTCGTCAAATCAGCGGCATCACCATGGTCTGACCATTGATTACTGTTCTGGTATGTTTTTTATGGAAACCCTCCAAGCGGACAAGTACAAATCTATGATTGGTCCCAACTCCCTTTGGCTGAGATACGTAGATGACGCACTGGTGATCGTTGATCAAGATACTGATCTCGATGCGGTCAACACAAATATTAACGCTGTACATCCATCGATTCAATTCACGTTAGAAAAAGAAACAGAAAAAGAAAATGAGGCCAAGATTCCTTTCTTGGACACACTGATCAAACGTTGTGAGAGTGATGCACATTTTCAGTGTACAGAAAGCCCACTAACAAAAACGATGTTTTCCACTACTGCTCGGGTCACAGGCATGAAACAAAAACAGGGTTCCTAATGTTTTTTTCTTAAGGGCTTATATAATCTGCAATCCTAAATTCCTCGCATAAAAATTGTCCTTCATCAAGGAGTTTTTCAAGTTGCTGAAATATCCAGAGGGTCTGATAGTGAAGTTGCTCCAAAAAGCGGAAAAGGTGATTTGCATGAAAAAGGCCAAGCAACGAGTTTTGACAAAAATGTGCATATCAGTACCGGAATCACAGGGAGCAGTCACCATCTCCCGATTCACAAAATACAAAATTAACATCAGTCTCTCAGCAGGGGTCAAAATCAAAGACATAGTCAAGAAAGGGGTCCGCAACGTGAACGGAAAAAGCATAGTCTACAAAATTCCTTGCGCAGGAGGATGTGGAAAAAGTTACTATGGGAAACGGGGCGGGGGATAGTGGCTAGAATTGGGGAACATCGTTCAGACATCAGATACCATAGACTTTCTAATGCTATGGTGGCGCATGCCGATAAAGAAGGCCATCTCCCAAATTGGAAAGGAGCATCTGTTCTTAGTGGTGGACTTGGGAAGGGGTGTCGGAAGACGATGGAATCCGCGTATATTGCCACACGTGAGAATATCATGGTGTTTCTGGTAGTTTCAAAATTGCAAGTGTTGTAGCGGAACTGATTGGGGAACATGTTGAAAAAGAGATAGGTTAAACATCACTGTCATACTTATTTGGCCGGTTCCAATTTACTGTTTTTTTCTATTTGGTTTATTCGGTGTCAGCGCATGCGAAATGCTGTATGATTTATGCCTCGTGACCTGTATTAAAAAAATGACAAGTGTTAAATATTCCCATGCCTGTAAATCGTCGGTAGCTTGAGAAAGGCGTGAGCCGCCTTGCGTGAGCCGCCTTGCGTGAGCCGCCTTGCGTGAGCCGCCTTGCGTGAGCCGCCTTGCGTGAGCCGCCTTGCGTGAACCCAAACGCTGCTAATAAAGTTATGCTTCCACTGCTCTGTGTTCTCGTATATATTGTATATATATATATATATATGCACATATATACATATCCAACATGGAAATAATGGAATTAAGTCGATAAAAGGACCAAACAAAACAAAATTATATTCCACAAATTATTCATATTCCTGATCAAGCTCGTGTTTTAGGATAGACTCCAGGGGTGTTATTTTAAATACCTTGGAGGGGGAAGTGCGTCTTCAGTGTTGGCTTTGTCCTTCCCCCACCCCCCACCCCCAATCACTTCAACTATTTACATGGGGACCCTATTGAATGTGTCTCTCCAATCCATGTTAGCCTGCCCATTGTCTTCATGTATTCCCCAATAATTTTCAGAAATTAACACCCTATTACCCCACCCAACACCCAACTGTTCCTAATAGCTTAGGTTAATGTTAACTTAGAAGTTTAGTCAAGTTAAGCGTAAGATAAATACTGATTTCCCAACAGTCTAAATCTTCCGAATTAACATCGCCCTATAAACCTGATCATGGCACCCGCCCAAACCAGACTCGGGAACCCCATCGAAAAGTGCTTGTTGCGCGCCCGCGTTGATTCAGTGCAAAGCTAAAGCTTTCGTGTATTGATGTTCAATGGCGCGGCCAGGATTTTCATAAGGGGAGAGGGAGGCGACCAAAAAAATGGTGGGGAACAGCGACCGCTTTCGGCGCGTTTGGCGTGCCGAAGATTTCTCGTTTTGCGTCGTGAAAATCTCAAAATTTCTTATTTGATCTAGTGTTACATTTATTGCTAAGGAGGAGGGGGCCGGTCCCAAGGCTGCGCATCCGGCGATGTTTTACTTTCCAGTCAACGTGATAATGCGAATGGGGGAATAATTAGGGAAGCATAATAACGTCGTTCGTGTAAAATGAAGTGAATAATAAATATAAATATAAATATATGCCATCCTTAGACCCACAAAACTAATGTAAGCACAGCTAGCTCACTCACGTGATGACCGTGGGGCACGAGCGTAATCTGCACGTGATGGTGGCATGGCTCCGGTGATAAACGGATAAGTCTGAGACAGCCTGGGACATGGCCATTTAGTGGCCTAGTTCTGGGGGCCACAAGATACGTGGAACTTCCTTTTGGTTCAATTATATTGGGATAACTGTTATGATGTTCTCCATGCTGCGATATGTGGGTAGAGTGCGGGACTCTGACTGATCTGACTGGGCCGTTGGCTGATCATCTTCTTTTTTGTCCAGTCTATCGTTTTTTTCTGTTCAACGCCAACGGAATAAAACAAGATTAAGTACTTCGTGTAGTTGTTTATTTACACGTGTTTGCAGTATTGCCAGAGGTTTTGGAGAATCAGATTGCACCATATTCCTGTTATGGATTACAGCATATTAACATGCTAAAAGTGCATTGTCATCATGTTTGCTCTGTTGGAATGCTCTTTAATCATTGCACAGTCACTTTGCATCTCTAATTAATATGTTCGGAATGCTCTCGTATTGTTTGTATTTGCTGTGGTGTAATGTGCTTTGATTTGCTGTGATCTAGTTTCTCCATGCATTTTATGCCATGCTTTTTATATTTATTGGCCATAATGGTGCGGGAGATATCCAGGATTTATATACAATATTCCTTCCACAAAGCTGGAAGGCTTTTGAAAATTCCTCAATTGCATTTTGGCAACATTGATTTTTGAAAGCCTTCCATGTTACCATCTGTATGCATTCGACATTTTTCTAGATTTGAAATGAGGTAGTCATTTAATTCAAGATCTCAGACTTATCGAATGTTTGGCTTTCAGCAATATTTTGTGAAGAATGAGCTGAAAACACAAATGAGGTAAATCATCAGTTATTATACCAGAAGCACGCACATAAGAGATATCATTGATGAAAAAGTTATCTAATACAGCACAAGATTCATTACATACACGAGTAGCATTTGGAATTGTGGGGAGATATCCATTTGAAGCTAGGAAGTTAGTACATGAGTGTGTCCTTATCCGAGGAATATTTCAAGTAGTTGTAGTTCTAATCACCTACTCAAAATAGATCTCACTGTGCACGCTTCAGGAACAAGGCAAAACATGGGCAAGGAATAGATCAGACCAAGTGTCGCGATGAAGAAAGAAACAGTAGCGGCTTCACACCGTTCAGAGGAGACCGACACGCTTTCTCTTTGATGGGATGACGTATATCAGCACAGGGCGGGAGGCGGTCATACCACGTCGTGACGGCTCTTCGTAACGTCGCAGGTTGGTGCTGAAAAACCATGCAGCCAGCAGCGAAAGGGACCAGAGCCAGCGCTGCACTCATCATGTCCAGTGCAAACGAACCCTGCCAGTTGCTACACCTCGCCTGCAATCGATGCGACCCCCCCCCCACACACACACAATTTAAGATAACTCATGTTCTAATCTGGTGTTGCAACTGGCAACTTAGCAACCTGATTCTGTTGCACGATCGATTCAACGATCAGAACATTCTGATCGTAATTGTATTTTGAACATCGGGATATTGGTGCCCGATGTAGCCATGGACAAACAGTAGCTCTCGCCTGTTCCGACCGATCAAATGCGAGATCCGATGTTGTGTAGACTGGGATACAATTTATTGCTGGCCACCAGAACCAGAAAAATATCCGTGATAGCAGATTACATTGCACCAAAATCGTTCTTCTAACGTCACCACTGAAACCTTGCGATTAAGCTTCACGCCTTTTCAGACCATGTCGTGGTCGATCCACTTGTCAACTGGTATCACGCGACTAGACAAATGGCCGGGACGGGGAAAACTTACCATAAGAGCATATTCATTGCATATATTGGTTGGAAATAGCAGCACAACAAAACGCGACCACGACTTGCGTATATATTGCAAACGGTTTCAATTAAACACCGGGCTAGAGATACAATGACGCTTACTGAGTAACTAACACTGTTGGCAAAATTGGTGGCATCTTACGGCTCAGTATGTCACCACAGACATCGAATGTACACGAGCATCTTGAGATTATCATTTTGAGTACGACTGCATCACATTTTGTTTGTCTAGCAGAACGGAGTATTGGTGGGTCAGACCAGCAGTACGTAGCACGAGAGCAGCCACTCTTCCACTTACATACCATGCCAGCTACAAGCTTCCCCAGATGTTCGCGGAACAGAGCAGTGACGTCCGAGGCTAACTCCGGGACGTTTCGTCACAGGGCGCTGGTGCACCCGAACTGCCCCCCCGGCATCTGACCACAACAGCACGACCAAACCGAGCCTAGAAACAGGCGGTCGGCGCCTGTCGCGGTGTCAGCAGACACCGCCGCCCATAACTCGCTGGCAGGCTCCATTGTTCCGGCTCGGCCCGTCTCAGCATTACCAGCCGCCTCAGGTGGCCGGAGCGGCCGCCTAATCATCTTCCCAGAAAACGTCGTCTTCCTGAAACAGGCCAACCACGGCCGTCAGTGTCACGTAATGAGTCACGTGATGAATGACACGAGCGCCGCACGGCAGTGGCAGAACACGTGACGTGGACACCGCCGGCGGAGCGGCCCATATAGCTGGCTCCCGGAAAATGTCAGGGAATTTCTCGACTAAAAAGATCGCAGGACCGTAGTGCCCTACAACTCCGAAGTATCCAATACGCCGAAATTACTCATTGTTGAAATTCCCAAGTATTTCAAAATTCGACATAACAATATATTCTGGTGGACGGATTAACCGATAGTCACTGGCGTATTCCCACATTCGCCAAACACTGGCGGAGGATGGGCGATTTTTAGCTCCTAAATCTGTTACCTCGTAACTCCTGACTCTACGTCACAGGTCAGGATAAGCAAACAGTTTGAATGTGTTTAGAAAATTGCTTAGCTCTAAAAAAAAGGTTTGTCAAAAACTATTCGTATGAGTGATTACTCACATCAAAGAGGCAAGCACTGATATTAACATATGCTACATGTATGTGGTCAAATCAAGTGCAAGTCAAATGAAGTCATGTGAGGTCACTGCGCATTAACGTAGACCTGCTACACGCGATGCATGTTTGTCAGTCATATAAAAAAAACTTCACGAAATCCTATTGACGCATATATTGCAGAAACGCCCACAGTGCATCTGAACACAACTAGCTTTGTGAAAAACTATTCCTGAAAGTCCTGGATGCAAGCAGAAATGGATAAGCGAAAGGAAACGGCGCGAAATGTATGGCTTTTCATGGCCATGAAATATATAATTCGCATAAGGCCATCGACCATGCGGACGTTTATGTCCTCTTTCGTGCACGTTACTCTAGAATAATCACAGCCAGGGCTGGAGATCGCATGATGACCTCCAGTGATCACATGATGATGATCACTGAAACGCATGGTGGAGGGGGGCGGGGAGGGGGGGTGCACTGTATCGACCAGGGCCTTGATTATCACGGGTTCGGTGGACACAACATTAAACATTATCTCAGTTTAAGAACTCTTCGGATTTAGACACTCCGCGAAATAAGTATTGGCTCAGATCATCATTTCCCCAATGGCGTGTGATTACATTGGAAGAAAGTTGCACTCTCTTGAGATTTTCCCACGAATAGGTCGACATGGTGGGCGGTGAGCACCACCCAGCTAAGCCTGGCTGACTCCATTGTGGCCAGTCAGATTCCGACACCATTGGTGGTGTCGTTATTTGGGTGTCCGGCTCTAGGCTGGGCTGGTGGTGCTGGGCCGCTGGTGACGCGTGCTGCAGATGACGACCATAGTGCGGGCCGAGGAGCCTCAGACGGTACATAGTGCGGGCCGAGGAGCCTCAGACGGTACATGAGTGGCTGTGGCATGTGGCGACCATAGTGCGGGCCGAGGAGCCTCAGACGGTACATAGTGCGGGCCGAGGAGCCTCAGACGGTACATGAGTGGCTGTGGCATGTGGCGACCATAGTGCGGGCCGAGCAGCCTCAGACGGTACATGAGTGGCTGTGGCATGTGGCGACGTGCTGCAGATGACGACCATAGTGCGGGCCGAGCAGCCTCAGACGGTACATGAGTGGCTGTGGCAGATGACGACCATAGTGCGGGCCGAGCAGCCTCAGACGGTACATGAGTGGCTGTGGCATGTGGCGACCATAGTGCGGGCCGAGGGGCCTCAGACGGTACATGAGTGGCTGTGGCATGTGGCGACTATGGTGCTGCCGAGCAGCCTCAGACGGTACATGAGTGGCTGTGGCATGTGGCGACTATGGTGCTGCCGAGGGGCCTCAGACGGTACACGAGTGGCTGTGGCATGTGGCGACTATGGTGCGGGCCGAGGGGCCTCAGACGGTACATGAGTGGCTGTGGCATGTGGCGACTATGGTGCGGGCCGAGCAGCCTCAGACGGTACATGAGTGGCTGTGGCATGTGGCGACCATAGTGCGGGCCGAGCAGCCTCAGACGGTACATGAGTGGCTGTGGCATGTGGCGACTATGGTGCTGCCGAGGGGCCTCAGACGGTACATGAGTGGATGTGGCATGTGGCGACCATAGTGCGGGCCGAGGGGCCTCAGACGGTACATGAGTGGCTGTGGCATGTGGCGACCATAGTGCGGGCCGAGCAGCCTCAGACGGTACATGAGTGGCTGTGGCATGTGGCGACCATAGTGCGGGCCGAGGAGCCTCAGACGGTACATGAGTGGCTGTGGCATGTGGCGACTATGGTGCGGGCCGAGGGGCCTCAGACGGTACACGAGTGGCTGTGGCATGTGGCGACTATGGTGCTGCCGAGGGGCCTCAGACGGTACATGAGTGGCTGTGGCATGTGGCGACTATGGTGCTGCCGAGGAGCCTCAGACGGTACATGAGTGGCTGTGGCATGTGGCGACCATAGTGCGGGCCGAGGAGCCTCAGACGGTACATGAGTGGCTGTGGCATGTGGCGACTATGGTGCTGCCGAGGGGCCTCAGACGGTACATGAGTGGCTGTGGCATGTGGCGACTATGGTGCTGCCGAGGGGCCTCAGACGGTGCATGAGTGGCTGTGGCATGTGGCGACTATGGTGCTGCCGAGGGGCCTCAGACGGTACATGAGTGGCTGTGGCATGTGGCGACTATGGTGCTGCCGAGGGGCCTCAGACGGTACATGAGTGGCTGTGGCATGTGGCGACTATGGTGCTGCCGAGGGGCCTCAGACGGTGCATGAGTGGCTGTGGCATGTGGCGACTATGGTGCTGCCGAGGGGCCTCAGACGGTCATGAGTGGCTGTGGCATGTGATATGGCTGCTGAGGCAGGCCCAGACCGAGTAATACAACGTCTGCGTGGAACGGTCGGTTGCGCGAAGTGCAATCCCCAAATTGAGATGTCTATTTAGACACGTTTGTTTCTTTTTATATGTGTTTCACTTCAATCAGTTTTAGAGGCTTTTTCTAATACATGTGATATCTAAGACTCCAAAACGAGCATTTTTGCTTTAGTTGACGCATCCACACACGGACCGAGGACGGAGACCAACATGGGTAGCAATATGGATATGTGGGTCATCCGAACACGACCTCATTAGTGCTGCACGTGCTCCAGAAATCCTTGAGATCATGCATGGGTCCCGAGCTTATTAAAACGATAGCGAAACATTACACAGGGCTAATTTGTGTATCTGTACTTTGAAACCGGACGCCGGCTAAATTCACAGCACAAAACTTCCCAAGATCCATGTCACACAAAAACGGCCACCTGACACAAAGTGGAGTCAATTATCTCGGAAATAAGCCAGTGGCAGGTCGCAGAGGTAGGTGGCTAGAGATACGTAGAACACATACAAATATCCATTTGAGAACGCTTCGCTTCGTAAGAACTGGCTTTCGTTACACCGCTTGGTTCAGATCACTGCCAAGCACGGTCGAGACGCCACCATGGCAGGCAACAAGCAAGCGGCAATAATTTGAACTGTGACTGAACGGGGCGCGGCCGGTGGGCACGATGAAGCGGCACGATGAAGCGGCACGATGAAGCAGCACGGCCACAGCCCATGGACTGGCGATCAGCGGCGGTCGAACGGGGCGCGACCGGAGGTCACGATGTGCCAGTCCGGCCACGACTCACGGACTGGCAGTCAGCGGCGGCCGCGCCGCGGCCCGACTCGTGCCGGCCGGAGGTCACGATGTGCCAGTCCGGCCACGACTCACGGACTGGCAGTCAGCGGCGGCCGCCGCGCCCGTGCCGGCCGGAGTCCGATGCCTGCCGGCCGGAGGTCACGATGTGCCAGTCCGGCCACGACTCACGGACTGGCAGTCAGCGGCGGCCGCGCCGCGGCCCGACTCGTGCCGGCCGGAGGTCACGATGTGCCAGTCCGGCCACGACTCACGGACTGGCAGTCAGCGGCGGCCACGCCGCGGCCCGACTCGTGCCGGCCGGAGGTCACGATGTGCCAGTCCGGCCACGACTCACGGACTGGCAGTCAGCGGCGGCCGCGCCGCGGCCCGACTCGTGCCGGCCGGGATTGGTATTCACTACGCTACCGTTGGTCTGGGAGGGTCGTAACCTGACGTCATCCATTTCGTGACTCCCTACGGACGGTCGCTGACTCGGCCATCGGCATCGAACCTCAATGCTATCTGGGTCATCACGAAAATTACGCCACTGAACATACAGCTGGATGGCCTGCGGTCTTAGGACGATAGGACGCATGGATCGCGGCTGCAGGAACACCTCACAGACTGCGCCTATAAATTAACAGATGGGGACAGTTCACGGCTCGTTCCACAAATCACACAAGTAACTACAGTAATTCGTGTAACAATTAACTATGGCAACGCACTTTCGGGCTCTACGAAGCAAACGTCATTACGGAATTCGAATTGAGCGTACACGAATGGTCATGGTACTAACATTAGCATGAATATAGACGTACTGTATATATATATATATATCAATACTTTATATCCTTAGACACTGCGGATCAGTTTTTTCCTAAGCAGACCTTATTGCACGGATCACCAGTCACGACTGTCCTATCTATTAATCCCAATTCAACAGCAAAATGCTAACAGAGAGCTTGACGCGCCACCATTGCTCCGACGCAGGCTCAGCATTATTGCGCTACCGGCCTTATCGGGCCAGTCGCCAGCTGACCCTGCCATCCGAGGGCTAAAGTGAGCGCGTGGAGCGACGCAGCCTTATCTGTCCTGGACATAGAAATCCCACGCAGACCGGCGCTTCAATCAACAGCTATTGGAGTGACAAACAGCTGATGAGATAGACGGCGATAATGAATATGCTAGTAATGGTGGAGAAGACATTTCACACTGTCATTACTAGTGATGGTGGCCCGACAGCCAGGAGAGAGATAAGGGCCATTCCGGGTCAAATGACAAAAGTAAACTCCAAATTGTTGACCGCGCCCTCTCTGATTTATATGTAAATGGGCATACTGGTTTATGTGAGGAGGCTTACATTCTTTCGGCACGAAATTTTCAATATTTTCCTACCCGACCAGGCCGCAAGACGCTCGGTCAGATCCCAGCCACCAGCTGTCCCTTCTCATTGCGTGTATTTTTTTTTTAATCCGCCCGGCTGGACCCGACCAGCGCGAACCTGTGCGGATCAATGGCGGGAGCGCAAACTCCGGAGAAATTAAACGCCGAACCCGGGTTAATCACCTCGTACTGGCCCGCTGCTCCGTCCCAACCAGTCAACAACAAGAATCTTTTGATGGCAAGCCGGTCCCGATCAACATAAGGAGAAAGGCCGGCCAGCCGTGAGATCGGTGACCCCGGTGAAAATTATAGACCCCGGAAGACCGTCCTGACGTCCCCAGGTGGCTTCACGATACACACGGCCTAGGGAGAAGAAAAATGCACTCCCACCAATCATGGGGAAGAACACAATCCGGAGCCCTGAAAGTGGCTGTAGAATAGAAGAGGCGGAGCCAGAGCGAGGGAAGAAAACCTGGCAGTCTGACAGAAGGAATCTCTCTCTCTCTCTCTCCCCCTCTCTCTCTCTCTCTCTCTCTCTCTCTCTCTCTCTCTCTCTCTCTCTCTCTCTCTCTCTCTCTCTCTCGCTCGGAGACACTCTCACTCGGGCAGTCTCTCACTCACGGACGGAGCAATCTCAGGCTGAGTCGAGACGACCGAAGAGGCCAGCCGACCAGCAAAATGTTATTGCCATCGGTCTGCCATGCCTTCTTCCTTCTTCTAAACCGGCCTATTTTCTATCACAGCTATTTCCCCCTCAACCAAATTCATTGCTGAAAGGAGCGACCCGTCTTATGGGGGGGGGACAAATATAATAAATTCAAGGAGATGTGTGGGGAGGGACGTGCGAAACGGCCGGTGGCGCCGACGTCGCACGCCTATGTACAGGATATGTATGTATGTATGGGGGGATTGGACGAAGAAGGCGTGTGCCAGGAACGTTCCCCGGTCCTGTTGGCGTGCAATGTAAATACATGTAAATATAATACCCTTGAGGATATAAATGTTTGAGCGCACCAGCAGAGACACGGAGCAGTTGCCCAGCCTTTGGCGTGCATAATAAGCGGTGAAAGGGAATATTTGGGCTACAAGGGGGTGGCATAGCTTGGGCTAACGATCAGGGATCCTAGGCGCAAACCAGATCCTAACATCCGCCTTTAGGACCTCGGGCCGGAGTCGGTCGTAAAAATGACCATCGCTTGGCCTAATATGCCGTACGTTGAAAACTGTATGTGCAACATCCGCCTCGCAGGACCACCGAGCCAGAGCGGGTCGTGAAAATGATCATCGTTCGGTCTGAGAGTAATCACGTTGAACACTGTGCTTGCAATATCCATGTTTTTCCCTCCTCGTCCAAAGCGTTCGACCCTCACATTAACCGGAGCTAAAGAAGTAATATTATAGCCTAACTACCCACCGTGGTGCAAACTGATTCACAATTCCAAAAACTATAGGGGTGCCATCCAGCTGTTTGTTCAGTGGCGTAATTTTCGTGATGACCCAGATAGCATTGAGGTCCGATGGCGATGGCCGAGTCAGCGACCGTCCGTAGGGATTAACGAAATGGATGACGTCAGGTTACGACCCTCCCAGACCAACGGTAGCGTAGTAAATACTTCGGCGATCAGGTGGATGGAGGGGAGGATATTTACGTCCAGAACTGAAATGGCGATCGCGCCTCGGGGGGTGGGGGCTGAGGGGCGCGTGCCGAACTTTTCGCTGATGGGCGCGTACCGAACTTTTAGCTGAGGGGCACGTGCCGCACTTTTCGCTGAGGGGTACGTGCCACGCCTTCGCTCGGATAGACGAGAATAGTACCATGGGTACTCTCCCGATACAAGGGATGATTCACATATGATGCTTGGATATGTGCTTGAGAGTAGCTTGCCATATGAAGTCATTTTATAAGCGAGGCAGCCGACCTGCGAGCCGTCCTCCTATGGACTGAACGTTCTCGGGTGATGGTAGTGAGTGTTCAAGCCCGTCTAAATTATCTAGAATATTGAAGTTACATAGACGGCCAGGGGACGTGCCCAACGTCGTATGGATCCGTGCCCGCCCGAGGACACCGTGACCTGGTCACACATGCACAGCGAGTAAGACCCGGCGCGGTCTCGACTGTTTTTTTTAAAGGTTAGGTAGGTCGGTCAAAGGCACCAGAGCACTTGTATAAGCCCTCAGAGCCAGTACGATGAGCCCCCTCGTGGCAGTTAAGACTTTGTCCAGGCGAGGAACGCTGCCAATAATGGCTAGGCCAGCTATGATTGGCAGTGAAAGGTTTACATATTCGGCCAACATGCCATAAAAAAATAGAGCAATAGTCTGTCGATATATGTGTTTGTGTGCCGCTCAGGGGGGGGGGGGTAGCTAAATTTGGGAACCAAGCAATTCGTTAATTAATAAGGATAGAATGAATGGGCCGAGCGAATGTAAAGTGAATGAGGAGAATGAATCTGTGTAGGTAGCTTTAAAGACCAGTGGAAGCCGCTTGGGGCTTATCACAGCCACCTAAATTGTGCGGTACATTGTACAAAATTATACTACTATTAGCGTCCAAAGTCCCAACTCGAGACAAGTCATTGAAACCAAGGGCAAATTACATTCTCATCAATTCTCTAATACAACGTATTCTTTCTAATTTGGCTAGAGGCACCTATATAGTGTTCACAAAATTTTGACCTCGCATACATATAAATTCGTGTTAGGGACGGTAGCTCAAACAACATCAAGCCGGCTGGGGTTTGGGGAATGTGTGGTGGAGGTGACGGGGGAAACACAGCACATCACACCCCCGATATAGGCACAATCAGCAATGGGGTGATTTAGGTCAGTTTCAATTAGCTCAGTCCGAGTTAAGATCAGCCCTCAAGTAGTTCAGCCAGTTTCAGTTCAGCTTAGGCAAGGTTAGCATTACTTTTCACACACCCAGCACAGCTCCCACACACACACGCACAACACCCCATACCCACCAAACCACCAAACCACCGCCCCCACACCCCACCGACGGCAGAGCCGCCACCCCTAAAATTTATCTGCGGCACAGATTACGACTCTGAGGTTTTTCGGCTTACAGGTCGAAGGGGTCACGAATACAGGGTATCAAATGTGTAATTTAAGGAGAAAGTTCATATAGAAAATAGTTTCATCTGTATAGAGGCAGCAATTGGCTTACTAAACGTTTATACACAAGTTGAAAGAGGAACGTCTGTCCGATACAATCCCAAAAACAAGTGCGATCTTCTTAATTCAACCATTGACCTTGTGATGACGTGACGTTTCATTGAAATCGCGACCTTCTAAAAAGTCCTATGTTAATTTTAAACCACTTTGAATCAAAGCGCGCCCAGTCGATTGGTTACTGATAACGCAAGTCTTCTTTTAAAAGCCGTCTCCATGATGGGTCACGAAGGTCAAATGCCATGGTATAGCATGACCTCCAAATAGTGTTATTTTACGTGACAAGAAGCATATCCGATATCAATGTCATTTAAGAGTTGCTTGGTCGTAGAGCACGACAGTGATATTGCCCTGTATGTAATAGTTAAAAAGATCACATGTGGGTCAATGATCTGGCCTCGATATGGTGGAGTTGTTTGTAGTGTAGAAGCGACAGTGGCGGTGACTGTAGAAAATGGTTGATATTCTTGTGGTATTTGGATGATGGTTTTTTCCTTTTCTTTTCCATGCATGAAAAAGAACATGAAAAATTATTGCATGAAAAATTATTGTTCATGCATACACGCCAGTTCATGAACTGGCGTGTATGCAATCAAGACCTGCAATGTTGTTGCTCTTGAGAAGGATGTATGATCGAAAAGTTTGAGTCATTAATACAAGTAATATTTAATACAACGAAGAATGGCTCTTAGATGCTCCTGGGTTTTAGACATTGCGTGTTAAACGTTGAGTAATAAAGTATAATCCTTAACGTTACTTTTAATGTCAACTCAGCACCTCCTGGTATATTGAAGGTCGTATGCTTTCTTTACACGCAAAGTAATATTTACGCAAAACACAGTATTCCTTACCAATGTCGGTCAAAACGTTTTATTGTACTTTACTTTCTATCATGGTATGCAAGGAAATGGTCCATTTCTTCCAACAATTACAAGCGTTGTAGAATACTGGATATTGGTCTCATTGTAAAGCTTTTGCTGATAGGTGCCAATTATGGTAGATATTTAAGTGTATCAGAGGAAACGGAAGTCACATATGAGTTAGTGTCGTGCCCGAAGGCTAATGTTTGAGGGGTACGAGCATTATAGAAAGCATTCCATATGGATGTCGTTTGAGAACAGCTTGTTCGGAGAAAACACGGCGACGTACGTGTCATGAAAGGTCATATTGGTTACATTTGACATTCGTTGTTTTATAAAACGGTTATATGACGCCTTGTAGGACTCGGTCATGGTGTGGTCTACCCGTGTCGCTGGGGCATGTCGACGCGTGGGCAATGCGTTATCTTCCTCTGGTCGTCACTCTTTTAATGGCGTTGTTCTGACCGCCAGGGCCACGCACGTCCTTGAACAAGAACTGAACAGGAAAGCGGTTCTCGATTTTACGAGTCCGACGACATTAGTAGGTTATGTCCGGGGACGTGGGATGTTATCACGAAATTTGCAACGCAAAAATGACTAAGTTTGCGCAATCTTCGCGATTCGTAGATTACTTATAAGGAGGGGAATGCCGGCCCTGTTATCGGATTTTCAACCTTCGCGAGTCTGAGGCCTCGTCACCGAGTGTTGGCCGCCAGCCGGGCACTCATAATGTTCGTGTGTTTATATCACCAAAACCAGATGCTCCAGATTGCGACGCTGAGGGTTGGTGAACTTGCAGACAATTTCATGGAAAAAATGTCAGCGTTGTAAGCAGTCGGGAATGCATGACGCATGTATACACGAAATGTTCACGAGACAGGGAAGTGGGTGAATATCGGTGTAGCTTAGAACTGCTAGAGATCGATTAGAGACGGAAGAATTCCATCCCAAAATGTGGATATCTGTTGATCGTAGCGCGTTGGTTGTAGTGCTTCCGGCTGACCAGTAAGTTTCCACGTTGAGTGATGCAACATCGCAGCTGACGCGCCACTACTTGATCGTTGAGGCGCAATGGCAGCATAGGCGTAGGAACAGGGGGCCAGGGGGGCCATGGTCCTCCCACTTTTCAAAGTGTGGAGGGGGGGGGGGCAACAATGGTAGCTGGCCCTCCCACTTTTGAGACATTTAAATTTAATAAAAGGCAGCATGCACACGTTTGAATCTATGAAGAAGTTCCTGCAATCCATAACTAACAAAAAGTTGCACATATCACATGGTAGCACTTCATTTTTTAAGTCATGAACACTTGAACATGACCTAGCAACAACGCAACTAATTCAGGAGTTGATGTAATGCAGCAGATGCATGGATATTCACACCTTATATTATGTTATGAAAAGACTATAAAGCAGACGATGTACCAGCTAGTACCAAAATACATTCATATAGAGTTTCACTGTGATTCCTTTACTGTTAGCATATTTAACATCGATTTCATTAATATTATCAACAGTAGAAAATGATAAAGGCTGAAGGCAGTAACGTAACACAATTAAGGTAAGACGTACAATTTGCAAGTGCAAATTCCTTGCCTTGATATTACATAGCCATGTATTATATATGGCCTTACTCCTAGCTCCCATCCGTTTCAACATTTACATGTATTTTGATCATTGAAGCATACAATTACTGCCACGATACATACATTGCGTGACTGTAGTATGAAATAGAACGTAAAAAGTTCCACATTTCAATGGATTTTCACAGTTTGGCACAGCACACAAATATCCAACCTTTCCAGTGAGATGCCTGGGTATTATGGGTGCTGGTATCCAACATAGCAAAATACATATTTCATCATTTATTATGGTAGCATAGATACAATAATGAAGTCCACAACCTATTATATCAACTTCAAGTGCGAGAACGCCTGTCAGAATCTCAGAATCCCCGAGAGGATTAGGCGCTCGTGGTGCGACCTGACAAGGTCACACGAGGAGTGATATGAAGAGTGATGATGTGACGAGTAACGAGCGATGCTTGTCATGTGGCATGAGAAGGCACATTACGAGCATGGCAACTGACCCGAGTGGATCTTCAGCTGGGTAACTGCGTAGTGGCATTGACAGCACGTTAAACATTGGATTCGAATTATGTCGTTGAACAGAAATGTTCGGTAAGATGGTGGTGCCATGGCATATGTAACAATATCTGCTTAGCAAAGACACTGATCCCATAATCTATTCAATGAAGACATTTTGATTAAAAGTACAAAACACCGAATTACAACGGAGACTACTTCCGAGGCTTTTCATCGTCCAGTGATGTGTACGTCCAGGCTGAGATTTAAGAACCCTGAAGATAATGAGATGAATTTAGGCCAATTGCAGGGTGTATATTTCTGAACACTACTTCTGGTGCAAGCAGTTAACTGGGCATAGGAAAGTTCATTTTGTGCGATGTACTCCATAGACGTCATGGTTAAGCTATGCAATCATTGGGGCATGCGCATTGGCGTACCGAAGGGAGGGACATTGGAGCAGTCCCCCTCCCCATGAGAGGTTGTGGGTCCCAAATAATCGCGCCTGGGTTCGGAAAAATAGCGCCAGGCTCCCTAAAAATCATGCTGGTGTTCCCAACAATCGGACCGGGGCCCATAAAAATCACTTTGGAGCCGCCAAAAAGTCGCGCAAAGATCCCTGAAAATGAGGCTGGGGCCTCCCAAAATCCCACCAAGGCTCCTGAAAATCACATTGAATGCCTCAAAAATCGTCCCGGGACCCAAAAATGACGCTAATGGCACCAAATGTGGGATCGGGTCCCTGAAAATACCATTGGGCCTCCAAAAACTCGCGCCGGGACCACGATAAGTCGCGCCAGGACCCCATGAAATCACGCTAAGGACTTAAGAGGTTGGGCCGTGCCCCTGTAAATCACGCTGAGGGCCAAAACGTTTCTCCGGACCTCCCGAAAATTACGCTAGGCCCGAAAAAGACTGGCCGGGCCCTCAAAATCACGCTGGGTCCCAAAATGTCGGGCCGGGCCCCTGATAATCGCTCTGGGGGCACACAAAGTTTGACCGGGCCCCTGAAAACCACACTGGGAGTAGAAAATATCTTGCCTTGGGCCTTGAAAATCACGATGGGGGCCGTAGAAAGACTGTCTGGACCCCAGAAAATCACGCTGGGGACTCAAAAGTTCGCTCCTGGGTCCAGAAAATCACGCGGGGGGCCGAAATAGTCGTGCCGTGGTTCTTGAAAATCACAACGGGGACTCAAAACGTTGGGCCCGGGCCACTGGAAATCACGCTGAGCCTGAAGGTAACAAAACGTCGCACCTGGGCCCCTGAAAATCACGCTAGGGGCATGTCAGATCGCACCGGGGCCCCAAAAGTATCGTCGGGAACACCCAATAAATGAAGCCGGGGCAACGAAAAACCAGTCTGGACATGGAAAATCAGCGGTCGATCCAAGAGAAACCAGAACGTGTTGGGCCCACAAAGACGTGTCGAGGCCACTAAAACTCGCGATAGGCATCTCCACAAATGAAGACATGGTCCAAAAATCGCACTTAGACCCAAAAACGTCGCGTCGCTGTCCTTGGAAATCACATTAGGGGCCCACAAAGTCCCGCCGGAGACTCACACGACGCAGCTGGCTTCCCAAAAATAAATTCCTACCCGGAATGTTACTCTACGGCCACACAAATTGCGTCAGACCCCAAAAACGCGCCTGGGCCCGGAAAAGAAGCGCTTTGGAAAAATGCACCGCGAGACCGAAGAATCGTACCGGGGCCCAAAAATATCGCGCAAGGGACTTACAAAAGAATACAAGTCGACCGCCAAAAATCACAAAAGGACTCCATCGAGTCGACCCGAGCACCAGAAAATTCAGAACAGGCCCCGAAAGAAAGTTCTCCAAAAGGCCTTTCTACTCTTACTTCTTACTTCAGCCATCGGCTGAAAAAAAAACAAATTCGTTGAGCAGCCGAAGTGGCATGCCAATGGCAAATGCCCCCCCATCCTGAAGAGATGGACTTCCAAGAACCCAATAATCGCGTCGGAGTCACCAAAAATGGTTCTGGGGCCCCATAAATTTGCGTCGGGCCCCAAGAATTAGGGGTTATAAATAAATGCAACGGGCACCAAAAAACTTGCACCGTACCCGAAAATTTGCACCGGGGAACGCCAAATTCGCACTAGGGCCCAGATAAGTACAACACGCTCCTCGAACTAGCGCCAAGCCCCCCACATATTGCGCTTTGGACCCAAAATTCCTGTCAATAGTCCCATAAATCCTGGTCGGGGCGTCAAAAATTCCCCTCGGGCTCCAAAAAATTGGCGTCGGTGGTCCCAGCTAAGCACAGCGTGGCCACAAAATCGTATCGAAACCCGACAAGGATCAAGCCGCTTGATCCTTGTCGGGTTCCGATGCGATTCGGACCTCAATGCTATCTGAGTCATCACGAAAATTACGCCACTGAACACACAGCTGGATGGCGCCCCTAGAGTTTTTGGATTTGTGAATTAGTTTGCACCACGGCGGGTAGTTAGGCTATAATATTACTTCTTTAGCTCCGGTTCATGTGAGGGTCGAACGCTTTGGACGAGGAGGGAAAAACATGGATATTGCAAGCACAGTTTTCAACGTGATTACTCTCAGACCGAACGATGATCATTTTCACGACCCGCTCTGGCTCGGTGGTCCTGCGAGGCGGATGTTGCACATACAGTTTTCAACGTACGGCATATTAGGCCAAGCGATGGTCATTTTCACGACCCACTACGGCCCGAGGTCCTAAAGGCGGATGTTAGGATCCGGTTTGTGCCTAGGATCCCTGATCGTTAGCCCAAGCTATGCCCCCCCCCCCCCCTTTTTATCCCAAATATTCCCTTTCACCGCTAATTATGCACGTCAAAGGCTGGGCAACTGCTCCGTGTCTCTGTTGGTGCGCTCAAACATTTATATCCTCAAGGGTATTATATTTACATGTATTTACACTGCACGCCAACAGGACCGGGGCACGTTCCTGGCACACGCCTTCTTCGTCCAATCCCCCATACATACATACATACCCTGTACATAGGTGTGCGACGTCGGCGCCACCGGCCGTTTCGCACGTCCCTCCCCCACACATCTCTTTGAATGTATTATATTTGTCCCCCCCCCCCATAAGACGGGTAGCTCCTTTCAGCAATGAATTAGGTTGAGGGGGAAATAGCTGTGATAGAAAATAGGCCGGTTTGGAAAAGGAAGAAGGCATGGCAGACCGATGGCACTCACATTTTTCTGGTCGGCTGGTCGGCTTCGGTCGTCTCGACTCAGCCTGAGATTGCTCCGTCCGTGAGTGAGAGACTGCCCGAGTGAGAGTGTCTCCGAGCGAGAGAGAGAGAGTCCGACAGAGGGAGAGAGAGAGAGAGAGAGAGAGAGAGAGAGAGAGAGAGAGAGAGAGAGAGAGGGGAGAGAGGGAGAGGAGAGAGAGAGAGAGAGAGAGAGAGAGAGAGAGAGAGAGAGAGAGAGAGAGAGAGAGAGAGAGAGAGAGAGAGAGAGAGAGAGAGAGAGAGAGAGAGAGAGAGAGAGAGAGAGAGAGAGAGAGAGAGAGAGAGAGAGAGAGAGAGAGAGAGAGAGAGAGAGAGAGAGAGAGAGAGAGAGAGAGAGAGAGAGAGAGAGAGAGAGAGAGAGAGAGAGAGAGAGAGAGAGAGAGAGAGAGAGAGAGAGAGAGAGAGAGAGAGAGAGAGAGAGAGAGATTCCTTCTGCCAGACTGCCAGGTTTTCTTCCCTCGCTCTGGTTCCTGGTTCTATTCTACAGCCACTTTCAGGGCTCCGGATTGTGTTCTTCCTCTTGATTGGTGGGAGTGCATTTATTTTTCCCCTTAGGCCGTGTGTATCGTGAAGCCACCTGGGGACGTCAGGACGGTCTGCCGGGGTCTAGAATTTTCACCGGGGTCACCGATCTCACGGCTGGCCGGCCTTTCTCCTTATGTTGATCGGAACCGGCTTGCCATCAAAACATTCTTGTTGTTGACGGGTTGGGACGGGGCAGCGGGCCAGAACGAGGTGATTAACCCGGGTTCGGCGCTTAATTTCTCCGGAGTTTTCGCTCCCGCCATTGATCCGCACAGGTGCGCGCTGGTCGGGTGCAGCCGGGCGGATTTAAAAAAAAATACACGCAATGAGAAGGGATAGAGCTGGTGGCTGGGATCTGACCGGGCGTCTTGCGGTCTGGTCGGGCAGGAAAATATTGAAAATTTCGTGCCGAAAGAATGTAAGCCTCCTTACATAAACCCGCATGCCCATTTACATCTAAATCAGAGAGGGCGCGGTATATACACACCTGGGTAGATCATGAATTAGTGCCATATAATTTGCTCTTCGCACTTGAAGAGCTGAATTAACCTTGTTATGGGTGCAAAATAACCCAATTTGGGTTGACGCACCCTAAAACCCCCATAATCAATCAATCAGAGAGGGCGCGGTAAAACATTTGGAGTTCACCTTTATCATTTGACCCGGAATGGCCCTTATCTCGCTCCTAGCTATCGGGCCACCATCACTAGTAATGGCAGTGTGAAATGTTTTCTCCACCATTACTAGCATATTCATTATCGCCGTCTATCTCATCAGCTGTTTGTCACTCCGATAGCTGTAGATTTGAGCGCCGGTCTGCGTGGGATTTCTATGTCCAGGACAGATAAGGCTGCGTCGCTCCACGCGCTCACTTTAGCCCTCGGATGGCAGGGTCAGCTGGCGACTGGCCCGATAAGGCCGGTAGCGCAATAATGCTGAGCCTGCGTCGGAGCAATGGTGGCGCGTCAAGCTCTCTGTTAGCATTTTGCTGTTGAATTGGGATTAATAGATAGGACAGTCGTGACTGGTGATCCGTGCAATAAGGTCTGCTTAGGAAAAAACTGATCCGCAGTGTCACCCTTTAAGGATATAAAGTATTGATATATATATATATATATATATATATATATATATATATATATATATATATATATATATATATATATCTATATATTTTTATATATATATATATATATTTATATATTTATATATAATATATATATATATATATATATATATATATATATATATATATATATATATATATATATATATATATTTATTTTATTTGTTATATATATATATATATATATATATATATATATATATATATATATATATATATATATATTCATGCTAATGTTAGTACCATGACCATTCGTGTACGGCTCAATTCGAATTCCGTAATGACGTTTCCTTCATAGAGCCCCAAAGTGCGTTGCCATAGTTAATTGTTACACAAGTTACTATAGTTACATTTGTTTTGTTTTTAAACACACGAACTCCGTACAATTATGTTAGCCTGCCAATCTTGGTCTGCCACACACCGGATCAAATAATTTTTGACCACCGATCACCGTCTTTTCTCTTTCTCATCCTTTCCAACATGAATCATGAGACTTCTTTTGCCATGGGCCAACAAGTAAGCTACGTTCTTGCTTATTCTTTCTCCTCACCAACATCGGTGACATTTACAACGGGGGACATCTTAGAGACGCATCATGGAAACTAGAGCACATCACATACTCATTATTGAGGCTGTAATAAGCTTGCACCCCCCCACACACACACACACACATAGCGGAAGTTGAGGAAATTTTGCTTGAACAGCAATAGGTACTAATGGTTTCACTTGCACCAGGAAGATAAACCTATTATTACAAAAGAATCCATCAATCGTGAATAGAGTTCGAAGTTCAGAGTGAAGTGTGAATTTGAAAGTACTTATACTGCGATGAAAGTTCTTTTTCAGTACCACATGTTGCTGTTAGCCATAGGCGCGACCAGAGGGCCTGCCCCATCCCCCTTGGCGGTGAATGTTGTGTGTTCACTTGTAAAATTATCGGGTTCTCTATCCAAAAGTGCTCAGCCATGATACTTTGCGAAATCCCTGGGTGCGCCCTTGCTGTTGACCCTGCCCTCTCCCACTTTTTCAGACGTTCCTACGCCTATGAATGGCAGTACTTTAAGCAGCTGAGTGACCATCTTTCCGACAATGAGGCGGTTGGCGATTTTTCCGAAATGTATCATTCTTCGTCCAGGATGCGGCCAAAAGTTTCATTGGCACAATACGCAATCATTCTACATCCGTTCGCGCTATGCACTAGCGATCTCTACACAAGTTTGTGTGTACTTTCTGAGTCCTAACACACGACACGGCTGCAATGGCAGGATTCCAGCCTGTGCTAATTCCTTACATGCGACAGATGCATCCAGAACTGGAGCAGGTTCACTACTTATCCGATGGTTATGCTGGGCTATGAGTTCATCAGCAACTATTCACTTACCATGACAGTGCAGCGCCCTACATTCGCCACAGGCTCTCTATTGGATGTCATCCTAACAAACTCGCCCATTTCCGTCGGCAGAACCAGAGTGAGTTTCTGCCACTACAGCCCACATAAATTTGTCATATGTTCCATTAAAGTAAACAGGCCTGCCTCAGTCAACACCGTAATAAAGTCACGTTCTTACGGACGAGTAGACACCTCGGAACTGACTCTTGACCTTGGTGAGATCGACTGGGTACAGGTCACTGGGCGCATCTCAGTAACGGACAAATGGGACACCCTGCTGAAATTGCTGACACCTATTCTCGACGAGCACCTGCCCCTCAGAAACATCAAACTTAGGAACCCAACAGCACCATATGTCAGCGAAGCTACCAAACAGCTCATGCACCGGCGAAATGTAGCTCTCCATTTGCAAGATAGAAGCACGTACAAAATACTTAACAGACAAGTTCGCTCAGCTATTAGAGCTGACTGTAGGGACGATATTAGCAGAAAGATATCACAGAAAGGCCCATCAGCTGCGTGGCGTACTATTAAGCCCATTATCGACACCAAAAAAGGCTTTCATAGAGTTCAACCCCAGGTCCTACCTGAGCATCTAAATCAATACTTTGTTAGTGTCGGACCTAAGGTATCAGCAGAGGTCAAACGCCAGGCAAACATGTCTGAACACACACCTCCCAGTTGCCGGCTATCGCGCGTCTCTACCAGCTCCTATAAAGTATCACCCATATCCCTCGAACAGCTAACCAAAATTGTTATGGATATGAGGAGCACAAGTGCTTGCGGACCCGACGGGATCTGTATTAATGTCATCAAATTTCTGTTCTTTTTATCGGAGAAGTGCTGCTCGACATTATAAACACATGCCTGACTACAGATGATATCCCCTCCACTTGGAAACAGTCAATAGTAACTCCCATTCACAAATCAGGAGATCCTTCGGATCCCTCTAATTTTAGGCCCATCTCATTGGTTCCGGTTATCGCCAAAATCACAGAGAGGGTAGTGCAGAAGCAACTCTATCACTACCTGAACGCAAACCACCTACTGGCCCAAACTCAGCACGGCTTCAGACCACGCCACTCTACGGAAACCGCTCTGATCTCAGTCTCGGACAAATTACTAGCAGCAATGGACCGTTCGGAAGTAGCTCTCCTTTGCATTCTGGACCTCAGTAAATGCTTCGACGTAATATATCACACCAAACTGCTCACTAAACTAGAACTCCATGGAATTGATACTGACTGGTTTAAGGCTTATCTGGGAGGTCACACGCAGGCTGTTAGCATCTCAGATCAACGCGGAAACAGGCATCTCTCCTCCTTTCTTCCTAACAACATAGGTGTTTTTCAAGGCTCATCACTAGGTCCACTCCTCTATTGCATCTTTTCGAACGACCTCAGTTTGCACGTCCCGGTAGCACACGTCACTCAGTTCGCAGACGACACCCAGGTCCTCATCTCCGGTCGCAAATCTGATCTCCCAAATCTGATAAATCAGATGGAGACATGTTTGAACCAACTATACGACTACTTCCTGGATAACGGTTTGAAGGTAAACCCGACCAAAACTCAGCTTCTCACGTTCGGATCGCGTCAGAATCTTCGCAATATTACCCCGATACGAGTGTGCTTTAGGGACGCTGTGATATATGAAAGTCATTCGTGTAGGAACCTTGGGGTGACATTTGATCGCCACATGTCGTGTGATTCCCATGTAGCTGTCGTGGTCCGCAAGTGCACTGGATTCCTTATGGCCCTGAACCATCTGCGTCACCATCTGCCAACCAGTACCCTCTTCACTATAGTCAATAGCCTAGTTATATCCAATATCCGCTACTGCATATCTGTTTATGAGAACGGGTCGGCAGCAAACATCCACAGACTAGACAAAATCATTAACTTCGCCACTAGAGTCGTGTCAGGTCTACGGAAATTTGATCATATTTCTGATGCCCGTAACGAGTTGGGTCTTCTCACCGCAGCTGATCTGCATCTATTTCACAGCCTTACTTTGCTCCACAAGATCATTCTGACGGGTGAGCCAACGCACATTGCCGGTCAAATCTCTGCAAACTCTACCCTGCGAAACCGTCATACGCGTGCAGACGACCACCTGCACCTACCAGCCATACACAGAGAGGCGGGCCCCAGGAGATTTCTCTACTCGTCTGTCTTCCACTACAACAAACTCCCTACTGAAACAAAAACATTGAAGCTGTCTAACTTCAAGAAGCGTGTACGAACTTATCTCCACGAGCAACACTAGTCACAAAAAAACTTACAAAATAGATTTGTGTACACCATGCACTCACATTTAGGCCATCGCTTTCATATCACTTCCATAAACTACTCGTTTACAGCTCGTGTTGCAAGCACGGTGTGTGTAGTGCAGAGTGATATGGGTATTGTATTATGTTGGTGTATGAATGTTTGTTGCGCATGTGTTCCCACTATTGACCACAAATCTATCCTTTCTTTGTAAATATCTGAGTTATACCCAGACTGTCCATAATAGCCACTATACGTGGAGGGCATGTATTGTGAAATAAATAAAGAAATAAATAAATAAATATGTGAAAACAAGCACTGAGCTCGTGAAGATGTGTAGCCTCCAAAAAATATTGCATTATCAGACATGAACGCATTTTTGACAATCACGTCCAGTAAGAATGCATGTGATGACATTGCTGGGTCGGTTAAGCGTGCGCCATATCGCGCCAGCTTCGAACGACTATTAAATGGGGAAATGTTAATCCCTTCAGCATTCTTTAAACATTGGGGGTCGTGTAACAACACAAAGATTACGTTTTCTTTGTTTCAACATGAAATATTTGTGGTGTGGCTGATAAACTTGCCGGTCGGCATCGTGGATTATGAAGTGCCAGCGTCTTGCGAAGAGGACAAAGATATCTCATTGCTTTGTGCCGCCAGATGGAGAGTAGCGGCGTATGATATATATATATATATATATATATATATATATATATATATATATATATATATATATATATATATATATATATATATATATATATATATATATATATATATATATATATATATATATATATATATATATATATATATATATATATGTGTGTGTGTGTGTGTGTAGACGTCCATCACTGTAAAAGCCGTGTTTGTAACTAAGGTGTGTGTTACTGCCTCGAATAGTGCTGTGTTGAAGTTTTGAGAGTCATGCACGGCCGTACAGCACCTGTTATGTACACGATTTGTTTTAGCTAGGTATGTTTGCAATTGAAATATGTGGTGTTATATGAAGTCAGTCAATACTAAATGTAAGGGTTCTACTCATATTATTTCGGAGATGGTGAACAATATTTCTCATTTAAAGTAAATCTTCATTTTGGTGTAAGATCAACGTACATGCCAGGGTTGGATTTGTCAAAAACTACTTTTACCGGTAAGGGCCCTGCAAATATTTTACTTAAGCTTTTCCAGATATATAAGACTTCTTGTTGGTGGTGGTGGATTGGAGTTTAGGGGCGCGTCGACATCCAGGGTCATATTGCGCCTATATCTATTATAATAAATATACAGTGCTGCTATACTAGCTTGTTATTAATATTCACGGGTGGTGATATATCACCTCAAGGCGAGCTTGTCGAAGGAAGGTAAAACTATTCCCAGACGCCACGACCTCAGAGTCGTTCCCTATTAGCATACTTAAAGAAGTGTCGGCGTTCAGCCGTCCTCAAATCTGGCGTCGTAGAGGTTCTAACAGTACACAGCCTACTAAAACATGGTACACGGTAAGCGGGTTAGAGCAGCGTGGACATAAAGGTCGGTCATCACCGGTCAGCTTGTAACTGTGTGTTGCGAAGGTATGACCTGTTCTCAATCGGCAGAGTATTACTTCTTCCCGTCGTTTGGTTCGGTGCGAGGATCGCCACTTTCCTAGTGTTCGTTTTAAAACCCTGAGCTTACTGCACTTCGAGCTCCAGGCTCGTTGCCATTCTGACTGTATATTTGACAATATAGTAGGTTATAGGTCCCTTGGAGGGAGCCGTAGATGGACCACACGGCCATTGCTGATGGCGTGTTTGGCGGTTATGTCAGCAGCTTCATTTCCCGCGAGTCCGACGTGGCTGGGAATCCAGCAGAACACGATATTTCTGCCGATGTCATGTAGGGATTTCACGACTTTGATAATCCTCCGAACAGGTCGGTTATCCTGGTTAAAGGTTTTCAATGCCAGGAGACTGCTCAAAGAGTCTGTGAAAACCACGTGCTTCGTGGACCAGTCTTCCTGTATCAAATAGAGGGCTTGCAGAATGGCATACAATTCGGCAGTAAAAATCGATGTTTGTGTCGGTAAACAAAAAGATCGAACACTGTGCCGACTGACATAAGCACACCCAACACCAGAGACTGGCTTTGAACCGTCCGTGTAAATCGGCGAAAAGTCGTGATATTCATGTATTTTTGTCTAATGCCAATATGCGGAGTTCCTCCGGGTTTACATGTCCTTTCTTTGAGCAGAACAGAGTCACATCAGTTTGCACTGGGACAACATGCCAAGGGGGAGTGTTTGGCGTAATAACACGTGCTACAGAACGCGGCCTGATATTACAGTCGCGAAGGATCGAAGCCATACGAATGGAAAACGGTAATCCACGACGATGAGCCATGTGACGTGCTGTTGATGTCCCCGAGAATATCCACCGATAGGCTGGATGTTTCCGGTTTTGAGCAACATTGCATGCGCATCTCGCGCCCAATAACTTACGGCGTAGCGCAAGAGGTGGATCGTCTACTTCTGCCATTAGACTATCAGCCGGTGAAGTGCGAAAGGCTCCAGTAGCGATGCGAAAAGCTGCATTGTGGATCACATCAAGACGACGCTTGGTTGTGGCACACGCTCCGTCATAAATAACACATTCATAGTCGATTTTAGAACGTACGAGCGATCGATACATAAGAATCAAGATAGATCTGTCTGCTCCATACGAGCATCTAGAGACGGTGCTCATTATATGCAGTCGTTTTGCACATTTATGTGCAAGATCGTTGATGTGGGTGCTGTATGTCAGCCGGTGGTCCATCCACACACCTAGAAACTTGGCAGCTGGCTTGAATGGGATATGGCGTCCGTTGAGCATAATCATGGGGTCTGTGCAAGAGCGCTTGCGGCAGAAGTGGACAGCGGTGGTTTTCGATGTAGACATAACGAAACCGGTTTTGTTGCACCAACCATGCACCTTCCGGACAGCCATCTGGAGTTGTCTCTCAACCGTGTGCACAGAGCGTGAAGAAAACCATATGGGGAAATCATCCACGAAAGGCGCTTTCCTTACGGAAGTCGGCAGTGAGGTACCCACGTCATTGATAGAAATGGCGAACAATGCTACGCTCAGTACGCTCCCCTGTGGGACTCCGTTGACTTGTGAAAAGGTGCCAGATAGGGAGTTTCCTATTCTAACGCGAAACTTTCGGGAAGATAAAAAATTGGACAAGAAGACCCCCATGGAGCCTCTGACGCTCATATTGTGTAGCTTCATCAGAATACCGTGACGCCACGCCGTGTCATATGTGCCGTCAATGTCAACAAATATTACAGCTGTATGGTGGCGTTTCATAAACCCAGAGCACGCTACGGAGTCGAGTGTTAAAATGTGGTCAAGTGTGCTTCGGTGTTTTCCGAACGTTCTGTATCACAGCAAGGAGATTGTTATGTTCTAAGAACCACATCAATCGGACATTCACCATTTTTTTCAAATAGTTTGCACAGGGAGCAAGTCAGCGAGATGGGATGGTAATGTAGTGGGTCCTTACCAGATTTATTTTGTTTACGTATGTGCACTATAATTTCCTCCCGTCACGAAGGTGGAAATGTGCTTGATGTCCACATTCCATTTAGGGCTTCTCGGAGTGTTTCTAAAGCAGCAGCTGGTAAATGTTTTACAATATCATTATGGAGCGTGTCAGGACCCTCTGCCACGCTCTTGAGTTTGCTGATTGCTGCAGTTAATTCGGAAATGGAAAATGGTATGTTGTACTGGAGGACGTCTGTGGTGAAAAAATCAAGAGGACGTGCCTCGCACCGATCCTTGTGTCTCAAAAACTGCTCGTTATTTGTGTTTTCCGAGCGTGCGGACGAAGCACATCCTATCTTGTCAGCCACTTCTTCCGGGTCGATGATGTCCTGCCCTGCCATGTGCAAGACAGGGAGAGGAACTGGGGCGTGTTTTCCAGAGAAACGCTTAATGTGGGACCATCCAGTTGACAGTGACGTGGAACGATTTAACGTGTTTACATACGATTTCCACGAGTCTCGTTTCGCCTCGGCGATAGTTCGTCTGGCGAGCGCTCGTGCTTTGCGAAAAACTATTAGATTGTATGTGCAACTATTATGATTAAATATACGAAATGCCCTCTTCCTAGCACGGATAGCCTCTCGACACTTATCCGACCACCACGGGACTGGAACACGAATCGACGTTCCCGATCATCGTGGGATGTGCCGCTGAGCACTCTGCAGAGTCGCCGTAGTAAAAGTCTCCACGGAGATGACCGATTCATCTGAGTGGTCGCGGAGTATGCTTTCGAGGTTCGATTTGAAGGCCTCCCAGTCGGCTCGGTGGAATAGCCACTTGGAAGGTCGTCTACCAACCGTAATACGACCAACGAATTATGAGTAAACCGGGAAATAGTCACTGTTGTGTGGATCACTATCCACCGACCATTCTATGAAGGTGCAATTTCTGGGTTGCAGAGGGCGAGGTCCAGCACGGACGTCTGTCCAGTCGGTAATGTAAAATGTGTTGGTGTTCCCGTGTTAAGAATACAGAGATGGAAATCGCTTATAAAACGTTCCATTGCACGTCCACGGCCAGTAATCGTGGTAAAGCCCCAAAGAGAGTGGTGCACATTATAATAGCCACACACCATCACCGGTGGGGTGAGTTGAGCCACAGCTTCAGAGAGATCAGGAAGTGGAAAAGGTCTGCCTGGCGGTAGGTACATGCTGCATATGGTGACGGCACGGTGGTTTATTGCCACACGAGCAGCGACACCCTGAATATTTGAAGAGAGAGGTGCATGTGTGAATGGGACGGAGTTGTGCACAGCAATAAGCACACCGCCATGTGACACAGTGTTAAATGGTACATCTTTTCGTAAAATAGTCTAATTTTTTAGCTGAAATAGAACACCTGGAGCCAGCTTAGTTTCCTGTATACATAAAACTGACGGCGTACGGGAACTTAAAAGATGCTGGAGGTCATTGAGGTTGGATTTGATTCCCCTGCAGTTCCACTGTAAAACTGCGATGTGGGTAGGTTAATACAGTACAACATGTGCGTTGTCAAAATATATAATTAATTAAGATGACTAGTATATATCACAAACCCAGCGACAGCTTGGTCAGTTAATAAGAAAAAAGAATATAGACCAGATAGCAACATGTGGACGTCATTGTTGCTTCACAAAAAACTAGCCGGAGCCCACGAACCAGCCGGTGCCTCAGAGGGTACACCGACACTCGGCCCAAGGGACTGGGTCCTGGGGCGGGAGCTCGGCGATCCTTGGCCCGGCGGAGAGCCAGATGTCGGCAGGCCTCGCTTCTGGGAGCCCAGTCGGGGCGGGGGCGGGGGAGGGCCCATGCTGTACGGATCCGGTCCCTCCACTCGCCGTCGTGGCGACGGGGTGGCGGCCTTTGGGGTGGAGCCTTGTCAGCCCCTTGGCGGCTCATCGCTCGGGCCTTCTCCATATCTACGAGACGCGCTCGCTTTGCTTCGCGAGCTCGCCTTTCCGCTTCTTGATAAGTAAGTCTGGCCTCGGATATCTGAATTGGTTGGCTTGTGCCACGGGATGGAGATAGAGGTGCGGAAGAAGATGTTGAGGGTGGGGGCGAGGTCTGGCTCGGGGGAGGGGCGGAGGGTTCAGGATGGGAGGATGTGTAGAGAAGGGATTTGGAGGTGGTGCCGGTACATGGGGAAGGCGCGGGGGTTGGCGGAAGGACGGGGAATGAGAGACAGGGGATTCGTGGTGGATGGGCAGGGGCTGGGCTTGGATGGAGAGGATCGAGCAGGTCTCTTTGACCGCTGGACCTGTGTCCACTCCCCACCCCTAGATGTTGTTCGGGATGAGGCATCGGACGGTTCGTCAGCGCATCCACTGGTGGTGGGTGGGGATATGGTCGTCTCGGCAACACTTTGGGTGGACAGACCCTGCCTCACCGGAGACGCAAGAGGCACACCACACGTGCTGTTGGCCGACTGGTCCGCCGTTTATCAAGCGACCAACACCTCGGACAAGTGGGACGCATGGCTGGCTGCATGGCAGCCAATAATCGACCATCACATGCCCCTTCGTCAAATCAAGCTGAAGCACCGGTCGCCACCTTGGTTGCAGCATGATGACGTATACGCATGATGCAGCATGATCACGCATGCGCAGAATACTTTCATACTGCTGGTTCATACTTACATACGTGGGATTCTCAGTTCGTCTGGGCCAGTTGGAAATAGTACCCACGAAGTCTGTGAAATTACTTGGCGTGAAAATTGACTCACACCTGTCCTGGGATGTGCATGTATCTACTGTTGTGCGTCTGTGTAACCGCATACTCATTGGACTCGCTAGACTGCGTCATAAGTTTTATCACATTACGAGACGGGTGCTAATTGAGGCACTCGTATTCCCTCACATAGGATACTGTGTGTCTGTCTGGGGAAGCTGTAGCAGAGCCCAGAAACGACGCATTAAAAAATGCATCAACTTTGGTGCAAGGATTGTCGCCGGCTTGCACTACCGGGATCATGTGTCGCCCACGTTGAAAGAACTAGGATGGCTCAAATTCGAGGATTTCATATCCGAGGCAGATGCTCACTCAGTTTTCAAAATTATGAACGAGTTCACTGGCTCAGGACTCATTCGCGGCCAACTAAGCTGTCGCTCAACTGTGTCGCAACGGAGCACCAGGGCCACGGCTAACGGTGAGCTCCAGGTACCACGATGCCGCACAGAATTCGCGCGCCGCTCCTTCATACCGAGAGCTTGCCGGACGTGGAACAATCTGCCTCCAGATGTGAGGAACTAAGGTGGCTACACTGTTTTCAGACGGAGGCTTTCGGCCATGCTGCGCATGTCCGGGCTCTAATTTCCGGCCTCCGGAACATCGCTTACATCAGCACTGTGATGCCGCTCGTTGTTATCGTGTATGCTCGTGATGATGGTTTGTGCTGCACATTAGTGCACTTCTGTGACGGAAACTGAAAAACCCTGCTCGGGAGGATCCGAAATACATTACATTGCACCAAAGGCTCGAAGGAGGGCAGTCAATTGATCGATGAGGTCAGAGGCCTTATCGGGTTGTATGTGTTGTGGAGGTGTCAGATTAGAGCCTGGCAATGTTTTTTTTAACTTTTGAAGCGTAGGACGTTTTTGGATGGGATTGGTCATATAAGTCTCTTGCTTCCCTAAAGGTTATTTTTTGTGTGTGTTTGGTTGCTATTATTTCTTTTTCTTTCAAGTAGGACGGGCAAGTTCGATCAGAAGAAGTGTGGTGGTTTTGTTCTCTCACGCAGTTCATACACTGGGGGGTCGCGGAAGTACATTGCTCGAAAATATGGTCGTTGGAGGCACATTTGCCACATGCTGAGCGATTTATGCAGAATTGTGTCGTATGTCCATATCTCTGGCACCTAAGGCAACGCATTGGATTGGGCAGGAAGACACGCACCTTCACACGCACGTAGCCTACACGTATTTCTGATGGTATGTCTGGTCTGTTAAAGGTCAAAATTATGTTATTTGTCGGGACTGTGTCCGCGCCTCTCCTCACCCTTATCCTTCTCGCTCCCGTTACTCCAAACTCTGACAGTCCATCAACTATCTCGTCCTCCGGTACGTCGCTCAGGTCAAAGCAGTTTATAATGCCTCGAGATGTGATTTTGTTTGGTGGGGTTCCACTTTAATTTCAATCCTCTCATCCACTCTCGTATCACCTTTTCGCACACTGTACACAAACTCCGATAGTTTCAGGACATTTTCCACCTCCTTGGCCACCACAAATTCGACCTCTAAAGCACCATCCTTTAACTTTTCGCATCTGGAGATATTTCCAAATATGTTACAGCCGTTTCGTCTCTGGAACGGAGACAGAGAGGCAAGATTCCTCGTAAGTCCTCTGAAAATAAGGACACGAGGTAGGGGGAACGTTTTCCACACCTCTGTCTGGGTCAGGGAGCCCACACCCGCGAAGGGTCGGAGGCTGGTCTGGCCCCTACGAGAGGGGCCAGTGATGTTTTTGTTTATTGCGGTTGCCATGAAGTATGATTGTGTTCTGCTCCCCGTGACACCCCACCACTTAAGGGCCCAACTGGGGGAACACCTGAGTCCCGCGAACGGGAGGACGCCAGGCGCCCGAGGAGCTATACGGGGCAGGCGACGCCATCACCCGACCGGGATCCAGCGCCTCCCACCCCTTGACCCCTGCCGGCCAGGCCGGCTGGCACTGGGCCAGGGCCCAGACCTTCGGCCCGAGGCGACATGTTGCTTGGCCCGTATGGGGCCGTACGGACCCGCCCGCCCCTCCGGGATATCGGGACCAAAGAGGCGTGTTGGTCCCCCGTCACAACTAGCACCGTGCGACGGGGGACCTCAGCCTCCAGGACTCCGTCAACCCCAGGGGACGGGCCTAGGGGGCGCGACTACCCGGATAAAACTGAGCTGGAAGGCAGGACCGGGGAACATATTCTACCTGCTCTTAGTGGGGAGAGTTGGTGTTGTCGGGCCAGGTGGAGGACATGGATGTTGAGATGGGATGGACATTGGAATAGGAGCGTACGGATGGAAGGACGAGTGAGGCACTCCTAGTCTGGCCCCTCGCCGGCTCACCGATGGACTGGGATTCCGGGTCCTTAAGGTACTCAATCCCCCCTACCACGGAAAGGTGGTGCCTCGTCGGGGGGGGGGGGACTTCTTGTTTATATGCCTAGTAGAGTGTCACTATCATACAGCATGCATGATGCATATAAATAAGCAAGATTGGAGCTGACAAGCTCAGGAAGTGCAAAAATTTAACCAATTGTTATTGCACAAATTATTGTCATGCATATTTTTATCAGTTTCTTACCGTCTTTTACTGTAAAAATAGGTTACCATGAGACAGACTTGTTTTCCCGGAAAAAACAACCCTGGCACATACCTGTGACCTCTTTGACCTCACATGACACTATTTTGGCACATTTTTATTATGTCATGCTCTCTGAACAAACTGTTTTAAATGACACCCCTACCAAGTATCTATTATAATGACACCCCTACCAAGTATCTATTATAATGACACCCATACCAAGTATCTATTATAATGACACCCCTGCCAAGTATCTATTATAATGACACCCCTGCCAAGTATCTATTATAATGACACCCCTGCCAAGTATCTATTATAATGACACCCCTGCCAAGTATCTATTATAATGACACCCATACCAAGTATCTAGTATAATGACACCCCTGCCAAGTATCTATTATAATGACACCCCTGCCAAGTATCTATTATAATGACACCCCTACCAAGTATCTATTATAATGGATCTTCATTTCAATGTCAGGCTACAGAGCAATGCATGACCCCTGTGACCTCTGATTCACTTATCTTTTGGAATGCCTCGATCTATGAGAAAAATGCTTTAAAATACTCATATCAATCACCATCTGCAATGCACATAAAGCCACTACTTGGAGATCAGGTCACTGACGCGAATGCGATTCATCTGACCTCTGACGAAGTTAACTATATCATCATCGTGTTCCATGAGTGAATGGCTTTGAAATGAATCGGTTATATCCAGTGTCCGTGTAATAATATACAACAACACTTTCTGGGGTCAGATGAGGCCCTGACATTTCACCTCAGTGACCCATCATAGAGTCGGTTTTATCCCCAACAATATTGACGCCAACAGTTCATGCATGTTGACAAAGAAGGTAAAGAAGATTTTTTTCATGCCTTTCCAAAAGGTCACGAGGTTAATACAATGCATCGAACGAACGTGACCTATATTTCATCTCATGAAATCGCACATATGTTTAACTGCATGGGTCAGCCCTTCCTCTTTCAAATGACGTATAAGTTTGGTAAGCTAATTGCTACCATTGCAAAGGCAAATCTTTTAAATATCAATTTTCCCATGACCTCAACATGTCAATGACCTGTAACTCATGACTTCTTAGACCCAGAAAACTGAAAATCTCAGAATCCTAGGCAGGGTCCTAGATAGCTATACGTAGCCATTTGCGTGAAAATCAGAATGATGTGGCGAACATGCCTTGGTGATTGTTCCGGAGTCGTCCATGCATGATGATAAGGATGCCATGGTGGTGGGCCACACGGTGGACAGTGACAGTGGCAGTGACAGTGACAATGGTAGTGACCGGTACAATAAGAGTGATAGAAACAGAAGCAGTGACAGTTACAATGGCAGTGACCGGTATGCACAATAACAGTGGCAGTGAGTGTAATAGTGGTAGTGACAGCATCAATGGCAGTGCTATTGACAAAGGCAGTCGCAGTGGCAGTCACAAAGACAGTGACCGGTACAATGACAGTGGTAGCTACAGTGGCAGCGACAGCGACAGTAGCGGCCACGACGACAGTCACGACAGTGGCAGTTGAAGCAACAGTGGTAGTGTCAGTGACAGCGCCAGCGCCAGTGCCAGTGCCAGCGACAGTGGCAGTGGCAGTGGCAGCGACAGCGACAGCGACAGCGACTGACCATGAGCAGCGGCAGGTCGGACGAGCACGGCACACAGACGGGCCGCACGGTGTCCTCCACGTTTGTGGCGCACTCGCACGTCTGGCAGCGGTGCGGCCGCGCCGTCAGCGCCACGCGCCGGCCGAACACCACCACCCACTTTTTCAGCGGCCGCATCTTGATCTGCAGCCCGCCCGTGGCCACGTTGCGGCGCGGCTGCAGCTTCGACACCGAGAAGATGGAGCCTGCGGCCCAGGTCGGTCACGATTGATTAGCGTAGAGCTTCAGGTTCTCACGGTGTATCTCGTTCAGGGGCGCAGCCAGGATTTTCTTAAAGGGGCCCCGACCCCATCCCATAGCAATGAGGCCGCTTTTGGCGCGTCGAAAATGTATGATTCTCCATGGTGCAAATCGTAATAATTATTGTTTCATTTCATGTATTTTGGGGGATTAAGAGGCAATTGCGTGCCACCCTTGACTGTGCCTCTGGTCTCGCTACACAGAACGCACTCTTAACGTGCGAAGTGGAGGGATTCCGGCTAAGCATAACACACACAGTGAAGGGCCTGTTGTCAGCTAGGGCATGACACACGGCGAAGGGCCTGTTGCCAGCTAGGGCATAGCACACGGCGAAGGACCTGTTGTCAGCTAGGGTAGAAGGGCCTGTTGTCATCCAGGGCATAACGTACGGCGAAGGGCCTGTTGCCAGCTAGGGTATAACACACGGCGAAGGACCTGTTGTCAGCTAGGGTATAACACACGGCGAAGGGCCTGTTGTCATCCAGGGCATAACGTACGGCGACAGGCCTGTTGTCAAGGATATGGGCTGACATGCTTCAACTTGAGCTATAAGAATATCTCATAATTTGGGGAGCTATGACATGACTTGATCTGACCTAGCTACGTGTAAGACCAACACTAGTTCAGAAATTCATGAAATCGAAACGACCACTGACTGACTACTTGGGGTTCAATGTTCGCATAGACATGACAGCACCACCACAATCAATGCGGTCAATGTCGACCGGAGATACACCACCGATTTAGAGTTCAGAGGCCGACATGCCCTTAACTTGCTGACCAGCCCCAGAAAATGAGACACAGTTGAAGTTTGCATATATTGACAGATTGAAAATTGATGCGGAACACACATTTTGCTCCCCACTATCTGCGCCAACCTGGGCGCGGTTCCTATTCTCCTCTGCTGCAGGTGTTCAGATAATTCTACCGCGTCATTGGAAAAGTGCAGTGGTAATTTAGCAATCAGAGGAGGTTATTGCAAGCATAGGCGTGAAGCATAAAGCTTAGCAAGGAGCTTCACAGCAGTACCAAACGAGAAACAAACGGACACTTGTTTGGAAACGGAAACTCAGTAATTCCAATTTTTACCGGAAAACGCCACCCCTGTTGGAGTTGGACACGGCTACAAGCAAAGCCGAAGGTACCAACCACTATACGGCGGCACATGAGGGTTCGGTTCGGTTATTGGAGTTTGGATGCGTATGAACTGTATCGGTCATACAGCGCCCATAGCGGAACACGCAGATTCGATGCTGGCTACCGACAGGTCATTCTCAGCACCCACTGTTCTTGACGAAGCTCAGAACACGGGCGACATCAAGACAAACCGTAGCAATATTTTCCTTTTTACACCTTGGCTTTCTAACCAAATCATATGGCACTTCTCTGTGGCCGCCTAGTTTGTAGCATCACTTGCACGTCTTCAGTTCGTTTTTGAATGTAGGAATTTGCTTTTAATCGATATTGCATTACGCATGTTGTCAATCCGTATTGTTAATACACCTCTCCTATAACGAAAAATCGGCTGAACCATTCATGCTGGCTGGAAACATTACGTTCAGATTCACGTCCATCTCAGTTGGTCAGCTGAACAGATTGGCCTGCGTTAGACTTGCTCGTCCTGTGCCCTGCCCCCAGACATTTTCAAGACATGAGACTTTTTGCTCAGGGTGTGACAACTGATTATGCCTATGTGACCTGATTTCGTTTACCGGTATGGAATTTCGAGCAGACTTCGGAGCTTAACTTGGTGGAAAATAAAGTACTGACGTCACAACGAAGTGGATGTTGCTAAGTGCTGTTAACTGCCACTTACTCGGCTGTGTTATCACCATGTAATCTGCAGCAGAATTAAGCTCCGGATTCTGCACGAATTTGCCGCGTCGGCGAATTGAATTCTGCCACGCGTAATGGCATCCCCACGTCTAACACAATATGCCCACTTCAAAGAGACGCACAGTCCAGATTTGTGAGCTGCGTAGGAATGAGCACACAGCTTTGTAGACGCACAACTTACACCGGACAAAAACATGCTTGTTAAGTAGATCAACTATGCTGTGCAACTTAGAAAATAAGAGGCTTTCTGCAACAAAATCCAAGCAAAGCAGGATTCACAGTGCCTGGGCATCGAACCCAATTCCGCATATTGGGATTGTTTTGCTTTCATTCACACTGCTGCAATTACCTCACTCGCAGCGAAAACACCAATTACCGGTCGTACTATCCGAGCTCAAGATAAATAAATATAGAGCCAGCGTGACGGCTTCTGCTACCCTTCCTGGCGGATCATTTCACCTCGGTACTGAGCTGCGTCTCACCTTGTGTCTGCTTCCTGGCCAGTGGCTCGCACAGACCGAGTGAAGCCTTCGGCGACTTGACATGTTTCAATAGAGCACCGTCGCCGACGAAATTCTTCGCGTCCTTTACGGTCCACGCCTTTGTTCTGTCGATTCCTGTATCACACGTGTTTTGACAGCGGAGCGGGCGAGTAGGACTTCAAGGGGTCACAGCATCTGAAGATCCCCCCAAACTTTCTGGAAATGCACTCAGTAAATGCATTGTGGCGGATACATGGCTTATTTCCAAACGAACTTCAATCAGTCAAAACTACGCCAAGGAGACAGCAAGCGATTTGAAGCATGACATAGCGAAACATAAAACCTTACTTTGGTAAACATCTGACATCTTTGGTCCTGTAATCATCTCCAAAGACCTCTCACTAATTTTTTGATCATCTAGTCACTGAAGGATCCCCAAATTATAGCAGCCTCCAGTTCCCACCTCAGTTTCCATTCACTAATATATGTTGTCCTCGGCCGGCTCTATTCTCGTGTACTACCCAAATTGGGCCCGAAACATTCATTAATCTCTCTGGAGATACTCGCATCACCGGAGTGCCTAAGCATACTCAAGGCAGCATTACGATTATGATTTGAAGACATGTGGCTCTCCCCTCTCCCAGTGCAAAGTGGAAAGTGGAAAGTCTCAAAGTGCAGTCATCTGCAGGCCGTCACGTCATGATTACCCGGCATGGGCCTGCTCACCGAGTAGTTTATTCTTCTTCTTGGACACGCTGAACTGGTCGTTGAGCATAATGTGCAGTGTGATCTGCTGCTCGGCGAAGGCGTTGGCCAGGGTGGTATAGTCGATGCTCATGCCGTTCGACCAGCAGGGCGAGCACGGCAGCAGAATGAACGTGCGGGAGACTCCGGGCGAGAAAGGCAGATGCGCGGCCTTCCGCAGCGCTCCAAACACGTCCTTGTTGCCGGACCCTGCGCACGGAATGGTCCTGTGAGAAGTCGTCGTGCCGTTTGATGATGCCGACAAAACGGTCCCGTCAGAAGCCGACGTCCGCACTGTGCGATGCTGCATGCAAAGTGACCCCGCCAGCAGTCAGCATCCACTATCCAACATTTGGGAAGAATTAGAAATTGAGTCAAGGGAACTTCACCGGCAACCTACAATATTTGCGGATGCTTCACTATTTTGAAACGTTCCAAGCACCCTTACCAGTGTACGGTTACTCTAGTGATGTTTCGCGCATAATTTGTGATTATATCTACGCAAATGTTTATCCCCCAACCTCGTGGAAATATTGTGCCGGATAAGGAGAGTAAAGGAGTTCATTAAACAACGAAGGGAATGTCGGTAAAATCCATATCCAGAGCGCTACAACCGCTTGGCGCCGGCTCCAGGCTGGCTCAATGGAAAAGGATAAGGGAATGCAAGGCCAAAAGCAAAGGTTAAGCTTAGGCACCTGGCAATATTTGAACGCCCGTCATCCACCTTTTAGGTGATTGGCATTTAATTAGAACGAACTGATTTGCTTCGGGAGCTATAGGAAATACCACCTTAAAAAAATACCACCTTAAAAAAATACCACCTTAAAAAAATACCACCTTAAAAAAAATTATTCGCTTCATGCGTTTACGTCTCACCTGGCTGGATGCGGTCCAACGCACCCACGATCTTCTTGTAGGAAGAAAATATTTTCCCGTCGACCGTCAGCGCATGTGGTTCGTTCTGTACACCGTCTCCACCGAATGCCACCACAGCATATCTGCGAGAGTGCGGCAAATGTCAAACACAACTCTACTGAGGAGCGCAAGTGTTTATAATTGATGATGTTTGTTGCTGTGCACGACTTGTCGAAACATCTCAAGACCTTTTTCTCTCTTTTCGCACTCGCTCGCATCGCATTCGCCTGCAATATTGTAGGCATCCGTCCACCATGGGACAGGTATACGCCTAGGACTACATGCAGCGAAAAGAATACATACTTTTGCAGACGAAATTATGACTGATGTGATGTGACGCAATGAGTAAGAATATTAATGTCATCTCCGTCGAAGGTGTTGCAGTCAAAAAGGCATCCGTTTGTAAAGCCCGGCCAATCCGCTTTCTGCATGTTCCATTGGGAAATGCGCGCTCCTGAGTGGAGAGTATTGATGGAGGGCTATATTGGGAGGTGATCACTACCTCCTGGGGCACTATCAACGTTCTATGAGAACTTGTCAGCAATGCTTGGGGAGCAAATGTCGATCAATCGCCGACCTAGAGCCCGAAAATGTCGACCAATCGCCGACCTAGAGCCCGAAAATGTCGACCAATCGCCGACCTAGAGCCCGAAAATGAAAAAGGCGTGTGACGTCCAGTGTTTAAAGAAACGAGGCGGTGTCGGTGAATAAAATCCACTAACTATCTACCTTTCCTGCTGGATGATGCGCATCCCGAGACCGTACTGTGACAGTTAAATCACCGGGGTGCATGACCGGGGGAGGAAGCTGCTGCAAAAGCGCTTCCATTTCTCCGACAGGGGCGTGGGTGGTTATCAATATATGACGGTAGCAAACATATGGAAACCAACGTAATCTGTATTCTCCGAGGTCAATGCGAACGGCCACAACCTTCAGTTGGGTATTGATTGTGAGCATCCTAAAGGGAACATAATTGTGCATAAGAATTGTAACGCTACCGTGCGACGGTGTTGATGAAGCCACGACCGACCACTGTGTAGTGGCACAGTCGTCGGGTGCGCACCTAAAAGTTTTGTCTGCTGCAAGCACACATAGAGAGGAAAATGATACGATATGTGCAAATGAGCAGAATTCGCCCTGAAGTCACACACGTCCAGTTGCAAAATCTTAGACTCCATGCTCTATTGTGGTGAGGAAAGTGTCACGTTGGCTAATACTTGGGATCACACAAAAACATGCATGACGATAGAAAATGGATGAAACGGTGTGAAGACTAGGAGGGACGAGGAACAAAACAAACGTGCGATTTAAAACTTCGCTCCCGTCCTCCGGCCGAGCGAGAAGACCTCCGGTGACTCGGAGGGATCACCTACACCTAGGGTCCCAGGGACTGAGTCCTCGGGTGAGAGCGCGGTGTGCCCTGCCCGTGGGGAGAGCCAGATGATGGTAGGCCTCGTTTCTGTGGTCCCAGCTGGGGGGGGGGGGGGGGGGGGGGCCCATCTCATTGACAGACCGAGCTTCCGACGGTCTTACACTCGCCCTCGTGGCGATGGGGTGGCCGGCCTTGGTGGCGGAGCCTTGTCAGCACCTTGGCGGCCCGGATCATTTCGCACTTTGCCCGGATCATTTCGATCTGACCGAGCCGTGCTCGCTTTGCCTAGCGGGCGCGCCCTTCGGCTTCCTGGTAATGAAGGCTGGTGTCGAACATCTGGATTGGTCCATACGTGCTTCGGGACGGCAATGCAGATGCGGGAGGGAAGAGGTGGAGAGAATGTATTTGGGGGTAGTGGTGGTGCGTGTGTGGGGCGAGGGGGAGGGAGGTTACAGAGCGAACGGGAAGTGGGAGGTGAGGATTTCAAGGTAGGCGAGGTGGTGCACGGGGAGAAGGGGGTGGGAGCTAGGATTTGCTAGAGGACCGAGCAGGCCTCTTAAAGCGTTGAGTCGGAGTACATATTCACCCTCTGATATTGAATTGGAGGAAGCCTCTGATGGGTTAACGGCGCAATTACTCGTGACAGGTGGTACTTCAGTCGCTTCGATGTCGTTTTGGGTTGGCTGCCATTTCCTCTAGAACCACGCAAGAGGCACTCTAGAAGATCGAAGCAGAGTTATAAGTCGATCAATTAGCCCACAGACCTGTGTGTGTTGGGGGCCCATCAGATATCTCCTCTGAGTCGGCCCTGCGATTGTAGAGTTAGGTTGTGCCTTTGCGGCACATGATATCTTTGGGTGAGCTCCCACAAAGAGCCCGCGCGCCTCCCGAAATGTGATCTTTTGGAACATTTTATCGCAACTATCTCCTTCTCTTTCAGGAAAACGGGACAAGAACGGTCATAAGCAGAGTGGTTTTTTTTTGTCGGGGCCACAGTTGGAACATGTTGGGCTCTCCGCTTCGCATTTGTCTCAGCATGCTCCGCTGATCCACATCTCCAACATGTCTCGTGGTTTTGACAGTGCTGTGGCGTGTCCAAAACGGGAAATTCGGAAACTCTTCATTAGGTTGGGGACAAATACGCCAACTTTCCGGTGGACATATCCGACGAAGATGAACTGAGGGAGATCTGTTGTGCGAAATGTTAAGATGAAGTTGTTATTTGGTTGTGTTTCCTGCCCTTTTCTAATCGTGACTCTTCGCCCTCTAACACTCCCCACTGTGCCAGGCCATGCACAATGTCAGCGTCCGACACATCTCTCAAGTGATAGCGATTGATCACGCCTTTTGAGTAATTTTTGGTATTGTGGGGCCAAACTTCGATACGTACTATGACTGCTCACCTGCTGGTTTAATTTCGTGCAGTGTATTTTAATTTGGGTGCGCCCACCGCCTTCCTTGCGTCCTCGGTAGTTTTATATTCCATTTTTAGGTCACCGTCTCTGAGCTTTCACATCTCAGTTCCACCCAAACCGTCGCATGCTTCTTTTCATTGGAATGGGGTTAGCGAGGGAAGACTTTTCTCCCTTCTTCTAGTGACGTTATGAGGTGACAAGTTTTAGTGACTTAATGAGGATACGGGGCGCGAGAGGACTGGCTTCAAGACTGGGCCCTACACACATCAGACCCAAATTATTGGATGTTCGACTGGTCTGTTCCCTACTAGAGGGGGCAGGTCAGTTATTTTTTGTGTTTATGGTTCCCATGTGATATGCTTGAGTTCCGCTTCTCGTGACGCCCCACCACACCCATCACATCATGGGGGCCCTACTGGGTGACGCTTGCATCCCGTGGACGGGAGGACGCTAAGCGCCATAGGAGCTACACGGGGCAGGCGATGTCGTCACCCGGCTGGGAGAGAGAGACTCACCACCCCGATCGGGGTCTAGCGCCGTCCACCTCTTTTCCTCTGCTGGCCAGGCCAGCAGGTACTGGACCGAGGCCCAGTAATTCGGCCTAAGGCGACAAGCCACTTGGCTCGTATGGGGACCTATGGGCCCGCCCGACCCTCCGGGATATTGGGATCAAAGAAAGGTGATGTTTCCCAGTCACGACTAGCATCGTGCGGTGGGAGCCTCAACCTCCAGGACTCATCAACCCCGGGGGTTGGGCGAGGGAGTGCGACTACCCCGTTACAACTGAGCGGACGGATAGACCAGGGGAAAATGGCCTATCTGCTCGTTGCACGGTCGTGGTTGGTGTTGCAGGGTTGGATGAAGGACATAAGCAGGGATTTTGACGATGAGCGGACAATGGTATGGGACGGGAAAGCATAGACAGCTAGGATCCGCGTGCTTGCTAAGCACGTCACCAGCCGAAGCTGTCGCCATTGCGGGTACATTGCGATTTTATATGCTTGAGGAAAAAAGATGTTTGGAAGGAGAAAAGAAGTTTCTAAAACAACGCTGAATCGGACGCTGTTATCCTGACGGCCTGAGCTGGTATAGACAGAAAGCAACACATCCCGTGGATAAATACACAGGAAATTGTGTCAGTTCAAACATTCGTGTATACACCACATGGCCTGCGAATCAGGGCACCGATTCAAACATTTAGTTTTGAAGTTCTCTAGGATCAGGGTCAGGGTCAGATCAGGTCATCAACAATAGCGTGGCCTGAAACCAATCTGTCAGTGTACCGGACACAGCCTGACTCGCGACCTGCGTGCTCACATGCTGTGGACGAGGCACGCCCGAGTTGACACGCGATCAGCGAGCATGGAATTACAAGTTTGATTACACGCCAGCAAAACCACACCATATTATTCTTCCGACTGTCAGCGGATGTTGGTTTGATTGGTTGGTTTCCAACCTTCCAACCAGTAGTTGGTTTCCAACATTCCAATGACAGATCCGATCAGCAGCAGTAGGGTATCGTGTTGTTGACCTCGGACAGGCTGCTGGTACGCTACCATTGCACCGCCGTCAGATGTTATGATGCTGATCCATTGATGCTCAAGGGTGCATCGATAACGAGGTCATTTTGCGCCCGATAACTATGCTTGCAGTAAGCTAAAGTGATGCGGTGTTGGAGACGTGCATTGGGTAAAATCATCGCCAGCAGTGTAGTTCGGTGTCATCAGTGAAAAATGAAACGCAATCTAATATTTTAACGTGAATTCACTCCTTGGAAAACCACCATCACAAACTCGCCATCCTCGGTTTCCATTATCAACCTATTCCTCTCGCTTCCACCATCCGAAGTGTTGCGACTCGCCCTTTCCCTAAGTGGTCCATCCAGCCATTGCTAACCAGTCAGAGGCGCCGACCAAAACAGAGTCACGCGCTGTGACAACGACTGTGGTGATGACATGGGCTGTCGTCGACACGACGGCTACGCAGTGTTCTTGAATTCCAAAATTCACGTCAAAACCAACACCTCATAGAAGCCTTTTTGACCTTCTTGAACAGAGTTGTCACTTCTTAAATTGGCATTCGTAAAATATGGTGTCATTAAACCACATTAGTTCATCCTTTTTTTAACAATATTCCTGTTTGACATTACTATCGTGATAATGTGTTGCAAAAAAATAGCTATTTTTCTCATTTCGTCACTTTATGTTTAACATTATTAAAGACTTCCACGTCATAGTGGGTTTTACCAACCTACATACCCTACATACCCTCCATCTTACGGGAAATGAATTCCATGAGACTGCGGCTAGGACACAGGCTACTGGCGTGCTGAGGGCGCTAGCCCTGTCGGTGACGGTAAACACACCGCGTCGTTTTTGTTATTGCAGGTATGAGGCGCACTGGCCCCCGTAGCGCCACACAGATTCCGCGAACGCAGCATACCGCCGCGCCTCCTCTGGTCCTCAGCTCCGGTGAGGTACCGACACCGGGCCCCTCGATCCTATATGTAGTGCAAATAAACAGCGGCAGCTCTAGATGCGCACATCACCACGCAGTTGGACCAGCAGTGTCAGGAATTTACCAGGCCCAAATGGAATTCGATGCGGAGTCCCGACAGCGAAATGTGTTGCGGAGCCCGACAGCAAAATGTGTTGTGGAGCCCGACAGCAAAATGTGTTGTGGAGCCCGACAGCGAAATGTGTTGTGGAGCCCGACAGCGAAATGTGTTGTGGAACCCGACAGCAAAATGTGTTGTGGAGCCCGACAGCAAAATGTGTTGTGGAGCCCGACAGCGAAATGTGTTGTGGAGCCCGACAGCGAAATGTGTTGTGGAGCCCGACAGCGAAATGTGTTGTGGAGCCCGACAGCAAAATGTGTTGTGGAGCCCGACAGCGAAATGTGTTGTGGAGCCAGACAGCAAAATGTGTTGTGGAGCCCGACAGCGAAATGTGTTGTGGAGCCCGACAGCGAAATGTGTTGTGGAGCCCGACAGAAAAATGTGTTGTGGAGCCCGACAGCAAAATGTGTTGTGGAGCCCGACAGCGAAATGTGTTGTGGAGCCAGACAGCAAAATGTGTTGTGGAGCCCGACAGCGAAATGTGTTGTGGAGCCCGACAGCGAAATGTGTTGTGGAGCCCGACAGAAAAATGTGTTGTGGAGCCCGACAGCGAAATGTGTTGTGGAGCCCGACAGCGAAATGTGTTGTGGAGCCCGACAGCGAAATGTGTTGTGGAGCCCGACAGCAAAATGTGTTGTGGAGCCCGACAGCGAAATGTGTTGTGGAGCCCGACAGCGAAATGTGTTGTGGAGCCCGACAGAAAAATGTGTTGTGGAGCCCGACAGCAAAATGTGTTGCATGTTTATGCAAGGCTGGGCCGGCACTTATTTGACTGATGAAATTCCGATGGCGTCACATTACGAGTGGGTGCACAACCAGTACATTTTGAGGCAACGGTAGACAGGGATCAGTTTTGCCAGATTTCGAGCCGGGCATGTCACGTACGTTCGATTTTCTTGAAACATAAGCAACCTGACAGGTGGATACGGGGCCAGCTCCCTCCCACTAGGCTGTGTCAATGAACACGGACATCAGGGAAAATATCCCTGTTTCCGTTATCATGTGGTGTGAAGAAACAATAGTGGTGCTCAATATCATGTAATGTCGCTGGATGTGCTTGAGTGACGCAGCGCCTGCTTATCTCACCACTCCGGCTTATCACCAGATCCTTGTGTCACAATTTCCACACGAAGTTCATTTTTGTCCATTGCTTTCTGTATGGTGGTGCCTGATCTCTGAGGCTAACCTGATGCCAAGCTGCCGATTGCACAAACCATTCCAAATATCAACAATGTTCGTCAACAGCGGCCGTGCAGATCAAACGAAGACAACACAGGATATGCGTAGTTGGATTCATTGCGGAATTGGGGACAATTAAAACAAAGGTCCACCGAAAATCGTTCTTGCTTGAGTGGAATAAAGCTACAATGCATCTTGCCGAAGAAATGTCAACTCTCTACAAGTATATATGTACCTTTTTTCCCAGCCGTTGCCGTTCATTCGCAGCCAGCCTGGAACCATTGGTAAATTGATACGATAAAAGGTAATTATATTTGGACAACAACCTGCTTTTGGTCGATAAATATGTGATAGCAACATGCTGTGTAGACAATTGATTCGATTCTACCAGTTAAATCATGATATCACAAGACACTCTTTCGCCGGTACTGACGGACCGATAAACAGAGCCGTTCCCCGAAGAGAAACATTAAGCCACTATATGATTGGACCCTGTCTTGGTTTACAATTTAGGCGCGAGCCTGAACTTTTCACCATCGAATCAGAAGTGGTCATCGTAAATAGTTCTGGCGAAAGTTGCGCTGCTGAAGCCAGATTGGCCCACCGTAGCATGAAATTAAACCTTCGTTCACATATTTAAGCTCTCGTTGTTAAATGACGAAACTCGCGAACACGATAGTAAAAATGACGGAACATGTCTCCATAAATCAATCCCTAGAACCGGTCCTGGTAAGACTAGTGCTTATCGCTTTGGCCAGAATGCAGGAAAAGGTTATTTAGAAATTTTTTCGAACGAAGCACCCCTAGTTCCGACGGTTCGAAAATCACAACAAACAGGAGGTAGTATCTGACCTCCCCATGTAGGAATAGAGCTCAAGTAGACTATAATCCACTTCTTTAGGTACTATTGAGCAAGGGCGTCGCCACCGGGGGGCAGGGGGGCAGTCGCCCCCCTGCCGTGAAACAGTGGGGGGCGCCGCCCCCCCCTGAAATTTGAGGAGGCCCCTATCCGCAAATGCACAGCAAAAAAGGTGAGCAAGGAGGCCGACGGGACAGAATATCATGCTGTCAATGAGGCCTCAAAACTGACGAGGCCACCAGGAAATATAATCAGGTCTCTATAAGAGACGTAGAACAGAGATTGGGAGGAGGCCCCCAGGACGAAAAGGAGGCCCCATGACGAAAAGGAGGCCTCAAGACGTAGAACAGAGATTGGGAGGAGGCCCCCAGGACGAAAAGGAGGCCCCCCGGGACGAAAAAGAGGCCTCCAGGACGAAAAAGAGGCCCCAAGACGTAGAACAGAGATGGGGGGAGGCCCTCATGACGAAAAGGAGGCCTCAAGACGTAGAACAGAGATTGGGAGGAGGCCCCCAGGACGAAAAGGAGGCCCCCAGGACGAAAAGGAGACCCCATGACGAAAAGGATGCACCCAAGGACGAAAAGGAGGCCCCAAGACGCAGAACAGAGATTGGAAGGAGGCCCCCAGGACGAAAAGGAGGCCCCCAGGACGAAAAGGAGGCCCCAGGACGAAAAGGAGGCACCAAGACGTAGAACAGAGATTGGGAGGAGGCCCCCAGGACGAAAAGGAGACCCCAGGACGAAAAGGATGCACCCAAGGACGAAAAGGAGGCCCCAAGACGTAGAACAGAGATTGGGAGGAGGCCCCCAGGACGAAAAGGAGGCTCCTCTGGACGAAAAGGAGGCCCCAGGACGAAAAGGAAGGCACCAAGACGTAGAACAGAGATTGGGAGGAGGCCCCCAGGACGAAAAAGGAGGCTCCCAGGACGAAAAGGAGGCCCCCAGGACGAAAGAGAGTCCTCGCCCCAACGGACAACAAGGATGGACCAGGACGAAAAGCCCCAGGACGAAAAGGAAGCTCCCAGGACGAAAACGAGGCCCCCAGGACGAAGAAGACGCAGTCCATGCGCCCCTACACTCCAACAATCAACCAACCAACCCCAGGACAACAAGGATGGACCAAAGGACGAAAAGGATGCCCCAAAGACGTAGAACAGAGATTGGGATGAGGTCCCCAGGACGAAAAGGAGGCCCCAGGACTAAAAGGAGGCCCAGGACGAAAAGGAGGCCCCCAGGACGAAAGGGAGGTCTCCAGGACGAAAAGGATGCCCCTAAAACGTAGAACAGAGATTGTGAGGTGGCCCCCAGGACGAAAAGGATGCCCCATAACGCAAGGATGCCCCAAGACGTAGAACAGAGATTGGGAGGAGGCCCCCAGGACTAAAAGGAGGCCCCAGGACGAAAAGGAGGCCCCTAGAACGAAAAGGATGCACCCAAGGACGAAAAGGACGTTGGACTAGACGTAGAACAGAGAACATAGATAGGAAGGTAGCCCCCAGGACGAAAAAGAGGCCCCCAGGACGAAAAGGAGGCCCCCAGGACGAAAAGAAAGCTCCCAGGCCGAAAAGGAGGCCCCCAGGACGAAAGACACAGTCCATGCGCCCCTACACTCCAACAATCAACCAACCAACCCCAGGACGAAAAGGATGCACCAAAGGTCGAAAAGGATGCCCCAAAGACGTAGAACAGAGATTGGGATGAGGTCCCCAGGACGAAAAGGAGGCCCCCAGGACGAAAAGGAGGCAAAGAGTAGAAAGAGGTTGGGGAGGCCCCCAGGACGAAAAGGAGGCCCCCAGGACGAAAAGGAGGCCCCCAGGACGACAACGAGGCCCCAAGGACGAAAAGGAGGCCCCCAGGACGAAATGGAGGCCACCAGGACGAAAAGGAGGCCCCTAAGACGTAGAACAGAGATTGTGAGGTGGCCCCCAGGACGAAAAGGAGGCCCCCAGGACGAAAAGGAGGTCACCAGGACGAAAAGGAGGCCCCTAAGACGTAGAACAGAGATTGTGAGGTGGCCCCCAGGACGAAAAGGATGCCCCATAACGCAAGGATGCCCCAAGACGTAGAACAGAGATTGGGAGGAGGCCCCCAGGACTAAAAGGAGGCCCCAGGACGAAAAGGAGGCCCCTAGAACGAAAAGGATGCACCCAAGGACGAAAAGGACGTAGGACTAGACGTAGAACAGAGAACAGAGATAGGAAGGTAGCCCCCAGGACGAAAAGGAGGCCCCAAGACGAAAAGGAGACCCCAGCACGAAAAGGAGGCCCTCAGGACGGAAAGGATGCCACCGAGACGGGCAAGAAGCCACCCAGGTTAGACGAAAAGGTTTCCGATGGGTGGCAGGATATTCTTAAGTTGGAAAACGAGGCCCCCAAGACGGAAGATGCCCCTGCAATATAAAATTAAGACCTGATAGGGGAGACTTCTCCGGACGCAATAGGGGCCCCAAGACGGGTAGGAAGGTTTCCGCAGGAATGAGAGAAGGCCACCGAGACCAGCCAGATGAGGCCCATATTTTGGAAGAGGAGGAACCTGGAAGAGAAGATCTAGGACTAGGACGCAAAAGCACCCTGCTAAGAGGATAATGAGGCTCCAGGCACAGATGAGGAGGCCCCCATGACGTGAGAGGAGGCCCCTAATTTGAAAAAGGAGTCACCTAGGAGAGGGTAGGAGTCCCCAGAAATCAAGAGAGTGTCAAAAATGGCACGGAGGCAACCAGGATTGCAAAAGAGGCTCCAACACCGGAAAGGAGGCCTCAGAATATGAGAGGAGGCCCTAAGACGGAAAAGGAAGGAAGATATGAGATGAGGTTTCGGAGACGCAAAAGCAGGCCCCAAACGGGTGAGGTTCTACCGAGATAGAAAAGGATGATCCAGAGACGTGGCAGGAGGCACCTAATTCGGAAGAGAACGACACAAGATCGGAAACGAGACCCCATGATGAACGAGGAGGCCCCTAAAATAGGAGAGAAAGGCCATTGGATGAGAGAAATGGCTCCCAAGCGGAAAAGAAGGCTCGAAGACGGCTAAGAAGGTCCCCGGGAAATAACAAGGCCACTAAGATAGGAAAGGTTGCCAGTAATTTAGCAGAGGCGGCGCCTGGGAGAGAAGAGGAGTCCACCAGGAGATAAGAGACCACCCCTAAGATGGGTAAAGATCGAATCCAGAGCGCAGAGCAGGAGAACGCAGAGCAGGAGGCCCCCAAGACGTGAGAGGAGGACCCTAATTTGAAAAAGAAGGCCTCTAGAAGAGAAATGAGGCACCTGCCGGACTCGGGAAGGAGTAGGTCTCTAGGACCAAATGAGGTCCCGACGACCGGAAAGAGTTCCCAGGAAATGAGAGGAGGCCCTTAAGATGGGAGTGATAGCAGGTATGGAAGGAGGTGAGGTTTCCAAAATTGAAGATCCCTCAAGACGGGTAAGGCTTTGCCAGGATAAAGGAGGAGGCACACGAGGCGTGGCAAGAGGCCCCTAATTTGGCAGAAAATTCCCCTCGAAGATGAGAGGAAGCCCCATGCCATGTTAAAGGGGCCCTAGAATGCAAGAGGCCCTCCAAGACGGGAGAGGAGGACCATTGAATATGGAGGAGGGTAGGACACACAAGGAGACATCGAAAACCGGATATAAAGGCTCTAGGAAATGAGACGACGCGACAGGAGGCCTATAATTTGCAAGAAGAACCACCTAAGAAATAGTAAGAGTCGAGTCTGGGTATTTTAAAATCACGATATGGGCCCCAAAAGATCCGGCCGGGGCCCCCGCAAATTACGCTGAGCCTGGGGTACAGACAATTCACGCCCGGACCACGAAAATGATGCCAGGGGCACGACAGGTCGTACCGTGCCCCAATAGTCTCATTGGGACCAAAACAAATGACGCCGGAGCAACGAAGAACAATCCGGACATGAATAATCACTCTGTGGGCCCAACAATGACGCCAAAAGCCTCCAAAACTCATTGGACCCCAAAAAGTGTCGAGGCCGCTATAGCTCGCGCTAGGGATCCAAGAAAATGACGTCGGGGCCCAAAAGATCACATTGGACCCAAAAAAGTCGCGTCGCAGCCCTTGAAAATCACACTGGAGGCCCAGAAGGTCGCGCCGGGGCCCCAAAAGTTGCAGCTGCCCCCAAAATCAATTTTAACCGGAATGTCACTCTGGGACGGAAAAAAACTCCTTCAGTGGCCGCAGTGCTATATCAAAGGGGCAAATGCCCCCTCCATCCTGAGAGGGATAAGCACCCAAGAATCGTGTCGGGGGCCTCAAAAATCGCGCTGGGGCCACCAAAATTCGCGTCGGTCCACCAGAATTCGCGTATGGGTCTCCAAATAAATACGGCGAGCCCCGGAAAACTCGCTCCGAGGCCCGAAAAATTGCGACAGGAACCGCCAAAATCGCGTTGGGGCCACAGCTAAATACAACGCATCGCACAAACTCGAACCGGGTCCCCCAAATATCGCGCTTGGGACCCACAATTCTCATCGGTAGTCCCGTCGAGGCTCTACAAAATTGCCGTCTAGGGCCACACGTAAGCACAGTGTGACCACAAACACAAACACAAATCAAGCTGGAGCCCTCCAAAATAAGGATGGATTCCAACAACTAAATGCCCAGGTAAAAAAAATGGCTCTGGAGCACCGAACATATTATCAGATGCCTTCACAAATTGCGTACGGCACCGAAAAACAAACCGGATCTCGAACAATCGTGGTGGGATACAAAAACATGGCGCCAAGTGCTCGAGAAATCAGGCCGGGATTCGGACTTTAAAAAAATCAGAAAAGTTTCACAAAATCGTATTGAGCCCAGAAAACTGGGGTTGGGTCTCCGGAACCACGCGCCTGGGTGCGATAAGCCACTCTGGAACCTAGAAACATCGTACCAAAGCCCCAAAATTGTACTTGGGCCCCACAAGTGTGCGTCAGAAGCCCAAAATAAACACATCGGGACCCTAAGAGCACAACGGGGGCCGAAAATACAACTGACCCTCCAAAGCGCACAGTCTCACAAAAAGCGACAGGGCCTTAACACAAGCGTTGCAGCCATAAATATACATACCAGGAGGTCTAAAAAATACACCGGAAGCTCTCAAGGCACACAGGGGTCATGATAACGCACAATAGCCTGAAAAGGTGGCTGGGGCCGCAAAAGGCAACATGGTTCCAAAACAAACAAAAAGACCGGCGTTAAATAAACACATCGGGATCTTCGAAAACGCCCTGACACGTCAAAATCCTCGGTGTACAAAAATTCAACAAACCCTAAAACGAGCAGGGGGTTCGAAAATGCTTTAGGCCCCTAACAAAAATGGATTGGAGCCATAATACACAATCATAGACCAAGAAAGACGCAACGGGTAAAAAAAAACGCCGAGGTTTGGCCTCGGTTCGGTATCCAATCTGGGAGGATAGCAGCAAAGATATGAAGTGCATCAAAGCTCAGCGGAAACCGCATTTCATAGCTACCAGAAAATGTGGGAAGTAGGAAACTAATGATCGAATTTAATCAATCGACTTTTCGAAGCGAACGCCCATGCGAATCATTCCATCACGCCAAATATGGTGCAAGTCTATCATGTGGCAGCAATTAGCAAAACGCAGAAGGCCTAGCAGAAACCATAGCATCGCACGAAGTGTGGCGAATGCACCGAATACGAAAAATGGGTGTGCACGTGCACTAACGTTGCCGTTGTGGCGACCGGGTGCTATGAACTGCAATGCCTGAAATTGTAAAATTTTGTATTTTAAAGTGGTGGGTAATACATTTTACTTTGAAGTTATGGGCCTTATACATCTTCTAAACCCTGCTCGTTTTAGGGCTTTGTTGCGTTTTTTTTGTGCACGGAGTATTTTTTACGTGTCGGGGCGTTTTCGAAGATCCCGATGTGTTTATTTAGCTCCCGGTCGTTTTGTACGTTTTGGAACCATGTTGCCTTTCGTGGCCCCAGCCTCTTTTCCAGGCCCTTGTGCGTTCTCATGGCCCCTGTGCGCCTTGCGAGCTTGCAGTGTATTTTTCTTAGAGCTCCCGGTATGTTTATTTAGGGCTGCAACGCATGTTTTAAGGCCCTATCGCTTTTTGGGAGACTTTTGTGCGCTTTGGAGGGTTAGTTGTACTTTCTGGCAACGTTGTACTCTTAGGGTCCCGCTGTGTATATTTGGGGCTTCTGACACACATTTTTGGGGCCCCAGTATGATTTTGGGGCTTCGGTGCGATTTTTTATGGGTCCCAGCGCGACTTATCGCCCCCAGGCACGTGGTTCCGGAGACCCAACGCGAGCTTTCTGGGCTCAACGCGATTTTTGTGGATCTTTTCTGTTTTTTTATTAAAAGTCCGAATCCCGGCCTGATTTTTCGAACCTCTGACGCCATGTATCCCACCTCGATTTTTCGAGATACGGTATGCTTTTCGAAGTCATACGCAATTTTTGAAGGCATCTTGAAAAAAATGTTCGGTGCAACAGAGCCATTTTCCTGACCCTGACATTTATTTGCTGGAAACTCTCCTTTTTTTGGAGGGCTCCAGCTTGATTTTTTTGGGGATACCGATCCGGGTTTGTGGTATGGGTGTAATTTCAGCAGTGTGAGGTAACTTATCAAGGGATACCAAAAGAAAACCTTAGAACTGAGTGGTGGAGTTAGGGTTGAAATCCGACCAATCAGAAACCATAGTGGTAGATTAGGCCCCTCCACAGGACAATTTAGTTGAGGACTAATTATATTATTTCGAAATGTACCCTTTGACAAAATAGCGGTCGAAATCCAAGGACTTTTTAATGGGCGTAGGTGCCCTCCCCCCCTGCAAATCCGTTTGCCCCTCCTGCTTGACGCAAATATAGGTACTCCACTGGTCCCTCAATAATTTTCCGAAACATACGCCCATGGGGAAAGGCCAACATTGAGGGGACAAATTACCCCTCATAAGCATGCAATACAACATCCATGCCCCATATGAAATGGGATGAATGATGTTTTTAAATGCATTTTCTTCCAACAAACTTATTTTCTGTTATTACAGCCTGCATGCTATGCGCCCCTAAACCACAATAACTAACTAACTAACAGCCTGCATGATTAGAGCTTCCCAGCTTCCATACCTTCTCAACGTCATTTACAAAACGGCACAGCACAGCGAAAACGATGGGCGTGACGGCGTGGAATGTGAAGGCTTGGATTATGTATGTACTGACATTGTTGCATTGTTGCATTGTCATTTATGCATTGGTGTTCAATGCTTGTTCTTGCCGTGAATTTATTCGCTGAGGATATATTTTAGCTCGTGTGACAGTTGCCTTGCAGCCAGCACCAAATGTTATAAAAATAAACAAATTCCTAAGATGACGCTAAAAAAACTAATGAATCCACTTCTCGTTGTCACCTTTACGAAATTGTCGTCCTTGGACTGAGAAACGGTCGTTCAAGCTTTGCTTATGACATCAAGCTGATGGGAATAAATAACAGTAGTGATGAATCTAGCTATATTCAGTTAGACTTGGAGGACTTAAAAGTGGGTTGATCAATGGCAGATATCTATAAGATATGCTTAGCACCAGCCCGGCCAGCTCGCTGCAATCTAGAGGCCAGCGGGAAGATTCGAGAAAGCATTGAGACGATGGTTTGTTTTGGCACTTATGCATTTATCCAAATATTACTTATTTATACCCTGGTATGGCCCAGTTTTCAGCCAAAATGATTAGTGCTATTGCGTTTTGAGTAAATGATGCACCATGCCAAGAACAAACAAGAACCAGTATGAAATCATGTTCCCCATCCTCGAACCATAGTATAAGAGCCTAAAAACAATATGAGACCCTAACACAATGGAGGCCCCCTTTCGGGTAACAGGAGGCCCCCTTTCGACCTTGCCCCCCCTGAAAGAATTTCGTGGCGACGCCACTGCTATTGAGTAAATATGTGGTCCAGGAAACATTTCAATTGTCATATAATTAACCAATAAAAGACGGTGGCTAAGTGGTCAGCGTGCCGACTCACGATAGTGGTGCTGTTACTTCAAATCTCAACGGTTTCTCAAAGGCACATGCAAGCTCAAAAACACAATCTTCATACTTGTTGAATTCTTAATTATTGGAACGGTGAGCGGGGGCGTCACACATCGTTCTTATGCTCGTGTCATATTTGTTATGGCTCTTAATCTTATCAGTTTGCCGTGAGGTACGGCTCGGATACTGTGGCGGTCACAATCGGACTCAGACCATCAGTCACATTCACAGTCAGTCTCGCACAGCCCAGTCGCAGTTGCAGTCAGTCTCGAACAGTCCAGTCATGGTCGTAGGCGCAGCCAGTCTCGGACAGTTCAGTCAGAATTACGGCCAGTTTCGGATAGCTAGTCACAGTTACAGCCAGTCTCTGACAGGCTAGTCGCAGTTATAGCCAGTCTCTGACAGGCTAGTCGCAGTTGCAGCCAGTCTCGGACAGTCGCAGTCACAGCCAGTCTCTGACAGTCGGAGTTACAGCCAGTCTCTGACAGTCGCAGTTACAGCCAGTCTCTGACAATCTAGTCGCAGTTACAGCCAGTCTCGGATAGTGACAGCTACGTTCACAGACAGGCAGAAGTTTGTGGTCGTATTGGCCATGACGTCGGTGACGGTTGTCTGAGAAAGGCAGGAAGCGCTCACCTGGTGGTGGCGAAGCCTTCCTTCCGAAGCGAATGGTGCAGTCCGATCAGCACCCGCTTGAGGCTGCGGTTGACGGTGACGTTGGCGTTGCAGCTCTTGGCCTCCACAATGAACACCACCTCGGTGGCAGGCACGTCCGACTGCACGCGCACCGTCTTGCCTTCGAACACCGATTTGCCGTGGATGGTGCACCTGATGCCGGCGCAGCGAGAGGTCACCGAGGCGTCCTTGGGTACACCGGCTACACAGCGAGAGGTCACCGAGGCGTCCTTGGGTACACCAGCTACACAGCGAGAGGTCACCGAGAGGTCATACAGTCCGACAGCGCGACCAGGTGCTACTAGCTGCGAGAGGTCACCGAGAGGTCATACAGTCCGACAGCGCGACCAGGTGCTACTAGCTGCGAGAGGTCACCGAGAGGTCATACAGTCCGACAGCGCGACCAGGTGCTACTAGCTGCGAATGGAAGCAGGGAGCCGGCTGAGTGTTCTGTTGTAATATTTCGCTGAAGTCTTACATCTCATGCCTACCCCAATGACCATCATGGCGAAAACAGTTCTCCGGAAGTGGAGCTGTGTTCATTTGCGCTTCTCAAAGTGAAATTCCCATACTTTCTACCTTTCCTATATATATGCTTTATGAAGGCTGAAGGAGGCATCAAATTCACGTTGGACAGAAATCCAACAAACGAGGAGGACCATGCCCACTTGTATTCACTCCACAACGACAAGGTTAAGAGTGATATTGTAATCGATTTTTTGTCTCTGAAAGTTTCTCGGATGTGTAGCGATGCTACCTTCCGGGCGAAATTGAACATATTTAAAACACATTCACCAAGTTGAAGTATCCAAAAGGCTTGCATGTCAAACTCACAAAAAGAGCTGAAGAAATAAAGGGCAGACGTAAAGAAGAACGGCGACCGAAAGAAAAAGAAAACCCACGAAGTTTACAACAATTCCATACTCAAAGCAGGCAATTACTTTCGCCAAACACCTAGAAGCCGTTGGAGTACAGGTGTACGTAAATTCCGGGACGAAAGTGGGCGACTTCGTCACTAGACATGCGGTAGCTGGCAGATTTTCAACTAATAGTGTAGTATGCCAAATTCCATGTTCCGATTGTTCAAAATCCTATGTCGGAGAAACCGCAAGGGGAATTCAGGCGCGAATCAATGACCACAAACGCGACGCAAAACAAATCATGGGCAGTGTAGTGTCATTGTTGTCCATATTGACGACTGTGAAAATCTACCAACATGGGATGGCGTACGAACACGAGAGACGAATATAAAAACGGACGAGAAAAGCATTAGAGGCAGCAACTGTATGCACTAACATTACACGATTAATTCGAGAGCCGGTCTTGTCACCTGGCGAGGACTTGCAGCGAGATAATCTACTGCCAAGGGCCGAAAACGAATTAGTACTTGATTTTACGGCAAAAATGTGATGTGTTACCTGCTGGGTTTTGTCTGCATTGTGCTGTATGTTTTATACGGATGAAAACCTTTTGAAGTTGAAACGTCTGCATTAAAGTCATCTCCACATAATTTGTTTGTTTTCACCATCCTTTTCCTCGGTTATATATCTGCACCTACGCCCTGAGGGGCCTGGCCTGTCGTCTAAAGGGCCCCCTGGGACCCGCCAGATGCTGCTCCTTTCGCCACCCCACCCCTTAGCTACGCTATTGCCACCACACAAATGCAAAGGATCCCACGGCCTTTGTATTGTGGTCGTGACGAAGGATTAAGGTCAATGGCTGTGTGTTTTCGGTCTGCATTACGCTGGCTATTTCGACATGATCATTTCTGCCTGGAGAACATGCAATTCTTCGAAAGTGTGACTGATGCTATCACTTTCATATAGATCATTGCGAGGGTACGTGGAGCCCGAGCGAGTCTACTCCGGTGCGTATATAAAAAAGAAGCTGGCATGAGCACCCACCAACATGGCGATGCCCGGCCGTCACGCATGTGACATATATAACTTTTTTGTTACGATATTTCAAGTCTTATAGATTAAATACAAATTTAACCTACCATATTACAATGTCAGTCCCAGGATTTGACATGACCTAGGTTCTACCCAACGTAACCTCCACTGTAGGATCCAACAACATTTAGGCAAGTTTGTACGCTCAAGAAACTTCCTCTCCAACCCGTACCCATCTCCCATGCGTAATCACTCCTTTGAGTGGTATTCTCGTTTTGGCGCTCGCCATTATTTGCAATATGTGCCTCTGAAGAGGAAGAAGAGGAAATGTTGACAGCCAGTCCTATATCCAAGAACGAATATTCATCAGATGTGCATATATATGTATATATATATATATATATATATATATATATATATATATATGTTACATGTATATATATATATATATATGCATATCAATATATATGTGCATATCATATATATATATATATATATATATATATATATATATATATATATATATATATATATATATATATATCACAGCTCATGATTATTGAGACTGACGCCAGCATAGTAAAACCTAAAATGAATTAAAACCGTAACTGGTTTTCTGATAAATAGGGTGAATTACGTTTCAGTCCGGTCCCATTCCGACAGCATCATACTGAGCACCACGTTATATAAGCATGGGACATATCGGAGAGCGTGGAGTGCTGAGGTACACGGTGCATTCAGTCAGAGCCACAAACCAGTAGTCATCACCTCAAGCGACTCGCCAGCCCGTCCACCGACACGCCGGATGCTTACTGTACGCATTTGTTGGGCATCTTGAGCGGCCATCCGAGGTGCTGACATGCCTCCACGTAGGCGCGCACGGCGACGCAGCGCTGCTCAGCCTGCTGCGCCTGGCAGGCGGCCAGGAAGGGCGCCGGGTCCAGCAGGCGGTGGCAGGCGCGGTAGTCGGAGTGTGGAGCCGCCAGCAAGCCCCAGCAGAAGCCGTCCTTGCCCGGGGCTGCAGTCCTGCTGCTGTGGCGCAACGTCACCGGTAAGCGGGCTGCCAGGGTACAACAGGCGTCACACAGGCACAGCAGGCGCCACATAGGCACAACAGGCGCCACACAGGCACATCAGGCGTCACACAGGCACAACAGGCGCCACACAGGTACAACAGGTGCCACACAGGCACAACAGGCGCCACACAGGCACAACAGGCGCCACACAGGACACAGGGCCACAAAAAAAAAAAACCACAACAGGCGCCACTCAGGTACAGCAGGCACCACACAGGCACAGCAGGCGCCACACAGGCACAGCAGGCGCCACACAGGCACAATAGGCACAACAGCCGCCACAGAGGCATAACAGACGCGACACAGGCACAGAATGCGCCGCACAGGCACAACAATATTTCCTCATTTGTGTGGTGTGGCACAGACTTCGAAAAAAAGGAATTGGCAAGCACTCAAATACTCTCCCACACTTTCGCAACATGGGTCATGAATACTACCCTATGATATTGCACTGCAATAATTTTCTTGCAAAGGCTATTTGCCTGAGACTATTTGGCGTCTGTTATGCCTCTGTGGCGGCTGTTGTGTCTATTGTGCCTGTGTGGCGCCTGCTGTGCCTGTGTGGCGCCTGTTGTGCCTCTGTGGCGGCTGTTGTGCCTATTGTGCCTGTGTGGCGCCTGCTGTGCCTGTGTGGCGCCTGCTGTGCCTGTGTGGCGCCTGCTGTGCCTCTGTCGCGACTGTTCTGCCTATTGTGCATGTGTAGCGCCTGATGTGCCTGTGTGGCGCCTGCTGTACCTGTGTGGCGCCTGTTGTGCCTGTGTGGCGCCTGTTGTGCCTGTGTGGCGCCTGTTGTGCCTGTGTGGCGCCTGTTGTGCCTGTGTGGCGCCTGTTGTGCCTGTGTGGCGCCTGCTGTGCCTATGTGGCGCCTGTTGTGCCTGTGTAGCACGTGTTGTACCCTGGCAGCCCGCTTACCGGTGATGTTGCGCCACAGCAGCAGGACTGCAGCCCCGGGCAAGGCGCCACGCAGGCACAACAGGCGCCACACAGGCACAACAGGCGCCACACAGGCACAGCAGGCGCCACACAGGTACAACAGGCGCCACAAAGGCACAGCAGGCGCCACACAGGCACAACAGAGGCCACAAAGGCACACGACCGGATGGCTAGTAGGTGAGTCGAGGTCACTGGCGCAAACCATGCGTAGCTAAGAGAGCATTCCGGGGAGCCCAGGAGGTGGTGCACATGATGTGTTAACCAGGCCGCCCAAAAGGACGCCTGTTTAAGCTAATGATTCTTTAAGCAAGGAGGCATGGTACGCGAATGAAATATTAATTCCGGAATATTATCAATGCATGGAGTCCTTCAATCCTGAGGAATATCAAAATAATTCATAGAAGGCCGAGCAAGCAAGAAGTTTCGCATGACTTTTGTGAACACATTTTCCAATTAGAGGCATGATATAGGGGACTTTTTTTCGGGGAGCATTCATAACACCCAAGGTTCATTTATCACCAAAGTTAATAACGTCTAAAAGTTCATAACGTCCAAGGATCATAACGTCCAAAAAGTGAAATAAGCACAAAATGCCGTGGATATGATGCGTTCACAATTTCCAAAGTTCATAACGTCCAACGATCACAACTTCCAAAACTAGCTTCAGGGGGAGTGTTCAAAACGTCCAAAGTCCATTTAGGTCCAAGGACCATAAAGTCCAAAAATAGTTCCCAATAGTCCGCCAGGGGATCCGGTAGAACCCTTAGCGGTAAAATCCTGTAGCTAGGTAAGGTTAGGTTAGGTTAGGCTAGGTTAGTTAGATTTCACTGCCATGGGTTTTACTGTTTCCTCCAGTGGACAATTGGGGAAATATTTTGGACTTGATGACTTTGGTAGTAAATGGACCTTAGATGTTATGATATGGCTCCACGTTTTCGATGTTCAGAGCTTTGCTACGGGAACTTCACTTCTACCAGTTTAAAATATACGCTACAAAAATGCGTACATAACGAACAATAGTTAGCTATGTCGCAGCGTTGTGCAACGTACGAAAAACATGGAACAGTAGACTTTGCAAGAAAATTATTGCAGTGCAATATCATAGGGTAATATTCATGACCCACGTTGCGAAAGTGTGGGAGGAGTATTTGAGTGCTTGCCAATTCTTTTTTTCGAAGTCTGTGCTACACCACAAAAATTAGAAAATATTGTTGTGCATATGAATTTACTGCAGAAGCATGATTGTCGCTAATGGTTGCAAGTATGAATATGAACATGAATTTGAATCGCAAACTGATTGGACAGTTCGATGTCTACCAAGATCACAAATGGTTGAATGATTTTCTAGGTTTCAATGGAATGAAGCGTGACAGTGCTTAGAACTTCTCGCTCCTTAATTGCGTGAGTGATGCGATAGTTGATTCAAAGCATTACTTAAGCTACACATTAGGACTGAATAATTAGGACTGCCAAATCCACAATCCAATAAACTTTAATCTGGCTTGAACAATTGCTATGTATATATATATATATATATATATATATATATATATATATAAATATATGTGTGTGTATGTGTGTGAGTGTGTGTGTGTGTGTATATGTGCGTGTGTGTGTGTGTGTGAGTGAGTGAGTGTGTGTGTGTGTGTGTATATGTGTGTGTGTGTATGTGTGTGGATCCCATCTCTTCTCTCGAGAAAGAACACAACGGACATTGAGGCCAGACTCAGTGGACATTGTGGCGCGATGCGGGTGTCAGCGTTTTTGTGTCAGCCACCGGTGACAGGCGGCCCGCTATGATATGGTCTGGTGGGCATATCTCACTGACTGGCACTCCCTGGCTGACATACGTCTTCACGATGCGGGTGTCAGCGTTTTTGTGTCAGCCACCGGTGACAGGCGGCCCGCTATGATATGGTCTGGTGGGCATATCTCACTGACTGGCACTCCCTGGCTGACATACGTCTTCACGATGCGGGTGTCAGCGTTTTTGTGTCAGCCACCGGTGACAGGCGGCCCGCTATGATATGGTCTGGTGGGCATATCTCACTGACTGGCACTCCCTGGCTGACATACGTCTTCACGATGCGGGTGTCAGCGTTTTTGTGTCAGTCACCGGTGACAGGCGGCCCGCTATGATATGGTCTGGTGGGCATATCTCACTGACTGGCACTCCCTGGCTGACATACGTCTTCACGATGCGGGTGTCAGCGTTTTTGTGTCAGCCACCGGTGACAGGCGGACCGCTATGATATGGTCTGGTGGGCATATCTCACTGACTGGCACTCCCTGGCTGACATACGTCTTCACGATGCGGGTGTCAGCGTTTTTGTGTCAGCCACCGGTGACAGGCGGCCCGCTATGATATGGTCTGGTGGGCATATCTCACTGACTGGCACTCCCTGGCTGACATACGTCTTCACGATGCGGGTGTCAGCGTTTTTGTGTCAGCCACCGGTGACAGGCGGCCCGCTATGATATGGTCTGGTGGGCATATCTCACTGACTGGCACTCCCTGGCTGACATACGTCTTCACGATGCGGGTGTCAGCGTTTTTGTGTCAGCCACCGGTGACAGGCGGCCCGCTATGATATGGTCTGGTGGGCATATCTCACTGACTGGCACTCCCTGGCTGACATACGTCTTCACGATGCGGGTGTCAGCGTTTTTGTGTCAGCCACCGGTGACAGGCGGCCCGCTATGATATGGTCTGGTGGGCATATCTCACTGACTGGCACTCCCTGGCTGACATACGTCTTCACGATGCGGGTGTCAGCGTTTTTGTGTCAGCCACCGGTGACAGGCGGCCCGCTATGATATGGTCTGGTGGGCATATCTCACTGACTGGCACTCCCTGGCTGACATACGTCTTCACGATGCGGGTGTCAGCGTTTTTGTGTCAGCCACCGGTGACAGGCGGCCCGCTATGATATGGTCTGGTGGGCATATCTCACTGACTGGCACTCCCTGGCTGACATACGTCGTCACGGATGACAGCGCCCTTGGCACCGCCGGCGGATGAAAAATCACAGCCGGTCAGGGTCAGTTATGAAACGCAGTACCTTCTCGGAAATGTCCGCGTTACGAAACGGCGGCCACGGAAAAACCAGCCAAAGAAACCCCGAACTACGCCTGTGTTTATGGTCACGGAACCATACGGATGTGAGTGCACCTGTACGGGGTGGGCACGTGTCTGATCCGGTCGGCGGCTGGCAGCGGCCGTCACCTGAGCTGCTCAGGCCGTGGAGTTGCCGACTGTGTTCCTGACAACCACACCGTGTCGGTGTCATCTGTGTGCATCAAACTGGAGGGCTGCCATTTGTGTTCCTCAGACCGTGAGGTTGTCGTATGTCCTCGTAGGCAGATGGGTTGCCGACTATGTGCCGCAGATCGCAGGGTTTCTGGCCGTAGCGCCTACTCAGCCATATGATTATCCGGTGATTGACGGCTCCCCTGAACTCCGCCCGTGTTAGACCGGCACGGTGCTCCCATCCCCCTTGGTGCAGGGCCTAAAAGTTATAAATGCCACTGACACTACAACATCCAATGACAGGTCATGGCAATTAGAACATCAAACACACCGCACTGGCTGTATGCATGCTTGCGGTGCCTTCTACTTGTGGACATACTTGAACCGAACATCGCGTACACAGATGGAGACTTCCCAAAATAATTGGTGTTGCTAAGCCGAATTTTGAGCTCATTAGTTCCATGCATCATCATAGACCAGCCAGCACAGCACAGCGTATAAACAGCACAGCTTATAAATTATTGGCGTTGCATTGGCAACACCAAACGTAGAGAAAGTTCCACCCCTGATCGCACACGCAATGCATACCTCGGCGCCGCCAGTGATGGCGGGCATAGCGGTCCCAACATACAGAGATAAGCGTGACATTTGCCACCGATGGCAACAGCTCTGAGGACATATTCAGTACATCTGGAGTTAGTTTCAATCGTTGCCATCGCTCACACGTCGGCCACGTATTGAGATGTCTGTACGAGGGTGCGGTATCGCTGGAAATGTCTGTGCCACTGAAAGGGCGTCTGGAAATGCCTGATGGATGGAGAGGTTGTGTAACTCTGCAATGACTCACCCAGGAGTGGTGTAAACATTGGGTAGAGTCGCGACGTTTACGTTGCTGGTGCTGCTGCCCCTGCAGTAGTTATATATATATTTATATACGAATTATCGCTGGGATGGCTTTATGGACCAGGGTCCTATTGCTGAGCAGAGCTTGTTGTATGAACCCTGGCCCCACCACCCGATCCGTGATTTCCAGTTCAACAGCAGAATTTTGACCGGAGAGCTTAACGTGCCGTCAATGTACCGACACGGCCGCCCCGGTAGCTCGCTCCTGACCGTATCGGGCCAGTTGCTAATTGACCCTCCCAGCCGGGGGCTAAGTACGAGTGCGTGAAGCGACTCGAACTCTGTCTTGCCAGGACAGGGGAGACCAGTTAAGATTGATATTTAACTACGGCGGAAATGTGTTCAAAACTGTTACCAGAGGGAACAACAGACTGCACGAGTATCGCAGAAGTACTGTTCAGAACATGAGGTGACTCGTATGGCTCAACGTGAAATTTTACTTCCGTCCAGGTCACTACCCATAAGCCCAAAATATGATCAAAGGATGATGTGGCAACCACAAAAACCCAACACAGGATGCAATTGTGGTAACGCGTTAGATTCGCTTGGACAGACCTGACCTAAGGCTACATGCGATGATGTTGAATCTCAAACCTTGAACCTCTGGACCTTGAACTTCGAATCTGAAATCTCTAACATTGAACTTCTTAGCAATTTGCATACATTCATATGCATAAATATGCATGCACCACAATATATAGCAATTCAACCTTTAAAGAGGAAGGAGAAAACAATTTTTGTTTAATCTGGCTCAATTGGACTAAGGTTTACCTTCAGGTCGCGGTATTACTAGTGCACCTATTATGTTGCATGTATATGCATGCATGCAAGCGAATAAGTGGTTCATTCGTGAGCACTGAGTATCGGGTACTTTGTTCCAATGCCAATTCACGTTATGTAATGAACAGGCATGTGCAACAGGGTCTCCCGTCGACAGGGTACTCAAGGCATACCATCAAGCGGGTTGGCATCCCCCCCCCAACCACCCACCAGCGACTCATCTTCTCGCAGATTAAAAAAGTAGATTTACAGATGTGTGACATTGGTACCTACTGGAATATTATTATTACCACCAGTATCAAATGTTGACAAATAACCAAATATAAGATATTATTAGTCACAAATTCGGTGCATATTCGCATTATGTTCATTAATACATGCCTACAAAATGCCTTGCGTGCCTGAGAGGTGCTAACTGGGCGGGGGAGAAGCTACCGGCGACAACATGCATTAGGAGTACAGTTTCTCTGGCTGACCTGAGGGCGTCGGAGGCGACGGCTGCCGGCTGGCTGAAGGAGGCCCGAGCTGTGCACCTGCCGAGCGCCCACGAGGCGGCGAACAGAGGCAGACTGGTCGGGTGGTGCGTGCGAGTCTGCACGTCCGTGTACGGCTCGTTGTCGAGAGTGCCGAACAGGCCGCCAGTGCGACCGAACAGCCAACCTGGGGACAGCCGAGACCCTGACACAACCACGACAGCCAACCTGGGGACAGCAGAGATCCTGACACGACTACAACATGGGGCAGACTGGGGACAGTCGAGCTCCTGACACGGTCACGACAAGGACAGACTGGAGACATCCGAGACCCCGACACAACTACAACAGAGCAAATTAGGAGATAGGGGAGATCGATCTTTGCACAACCTCAAGACAGCCAGTCATCAAGATAAGCAGACTGACGTCTACAAGCATTCAACAATTTGCCGTAATATTGGCAATTGAGCGAGGTGGCGTTAGCCTGTACCGCATGACTCCTGTGTAGGGCGGGTGAGTCGTTAGCACGCCGCCAGAACGGGGGAGGGCTGAGAGAAGGGCAGCTCTGTGACGTGTTGCCATGGTGACAGATCGCTTGTCCCGGGGCGTGTGGCTGATGCTGATCTGTGTACAGCAGTGCAGAATAATGCAGCTGCCGATGATCTAGCAATTGGATAAATCGCACTGAGCTGATCTATTAACGGTCCGTTCCCCGACCAATTGACAAGGTTTGCACTCCGAGGGCACTCCACGACCAAGAACGATGCACGAGTGAGTCTATTGCCGTGCATATTACGACACCAGCTCATCTGAACGGCGTAGCCCGACAGAACCAGCTCGGCCCAGCCCGACCGTCATGCTTACCGCCTTCTTTATGGCGACGTTACATGCCCTAAAAGTAGGACATGTGAAGCAATTAGGAGACATGAGATAAAGCTTTAGGAAACTCGCGATTAAGCTTGCTCTCTACCTATATGCAATCTTTGTCTCCAGCAACCTTCATCGCAATATTTTTTGGGGGAAATAGTAGTTTTTTTTAGAAAGAGAAGGTTTCATGGCGGAATGCACCCGGTGTCGGCTGGGCTGACACCAGTTAAGTTCGGCCGGTCGTGTGGCTATGTCACTATGCCACGTGACCTGGGCACCCCAGGACCTGGCGATCGTTCGCCTCAATGGCATTGTGTTGCATGATGCCGCCTTGAAATGATGTGTGTGGCACAAAGTGAGTGGGAAAGCTGTGAGGTATAAAGGGCCCGGTCACATCGTGGCACCTATGCTATTCAGATAATCCGGTAGAGCGCATTCAAATGTGAGATGAGTGCACATCATACGACATAGGAACCAAATGTCGGCAATGACAGAACTGATTTCCGCTGAAACGAATCAGCATAAGTGCGCCTATACTGAAATTGAAAGCACTATCTACGATATCTCAGGTTGAATTCTGTCGAAAATAGTGCGTGTAGCTGAGTTTTGAACGTTGCTGAGATAATTACTAAAATCGCCTACACATGTTCATGGCACTTTCACCAATATTTGATGCAGGAAAGCCATGACGGCTACCAAACTACCAAAACAAGCCAGTTTCGGTAAGCTCACACATTGTCTGATCGGCATGATTTCCGACCCTGTGTATCCAGTCCTGATACCGCATAGCCAGCCTCATGCCCTCGCTCGTCCAGCGCCCTTAAAGTCGCTCTTAATGGCGCCCTATGCTAGTCTATTATATGAAGACAGGTGTATGAGGTTATCGCATGCGTCGTATTCAGCTGCTCCATTGTAGAACCGTCAGAACAGCATTGCAGGATTACTTAAGTTAAGCACGAATTATTTAAGTGTTGATATAACTGATATGGTCATCGGTAGCATAGGCAGGTATTTCAGCCAGATACGCCTATCATGTCAAGGCATAGCGTGCATGCAGCTGAACCACATAATGAACGACCTGGGCTGGGCCCGCGCCGCAACTAAACAGCTGGGGCAGTCTGCGTGCCTGGAAAAGCTACTGGTGCCCGACAGACCCCGTGTTTGTCATGTGCTCGATGTGGTCTCGCTCCCTCACTCCCTCGGCGTACCTGTGCACCACCTGTTTCCTTCTCTGGGCTGTACCCCGCCGGATGGGCTCGCTGAGACTCCCGCTGTCACACCGAGTGCTGGACAGACAGAGACGGGCGGCACACTCTCCAACATAGTCGGCAGCACGTCAGACGCCAGGTTGGGATCCAGATGGGATGCGGAGCGACCATCCCATTATATGAAAAAGCGCTTCCCATGTGGCACTGGTGCTCTCTTGGTAGCTCGGCGCAGTTCATTTGAGTTTGAGATCTGTGCGGCATGCTCTGCAGATGAATATAATTCCGCCAAAAGAACGACCGATTTTCGCTGAAGTGGGTTAGTATTCAATACGCTTATGACAAAATTTGAGGTCTCATTTCCGAAATGCAGCTCCTCTGTCAAATATGATACAGTAACCTAATCTGAGTGCTCTGTGGCGAATTGTCGAGATAAGATAGGATTCACTTGTTTCTAAAATGCTTGCGCTTCCGCTGAAATTAGACGCAATCCAGTACAAACCTCCATGAACTGCAAGAGGGCACGGTTGCAGTGTTTTCTGCCGCAACAGCATGACGCCCAACCCTGTACCTGCAGCACGAGAGTTCCGTGGCCCATATCTTGCCCTTGCGCATCCAGCGCCCCCGATATCGCGTCAACTGGTATATCATCGATGCACAAAAGGCATATGCAGTTGAAAAGGCATATGCATCAGGGTCACCATCCCGGGACACGAAAACGCTTCGCTATGCGATTGCAGGGTCCGCGGTCTGCATCTGGTGTTTCTGTGCTGTCCGTGACACTCGCCTTCCAAAAAGGTACCGGTCTCGTGCCGGGGACATGACAGGTCGAGACACCACACCCCCTCCTCAGCCGACTCAGCACCCGTGACATCACAGTGAGCAACTCACCAGTGAGTTCGAGGGCGCAGACGTCCGAGCGTTGATTACACCGGAGCTCCATCCAGCCGGGCAGACTGACGGTGATGACGTCACCCGAGCGGATGGCGATCAGCTCGCCGACGGCCAGCGGAGCGTCCGCCGGCCTGTCATCAGCTGTTATCTGGGGAAAGTGGTGACGTCACTGACCGTCCGCCGGCCTGTCATCAGCTGTTATCTGGGGATAGTGGTGACGTCACTGACCGTCCGCCGACCTGTCATTAGCTGTTATTTGGGGACAGCGGCGGCATCACTGACTGTCCGCCGGCCTGTCATCAGCTGTTATCTGGGGATAGTGGTGGTGTCACTGACCGTCCGCCGACCTGTCATTAGCTGTTATTTGGGCTCAGCGGCGGCATCACTGACTGTCCGCCGGCCTGTCATCAGCTGTTATCTGGGGATAGTGGTGGCGTCACTGACCGTCCGCCGGCCTGTCATCAGCTGTTATCTGGGCATAGCGGTAACGTCACTGACCGTCTGCCGGCCTGTCATCAGCTGTTATCTGGCGACAGCGGCGGCATCACTGACCGTCCGCCGGCATGTCATCAGCTGTTATCTGGGGACAGCGGTGATGTCACTGACGTCACTGACCGTCCATTGCTTATGGTACGTAAGTAATGTCTGCAGATGTCAGTTTTTCTCTCTCGCCGTCGCCGTTGACGGGTGTCAACGGTAATGACATCATCCGTAGCTTGACGATAACTATTCATAAATGTCACGTCACTGATCGGAATGCGGTGCTCACGTATGTGCGTGACAAATAAAATGTTTAGCTTTATTTAGCGACTGGGAGATTCACTATGCGAACTCAGCGTATGGATCTAATCTGTGCGAATGCACCTCGTTGAAAGTATTAGCCGAGCAGAATTGTCGCTGCCTTTCCTGGCTGGTTCAGCAGGCTGGCTACTGGTTCCAATACTTGATCAGCATACGGCGCACTGGAGGAACTAGGGGGAGAGTGCGGAGGCCAGGGGGCCATGCTCTCCCCCAAACGGCCTGATGGGTGGCCAAGAGATTGCGTGCCCCCCCCCCTCCAAAAACAAAAAATGATGGAAACTATAAAATGTCATCAGGATATTATTTTTGCTGGCCCGTCGGCAGCTTGAGTTCCTTAAAGCAAAAGAAGCTGAATATGCATCGCCGTTGCCAGGCCTTCGTGGTTGGTGCGAGTCACATCAAGTTTTTGTCCGATGTCTCCAAATTTTTGCTCGAAAAAGACGAAAAGTCCCGGGATGTAATTAACAGTGTAGGTGGTGGTAACTGTCCCGATGTGCCCCCTTCCGTGGCGATGCCAATGTGAAAATGGAACGTTTTCTGAAATGAGATCAATAAAAGCTGATTATGTATATTCAGAACACTCCGTCAAGCACAGCCTCTTGTCCCACCTCCACTGTATTAGTCCGATGTAACAGATACGCTTTGGAAATTAGTGTAGCTGTATTTTTATAGTTGCTGTTGAAAATAGCGAACAAGAGACAACGCTATTCGCCGCTGTTTCAACATTGTGGCCAGGTCTGGATGGGTAGCGTCGGGCCACTCAAAGTAGAGAAAGCTGGACTGTATAGCAGGGCTTGTCACTTGTCACAGAACACGGGCCTCCGGTGATATCTTGGTATCAGGCAATGAGAAGGCACCTAAGATGAAGACCCTTTCCAAAGCGTCCCGACGCATCACAGTGAAACAAGCGATCTTGGAACATGCCTGCCAAACGAGCCTCATGCCGCCCTGCCGGGTCACGGGCTATACTCAGGTGGCGGGGCCGCCGACAGTGACCTATGCGTGCCGCATGGCGGGCGCCGCCAACAAAAAACAGCCGACACCGAACGACGCGCGCTTGGGAGGCAGCGTCGGCCTGTCACTCGCAGGCCTCGGGCACGCAGACCACCTCAGGTTGTTGTCACTCGCAGGCCTCGGGCACGCAGACCACCTCAGGTTGTTGTCACTCGCAGGCCTCGGGCACGCAGACCACCTCAGGTTGTTGTCACTCGCAGGCCTCGGGCACGCAGACCACCTCAGGTTGTTTGTAATGTAATGGGATTGTTAGCAAACATTGTTAGCAAACGGAATGAATATCAATCGAATCTTCACGATGTGTGAAATCCAACATGGCAACTTTTGATATATGAACGAATGGTAGATAGTTGTCATAATTGCCGGCCAGGTAACAGCACAGTTTTCCATGGGAATGTCGTTTCGTTGCTGGAGCCGGCTGAATTCCATTTTTCTTGCAAAAACATTCTTCGCCATGTAGCCATTTACCATAGTAACAGCAAAAATTATCCGGGAAGCTCGGTTTTTCCACAAAAAGTTGGTGGCTGAGACGACCTACTGTGTAGATAGGTCGCTCGGCCTTCGGCCCCGCTCGCCATAAACATGACATTTTTACCATGGTTGGGAAATCACCCATGGAGAGGGTGGTTAAGAGCATGGAGGGCTGATAAGGCATGGGTAAGGCTGATAAATCCGATTGGGACCCGTCATAGAGTCTCACGTTAAAAAAGTCTATAAATTTTAAGGCTCGAGGAAAGCTGAGAATTCCAATCAGGATGCTGAGGATCAGGAAGCTGAGAATTCCAAGCCTGGTTGCTTGGAACCCTACAACTGAACAGCAAAGTTTACTCCTACCGTTCCTCTCTCATAAGTGTTCACAATCGTCTGCACGAAAATATTTTCTGGAACCTAGATGTAATTTTGCGAAATGTGAGTATTCGCTTTTATAGAGAAGGTAGCGATGGCAGACAACGGTGAAAAAAAAACTTGCGAATTTGCAAAAGAAAGTCTTCAAAGACAACGGGATCGCAAAATCCAGCGGCAGATATCCAAGTTTAGTTTTCACAGCTCCTCGTCTGGAGAGCGGGGGACGGGGTTGGGTAGAGGTGGGCCGGCACCGAAAGATCCCCCCCCTCCTCGCCAAACCGGTGGGGTAGATCGGCCAGTGACGCGGCGCCACCATGGAGCGGCGGAGCGGGGACAAACAGTGGGCTATAGGGCTCCCGTGCGACAAACACATGATTAGTCAGCATGCCATTGTGGCAGAGACTGGTGGTGGATCAGCACGGCGTACAGCAACATCCAACTATGGTGCTCCAGCACAGCAACGGCCGCCACATTGTTACGTTGAACAATGAATGCGGGTATCACAGAAACAATACTGTGGTCGAAGTTCGCAAAAATAAATATTTAAAGAGCAAGTCCAATTCTGCGTGAAGGAAGCAGACGCGACACGCTGCAGCAAAGCAATGTTGAGGACCTAAATACGTGATGGTCGGGGCTGGCTCGGGTTGGGCCGCTCACAGCAATTGTTTCCATACAAAAGAGAGAAGATTCGCTCAGGCTTCACCCTGGCCCAAAGTGAATCGATCCGTTACGGTTGCCGGACGAAATTCCAGAGCAACCGAGCGGCAATGCTGACGTCACGTATGCGCTGCGGCACAGAGTGCAGCATAGCCGCTCCCGTCCCTTTTCTCCCCGGACGGCACCGCCCCAAACATCCGAGCCGCTCACTCAGCAGTAGGCGGCGCAAGCAAAACACCCGACCCGACCGGCGCCAGCAAAACACCCGACCCGACCGGCGCCAGCAGGCACGACCGCCCGAGAAGGCCTCTCAGACGTTGCGCAACAGACGCCAACCAGCTGGCAGCTGGCACCCCGGCACCTGCGCTGACGACCCATTGCCACAACTGCGCCACAGTTGCCACCGTAGCCAGAGGGGAAACTGGTGCCGTTCTGTTACTGCGTCCGGGGTGCAAGGTCCACTCCATCACCGTGACCGGAGGGAGGGGTACGGCAGTGCGGAAGAGGGACAAGTGAGGAGGGGGCGACTTGCTAAGTAGAGAGGATGGATCAAGACGGTGGAGGGAGGGTCCACAGTGCTGTGGGAGGGTTCATAGCAGTGGGGACAGGGACAACAGTGGTGTGGTGGGTACGTAGCCCCACGAGGTGCCAGCCCCACTACCCCTGTGTTGCATGGAAGCATGTACGCCTTGTGCGGCATATACACAGCATCATAATGCACTTGCAGCATGAATCTCATGATCATATTACTGACAAGCAATGCTTCACACCACCTGAGGCAGGGTGAGACGCAACCCTTGCAAACCAGATCCGGACAGGAGCCGGGAGTAACACACACCTGGAAGCCGTCTGGCCCGCCCAGCTGGATGGTGTGCTCCCCAGCGGTCACGGTAATTGTCTTCCTGATGGGCCCACGACGCTTGAATGTCGCTTCGATGAAAAACCTGCAATGGGGCCAACACGCCGCTCAGTGAGCGACGCCCGATGAAGAGTCGTGCAGCACGACTACAACGTTAAAACTAGGTCAGCCAACACGCCGCTCAGTGAGCGACGCCCGATGAAGAGTCGTGCAGCACGACTACAACGTTAAAACTAGGTCAACCATTGGTTGGTTGGGCGCATGACTGGGGTTCAGCACAGCTGGCAAGAACTACGACCGTGCCCCGACGCTTCACGCTCATCATCGCCGCAGCCAAGCATATCACAACTGACAGTCAGTAATGGCAAAATCATCAATAGCACGAAAAGAAAGCGAGAGAGCGAGAGAGAGAGAGAAAAAAAAAAGAGAGAGAGAGAGAGAGGGGGAGAGAGGGAGAGAGAGAGAGATAGAGAGAGAGAGAAAGAGAGAGAGAGAGAGAGGGAGAGAGGGAGAGCGGGAGAGAGAGAGAGAGAGAGAGAGAGAGAGAGAGAGAGAGAGAGAGAGAGAGAAAAGAGAGAGAGAGAGAGAGGGAGAGAGAGAGAAAAGAAAAAGAGAGAGAGAGAGAGAGAGAGAGAGAGAGAGAGAGAGAGAGAGAGAGAGAGAGAGAGAGAGAGAGAGAGAGAGTCAGAGACAGCGACAGCGACAGCGACAAAGACAGAGACAGAGACAGAGACAGACAGAGACAGAGACAGAGACAGAGACAGAGACAGAGACAGACAGAGACAGACAGAGACACAGAGACAGAGAGACAGAGAGACAGAGACAAAGACAGAGACACAGAAACAGACACAGAAACAGACGCAGACAGAAACAGAAACAGAAACAGAAACAGAGACAGTGACAGAGAGAGAGAGAGGGCGAACAAAAGGGAGAAAGAGAGAACGAGAGCGAAAACGGGATAGAGCGCGAAAGAGACAGGAAGAGGGAGAATGGGAAGGAGAGAGGGAAAGAGAAAACAAACAGAAGATCGATAGGTATAGATCAAGAGAAAAGAGACAGACGGAGAGAAAAACACATACAGAAAGATAGACGTGGTGACAGAGACAGGGGTCAGAGACAAATACAGTTAGATAACGCTCGAACGGCCCAGCACGATGGTACAATTTGGTTTATACTTTGTGATCCTGAAGGTAGAGAGGAAAATGTTGGGGAATCGAACATAGAGGGGATGTTTTTCTTCAAAACTGTGGCATAAGAATCTCAGCTTGCACTGTTCAGTGAATCTTGATGACTTTACCACAAAACAGTTAATTGTTAAACAGCGCCATCCAGCCTCCAAATGATAAATACCGAGGATAGTTTTCTGGAGATGATAATGTTCTGGATGACAAAATCTAGGAACAGTCTATTTTTCCAACTATGGATGGTACTGGCCCAGTAAAAGCCAGCTAATCATTGTTGCGCCTTGGCCTTGGATTAGCCTGGCACAAGGCCGTTTGTCTGAACAACCAGCAAATTCACCCACTAACCGGTAATGCTTTCACCGCCTCACCCGCCCTCTGTCCTACCCCACTCACCGCCTCACCCGCCCTCTGTCCTACCCCACTCACCGCCTCACCCGCCATATGTCCTACCCCACTCACCGTCTCACCCGCCTTCTGCCCTACCCCACTCACCGCCTCACCCGCCCTCTGTCCTACCCCACTCACCGCCTCACCCACATTTTGTCCTACCTAACTAACCGCCTCACCCGCACTCTGTCCTACCCCACTCACCGCCTCACCCGCCCTCTGTCCTACTCCACTCACCGCCTCACCCACATTCTGTCCTACCCCACTCACCGCCTCACCCATATTCTGTCCTACCCAACTCACCGCCTCACCCGCCCTCTGCCCTACCCCACTCACCGCCTCACCCATATTCTGTCCTACCCCACTCACCGCCTCACCCGCCCCCTGCCATACCCCACTCACCGCCTAACCCGCCATCTGCCCTACCCCACTCACCGCCTCACCCGCACTCTGTCCTACCCCACTCACCGCCTCACCCACCTTCTGTCCTACCCCACTCACCGCCTCACCCGCCCTCTGTCCTACCCCACTCACCGCCTCACCCTCCCTATGCCCTACCCCACTCACCGCCTCACCCGCCTTCTGCCCTACGCCACTCACCGCCTCACCCGCACTCTGTCCTACCCCACTCACCGCCTCACCCACCTTCTGTCCTACTTGACCGACTTCTTCGCCCGCCCAGTACGTTGCCCTCTCACCTGCATTGCTACAACTTACCCTTTGTCTTGGCCTATCCTGTCCTCTGCCTTGCCTTTATCTCTCTTTTACCTTGTCCTAGTTTGTTATATCCTCTATATGGCCCCATCACCTGATTTACTGTGCCCTTTGGCTTTCTGTGTCCCTGACTTGTCATGCTGTCTGTCTTGCCATAGTTTCTGCAATGACCTGTTTTCTCCCTCTCTGTCCATTCTTGATAATTGCTCTATCCTGTGTTTCCTGACTGCTACCTCAGTGATCCGGTATGGTAGTGAGAAAACGTCAGTAGTGCTGAGAAGGCACTTGTCAATTTCCGTGGAATTGGAACGTATTTCAATTTTAACATTACATTGACAGGGAATTCGTAAATTATAATGTTGGTTGAAGAATGCTGTGCCTAAGTACACTTTGCCCCAGATATATAAGTAATGATATATATACTAATAAATGCGATCGAAATGCGAATTATTGCGTTCTTCCAGATCTAGCCCCGTATCAGGCCAATGAAGTGTTTTTTTTTCATTCCTGTACAGATGACGTGCTTTTTTCGATCCTGCGTGCAATTCTCTCCGAGTGCCAAGAAATAAGACTTTCGTGCTGCTTCACACAGCTACATGTCCTTGTTCTACATGTGTTTTTACTCCCAATGAGCATTCTTTTACCGAAATAAATGTTCCCTTCAGTGAGAATTTAAAACAAATCGCATTGTTATACGGCATTACTTGTTGCTATGCTGCAGGCAAATAGGTAAAACTTACTCAGTGTCAGATAAGAAAATCATTTCCATCTGTGAGGAAGGCAAATGTAAAAAAGAAACTTGTCCGGTTTGGATAGCTACGGGATGAGCATGATTTCACAACTGTGCCATTCTCGAATTTCTTGCCAATTTTTATACCAAACCATCCACTTCATCGGGAAGGTATGACTGCGATTACATTGATAGTCAAGTCAACATTTTAAGATAACGCAAATTCATCACTAGACACCACATTATTGCTTTAGACTACTTGGCAATCTTACCTGATATTCCGCCAAGTGATACGCCGTACAATGGTTGACTTCGCATAACTTGACATGAGCTCACCTGATCTTTTACATGACCTTGAAACATTTACATCCAATGAATGGTTGTGAACTGGTGGCTTCGGAGAGGCCATTCGCTGTATACTTCAAACCCCGACGACTATTAATATGCTAGTCATGGGGTCCAAGGAACATGCCGAGCGTTGCCGATGCACGAATGGGGCCCAAAAGAAAAAAAATGGGGCTTTGGTAACAGCTTAGGCCCAAAATACAATATCCGAGATAGCTAGCGCGTTGTAAGATGTTCGAGGCGTCTTTTCCTTTTTCACCGAAAGCGTAGTGTTTTCTGATACTTCAAGGATACCATTCTCATTTTCTTAAGTTCTGGTGTACTCCAGCACGTGCACGTTCAGGGTGAGGGAGGGGAGGGGAAATCATGATAAGAGGAATTATCATCATCACCACCATCTTTTTTTTTAAACATTCGCAAGGGCAATGCGACAACACAACAACAATGCGTTGCTACATAGAATATCAGCCCAGCTCCGATTGCATCATCGCTCACAATATTACCTGTCAGCCAGCAGGTCAGCGGCCAGTAGGTAGGTGCAGTCTGACTGGAAGGTGTACAGTTTGCCATCAAACGTCACAAACGAGGACGATCCAGAGAGGACGGCGTGCCCTGCAACAGAACAGGGACCAGTGATGTCAGGCTTCCAGTCACTACACAATAGTCTTGGGATCAGTCATGTCAGGCTTCCGGTCGCTACACAATAGTCTGGGGACCAGTGACGTCAGGCTTCCAGTCAATACACAATTCTGGAGATCATACCGTATTACTGTCACATACAACGCTCACGCCTGCGTCACATGGCGTGTTACTGTCACATACAGCGCTCACGCCTGCGTCACATAGCGTGTTGCTGTCACATACAGCGCTCACGCCTGCGTCACATAGCGTGTTGCTGTCACATACAGCGCTCACGCCTGCGTCACATAGCATGATGCTGTCACATACATCGCTCACGCCTGCGTCACATAGCGTGTTACTGTCACATACATCGCTCACGCCTGCGTCACATAGCGTGTTACTGTCACATACATCGCTCACGCCTGCGTCACATAGCGTGTTGCTGTCACATACAGCGCTCACGCCTGCGTCACATAGCATGATGCTGTCACATACATCGCTCACGCCTGCGTCACATGGCGTGTTACTGTCACATACAGCGCTCACGCCTGCGTCACATAGCGTGTTGCTGTCACATACAGCGCTCACGCCTGCGTCACATAGCGTGTTGCTGTCACATACATCGCTCACGCCTACGTCACATAGCGTGTTGCTGTCACATACAGCGCTCACGCCTACGTCACATAGCGTGTTGCTGTCACATACAGCGCTCACGCCTGCGTCACATAGCGTGTTGCTGTCACATACAGCGCTCACGCCTGCGTCACATAGCATGATGCTGTCACATACATCGCTCACGCCTGCGTCACATAGCGTGTTGCTGTCACATGCATCGCTCACGCCTACGTCACATAGCGTGTTGCTGTCACATACAGCGCTCACGCCTGCGTCACATGGCGTGTTACTGTCACATACATCGCTCACGCCTGCGTCACATAGCGTGTTGCTGTCACATACATCGCTCACGCCTGCGTCACATAGCGTGTTACTGTCACATGCATCGCTCACGCCCGCGTCACATAGCGTGTTGCTGTCACATACAGCGCTCACGCCCGCGTCACATAGCGTGTTGCTGTCACATACATCGCTCACGCCTACGTCACATAGCGTGTTGCTGTCACATACAGCGCTCACGCCTGCGTCACATAGCGTGTTGCTGTCACATACATCGCTCACGCCTACGTCACATAGCGTGTTGCTGTCACATACAGCGCTCACGCCTGCGTCACATAGCGCTGCGTCACATAGCGTGTTACTGTCACATACAGCGCTCACGCCTGCGTCACATAGCGTTTTGCTGTCACATACAACGCTCACGCCTGCGTCACATGGCGTGTTACTGTCACATACATCGCTCACGCCTACGTCACATAGCGTGTTGCTGTCACATACATCGCTCACGCCTACGTCACATAGCGCGCTACTGTTACATATAGCGCTCACGCCTGCCTCATACAGCGGTGCTACTGTGATATACTACGCTTACGCCTACGTCACACACGTGTAGCTGTGACACACAACATTCACACAGGCATCGTCACATACGGCACTACACCTACGTCACATGACGTGCCACCGTGACATACAGCACTCCCGCCGGCGTCACATGTGCCACTGTCACAGACAGCGCTCCCGCCTGAGATTCTTCGGTTAGACCGTTCAGACCGCTCAGGATTACGTCAATGTCGGAAAGCCTGACATTACATTGATTACAACCATGCGAAATGTGTAGAGTAGGAATACAGAGCTTACAGAAATATAAATTCATGTGTGCACTATGCCTAGCAAAACCTCTGAACGTGCTGCGCTTATAGGTTCAAAGTAGAGGGTGGTGGTGGTCGGTAGTGGTTGTGGCTCTACGGCGCACTCAGGAGGTGAGGCCGCATGGCGTCGCCTGCCTCTCATCCTGGCAGGAAGGGCGGGCACCACGAGAAATCGAACCCCTTACCTCTGGCATGTCAGACACTCAGCTTAACCACCGAGCTACAGACGCCCCCGGTGGTGGCCGGCTGGAAGCGGTAGGGGGCGGCAAAGAAAGCGGTGGTGGTCGGCAAAGTAGGGGGCCAAGGTGAAGGTTGTGGTTTAGATAAAGATCGAGGTTACGGTAAGTTTGTAAAATAAACATCCTACTGCTGATGACAAGCGTAGGTGGCAGTCTTCGCCATGTACTATGGTCGTATGGTCGTGCATGTACTATGATCTAGAAAATATAAATAAGCCGTGGTCGTGGAACGCTAAATATTGCAGCCGATAGACGGTAGCACTGCCAGTGGTCGGCTGGACCAGTGGCGTGGATAGGAGCACTGCCTGTAGTCGGCTGGACCAGTGGCGTGGATAGGAGCACTGCCTGTAGTCGGCTGGACCAGTGGCGTGGATAGGAGCACTGCCTGTAGTCGGCTGGACCAGTGGCGTGGATAGGAGCACTGCCTGTAGTCGGCTGGACCAGTGGCGTGGATAGGAGCACTGCCTGTAGTCGGCTGGACCAGTGGCGTGGATAGGAGCACTGCCTGTAAATCGGCTGACCAGTGGCGTGGATAGGAGCACTGCCTGTAGTCGGCTGGACCAGTGGCGTGGATAGGAGCACTGCCTGTAGTCGGCTGGACCAGTGGCGTGGATAGGAGCACTGCCTGTAGTCGGCTGGACCAGTGGCGTGGATAGGAGCATTGCCTGTAGTCGGCTGGACCAGTGGCGTGGAAAGAAAATTGAAGTTGGGAGAGGGAGGAAAAGCAGATAATGACCTCGACTTCGAAGAAAAACTTGTTATCCCTGGAACAGGGTGGGTGGGAACTTGCGCTGACCTTTGCGTTCGCCTGCAATTCTCGAAAGCCAACCAGGGGCGGGTGATTCGTCGCCACGACATTGGCTAATATCTCTTCCATCTTGTTAATCAGGCTTATGTATCCAGGTGCATAAAGAAATGCTACTGACTAGTCAATACTAGAGGTAAGCAATCATTATACTCCTGAAGCACAAACAACTCAAAATAGGTGGGCTCATATGGTCACGCCAAATTAATGTTTTTGTCATGTCTAGTGGAAAACTAGAATTGCTTAATTGTTTAAGTAAAATGTATTTTGGTCGCTCTATAAGAGAAGCTAAAGCAGTGCTCCTCCGGTAAAAAAATGCAATCGTAGGGCTTTTCTTACCACAGTTAATTTATGGTTCACGAAAGGCAAACTCGTATGCCAATTTGACGTGCATGCGTCTGAAGAGCCCGGGCTTTTCAGACGCCACATAGCGCGCAGGGGTGACTCAATGAAGAGCGCGCTGGTGTTGTATAATAACGATAAGCAGGTCGACAGTGCGCCAGAGCCGCACCGCATCGTTCCGCTGCAAATGTGGCGCGTGTCCCTGTGGTGCAGCTGCTGCTCAGGCCCGCCCGCCAGTCGGGACACTACCAACACAGGTCAGACAGTCTGTCCGAGACGGCACCGTCACGGGTCAGACAGTCTGTCCGAGATGGCACCGTCACGCGGACCGACCAGAACACGCGCCCAGATATCCGCCCAGATATCCGCCCAGATATCCGCCCAGATATCCGCCCAGATATCCGCCATACCGGCTACAGACATGGCCGCGCTGCTGCCCCTGATGGTGATGATGCTGCTGCTGCTGCCGCAGCCCATAGTGTCCGCCGTGGCGTACATCAGTGACCACGCCCAGCTGGATGACGTAGTGCGCGAACTGCAACGGCTCTCGGACAAGGTGGACGGCGGCATCGCCACACGGCGGCATCGCCACTGATGGCGGATGCGCTACGCTGCGGCATCGCCACACGGTCCGCCATCGCGCACATCAGCGACCATCGCCACAGGCTGGATCGACGTAGTGCGCGATCACCACACGGCGGCATCGCCACACGGCGGCATCGCCACACGGCGGCATGTGTTCGACCGACATCGCCACACTGGTGAAGCGGCTTCAAATGCAGAAAACGCCGGTACGTGCTTGTAGCCAAGTACTTTAATGCGGGAGCGGCATCACTGGCCAGTCATCAAGAAGTAAGTCCGTGTTTCAGGAGTGCTCGTGAAATCAATTGCACAACTTCAGATTTTGGCAACAGTGTTGTGCTTGAAACTGTGCTTGACACTGCGAAATATAATCATATCATGCATCCAAGTACCACACATTGGCACACGTTGGCTGCTTCTTGTCGTGTCCTCTCAATGTAACACACATTGGCACACGTTGGCTGCTTCTTGTCGTGTCCTCTCAATGTAACACACATTGGCACACGTTGGCTGCTTCTTGTCGTGTCCTCTCAATGTACCACACATTGGCACACGTTGGCTGCTTCTTGTCATGTCCTCTCAATGTACCACACATTGGCACACGTTGGCTGCTTCTTGTCGTGTCCTCTCAATGTAACACACATTGGCACACGTTGGCTGCTTCTTGTCGTGTCCTCTCAATGTACCACACATTGGCACACGTTGGCTCCTTCTTGTCGTGTCCTCTCAATGTACCACACATTGGCACACGTTGGCTCCTTCTTGTCGTGTCCTCTCAATGTAACACACATTGGCACACGTTGGCTCCTTCTTGTCGTGTCCTCTCAATGTACCACACATTGGAACGTTGGCTGCTTCTTGTCTGTCCCTAACACACATTGGCACACGTTGGCTCCTTCTTGTCGTGTCCTCTCAATGTACCACACATTGGCACACGTTGGCTCCTTCTTGTCGTGTCCTCTCAATGTAACACACATTGGCACACGTTGGCTCCTTCTTGTCGTGTCCTCTCAATGTACCACACATTGGCACACGTTGGCTCCTTCTTGTCGTGTCCTCTCAATGTAACACACATTGGCACACGTTGGCTGCTTCTTGTCGTGTCCTCTCAATGTAACACACATTGGCACACGTTGGCTGCTTCTTGTCGTGTCCTCTCAATGTAACACACATTGGCACACGTTGGCTGCTTCTTGTCGTGTCCTCTCAATGTAACACACATTGGCACACGTTGGCTGCTTCTTGTCGTGTCCTCTCAATGTAACACACATTGGCACACGTTGGCTCCTTCTTGTCGTGTCCTCTCAATGTAACACACATTGGCACACGTTGGCTCCTTCTTGTCGTGTCCTCTCAATGTAACACACATTGGCACACGTTGGCTGCTTCTTGTCGTGTCCTCTCAATGTAACACACATTGGCACACGTTGGCTCCTTCTTGTCGTGTCCTCTCAATGTAACACACATTGGCACACGTTGGCTCCTTCTTGTCGTGTCCTCTCAATGCGAGGCTCGCACTCATTCCAAGTATTTAACCTTGCATGCATTCTGGGTGAAAGACCAAGTAACTATATGCTCTAGGTGGTAGGTTAGGCGCCCATATGTTTCGGGTAGCAGAAGTCGGGGACGCTCGTCTCGCAATCGAAAGGTTGTGGGTTCGAATCTCACCTGTCGCAACTCTTCGCCCGCGACCAATCGGCGTGAGAGATTGGCGACACTATATGACTCAACGGTCGACGTGTCGTAAAACCAATAACCGACTAACCGGGTAGCACAAGTCCGACACCCATGTGTTCTGGGTGATAGGTCAGATGTCTATATACTCCAGCTGGTACAAGTCAGATGTCCACGTGCTCTCGTCGGTAGTTTAAATGCCGATGTGTTCCGGGCGATAGATCAGGTCCCAGGTATTCCGGGTGATAGGACGGGTGGTGGTGGTGGATTTGTGCTTTAGGAAGCGTCGACTGCGTTGGTCATTTTGCGGCCATGATGTCCTGGTGCTCAGAGTGATGTGAGATGCTCACAAGTTCTGTGTAGCATAGGCCAGGTACCCAGGTGTTCTGGATTGTTGGTCAGATACCCATTAGGGTAACCATGTTTTTCATTGCTCCGGATACAGGATTCCCACGGGTATCATTCCATGCGTTTCGGCGTGCTCCGTACGAATATACCGGTTTTGACCCGTAAACAAAAAAATTGGAGCCAGCACAACTACATTGAAGCTTTCTGCATACAAAATTGTTCGTACATTTTCCAGGTTTGCTTCTAGGTGGTAAATATTTTTTACAACGGAGAAGTAAATAGGTCATTCACACATTTCAGCTGGCTTTATGCCAAAAATATTTACCATCTAATAGCACAACTGGAAATGGTGTGAAAAGAAATGTGGAATAACAACACCTTCAAGATCGTTGTGCAGATTCCAATTTTTTGTTAAGTCAAGACCGGTATATTCGTACTCAGTACGCCGAAACGCATCGAATTACCATTCGACGCGGTGTGTTGTTGATTCCCATACCCAGAAATCCTAAATCCGAAACAAAAATGGAAAAAGGGTAGCCCTAATGCCCAATGCTTCGAGTAGCATTGGTCGGGTATCTACGTACACCGAGGATGACCTGACCCGCGTCTCGTCTCTCAGGCCGGCACCTACTTCGTCCCGGTGTTCACGTCGCCCGTGGCGGAGGCCGGCGCCGAGGGCTGCGTCACCAACACGATCCTGGAGCTGCAGCCGGCCGGCACGCGCATCCCGTGGCTGCGCGCCAGGACCACCAGCCAGCTGTTCGTGTGGCACCATGGCGGCGCGCAGCTGGGTCCGGCCGGCCAGTACCAGCGGCGCGTGCTGGGCGACCCGCTGCGACAGGCGGCCGCCCAGTACCAGCTGGCGCTGCCCGTCGGCTGGTGGATCGCCACCGAGGTGCTCTCCGACACCGAGTACGCGCTGTTCAGCGGCTCGGCGGTGCCGGCGTTCGATCGGCTCGACTACGACCTGGCCGAGCGGCCCAGCCTGCTGGCACAGCACGCCGACGTCATACAGGCCGTTTACGAGCCGCGCTAGACGTCATACAGGCGCGTCATACAGGCCGTACGAGCCGTGTGGACGTCATCAGGCGCGTCATACAGGCCGTTTACGAGCCGCGCTAGACGTCATACAGGCGCGTCATACAGGCCGTGTAGCTAACGTCATACAGGCGCGTCATACAGGCCGTGTACGAGCCGCGCTAGACGTCATACAAGCGCGTCATACAGGCCGTGTGCGAGCCGCGCCGGACGTCATACCGGCCGTGTACGAGCCGCGCTGGACGTCATACAGGCGCGTCATACAGGCCGCAAGGCGTGGTGCTGCGGTTGGCTTCATGTGACGTCATGGGTGGCTCGACTGGAGGCCGGAAGCTGTCGTTCGCCTCATCGGGACTCATATGACCCGTTGGACGGTACCCAATCCCCTTTCTGCGTCCTGATCATTCGTTTGAATGATCCTGTCCACGGAATAAACAACACAATTAAAGCTGACAGAAGACGGCACCGTAAATGTGCGCCAACAGGCAGCAAGTAGCGCGCGAGCAGTACCACTCCTCCGCGAGCAGTACCACTCCTCCGCGAGCAGTACCACTCCTCCGCGAGCAGTACCACTCCTCCGCGAGCAGTACCACTCCTCTGCGAGCAGTACCACTCCTCCGCGAGCAGTACCACTCCTCCGCGAGCAGTACCACTCCTCCGCGAGCAGTACCACTCCTCCGCTTTGTACACGGCGACATGTTGGTGTGCACCATTCACTGTGACGCTGAGGAACCCTCTTGTGCAGCGAAGGCACCGTCAGATAAGGCAGAACTGGGTGTGTGGTGCGACACGCCCCCATGGCTGGCTAGGGCGGACGCTGACGTGATCCCAGCCGCGCTAGTATAGAGTGCTGGTGAGAGGTGAGAGGCAGGTGAGAGGGCGGGATGGAGGTGACCCGGTGGTCAGCTGAGACCAACGCGTGACAGACACGTGCTGGTGTTATTGTGTGATGACTGTGCCAACAGTTTTCACCGGTGCGGACTCCGGTGGTTATCGGTTCTAGGACTCGTCGAGTGTTTTGGGTCACATAGCGTCGCCAATCTCTTACTCCGATTGGTCGAGAGCGAAGAGTAGCAACAGGTGGAAATCGAATCCACAACCATTTAGTCGGGAGACGAACAACTTACCCCAAGACTGGTCACCCCACCTGAGCGCACTCTGTGAGCAGCAATGTATGACGGACGATATCAGGAAGCAGTCACATAATACCTAGCAGCCTGTTGCATTCACTGGCCTGCTCATTGGGCTCGAATGCAATCTAACTTAGTTGTTCCGTAAACAGAAATATATGTGCCATAAGCGTCTGTACATTCTTGATCAGTGCATGTTTTCAAAGTGCGTCGGAACATCCATGAAGTTGGGTACCAACTTTATGATTGCATTCAATTCGACAATTGCCGTGTAATGCTCATTGTGCTAATGGCTATGATTCCCTCCCCCACACACAACAACAAGAAGTGCAATGAAGAAGAGAGCCACGACTGACTTGTTCCCAGACCCTATGGTGTGTTAATTTTGCCTAGTGCTTTATCCTGTTCTCATTCTACCCAGTCACTCCTGTCACTCGAATTATCTTTCCAGCCGAAATATACGCCCCAGCCTTTGAAGCCATCCGGCGTATCTTTAGGTCGCCCTAAAACTGACAAATTCGTGCGGATCGGCTGTTGCGATGCTGTCCTGGTGAAGTGAAACTGATCATAACAGATTTAGCATTGACTTTGAAGTACTTAGTTTGGAATATATGACCTTAAAGAGGATATATTTACCACATAAGCTGCTGTTCTACGCAAATTGTGATCGCAAGAAGCTGGCAAGCCAGTCCTCCAGCGAAAATTTGTCGTTTTTCTCACGAGCTGGTGGTTCTTAGTTCGTGAACCTAAAAAAGTATAGTTACGATTGTGAAAAATTAGTAATTTGACGGACTTTATCCAAAAATTCCTGATGCAAGTCTGAAAATCAGTACCTTTGAATCACACCAATAAATTATAATTGCGTTTCTGTACTTGAACAAGAACACCAAGCCGAATACGGATGCGAAATGAAGCGAATAAATATGCACTGTCCACACTGTTCGGTTTTATCGTTAGGCGTCAGACACAATGTTAATGCGGACATCGGGGGATCTCCAGAAAAGAAAGAAAACAGGTAGGTTCTTGATGCCATTCAAGGACAATGAAATATGCGCCCGCGACAAGCGCGCCCAGATGTTCACTAGTGTGCGCGCGAATAATATAATTACAATTTATGAGGCTCTTTCTCCATAAAATATGATGCGAAGTGCATTTATGAAAGTAAGCTGGCCTTCAGAGGTCAATTTAATTGCCACTTACAGTGATATATTGCGCATATTGTTACTTTGCGTATTGGCTTCTGGAACTATTTTCCACCATAGCTGGCGGGCCTCGCGGCCCGCGGCCCGTCCCCGACCGCCCGACATTCATAATATGGCGGGGCGCGCTTGGGGGCGCTGACCATTCCCTGAATGTTAATGGGCCCCAACCCCAAAGTTACAGGTAAATTTTCATATTTGAAGCGAAAGGCGATGTGCCTGGCATGAGTTCGGCCACCACTGGAGTTGAGCCCGACAGGTTTTCTCAATATTGTTTAAGAACATTACCCGTATGAGCGTTGAATGGAAAGAATGCATCTACAACCGTGAATTTCACCTACACCATTTTGGCGTGGCAGAATCGATGTTGCTTAGTATTGTTGAAGGGTGGAACTTTACTTTTTGTCGTGCCATCGCTCGTCGGCCCTACGGATCCTCTGGGCAGCAACCGTCGGCGCTTGACGTGCATCGAGCCATGCCAGAACCTCAATAATGCCGGAAAACAAGGTAAAAAATGGCAGGGTTAGATATCGTTGAAAGTAGTCGAGTATAGCATCAGAAGGCAGCTGATTTTATGCCGGTTTATTTGAGGCCATTGGAAATTAAGTCTGTAATGTAGAACATCTGATGTGCAATTAAAAGGAATACAATATGGTAATTCGAAACAAATCCTGAAATTGAGTACAAAAATGACAGGGTTAGATATCTATAAAAGTAGTCGAGTATGGAATCAGAAGGCAGCTGATTTTATGCAGTTATATTTGAGACCATTGGAAATAAATTCGCTAATGTAGAACATCTGATATACAACTTAAGGGAATATAATGTGATAATTCGAGACACAAATCCTGAAATTGAGTGCAAAAATGTCAGGGTTAGATATCTATAAAAGTAGTCGAGTATGACATCAGAAGGCAGCTGATTTTATGCCAGTTTATTTGAGAACTCGAAATTAATTCGGTTATGTAGAACATCTGATATCCATTTTATAACAATACAATGTGATAACTTTGGACACAAATTCTGGAATTGAGTGCAAAAGTGACAGGGTTCAACCTTCATGGAAGTTACTCAAAATGATATAAAAATGTAGCACGTTCGATATTGGTTTAGTTAAGAACATTGGAAATTGGCAGCACATCACACCAAAGATGTATGATACGTTTTTATTACATGATGTTGAGTGGCCAATTGCTCCCATTTCACTTTAAGGGCAAAGTAACAGGGTGAAATGATTTGATAATAAAACGAACTACACATCATAAGAGAGCTTGTTTCTATGTTGTTCAAATTTGACCATTGGAAATTACTTGCACCTCCTCTAGAAACTAGAATATAGCATTATTCATAGCAACCCCACTCTGGTGGCGTTCTTTCACAAACCCACCACCAGAGCGGCGCCACCGGTATTATGTCCGCTCATGACGCCTAACGTATTACTTCTATGCAGGCATGAATGCGTGAATTCAACCCGGTTGGCTATTAGCAGTATATCCTTTTATCATGATCCTACTCGTGAGTGCTGAGCGTGGCGCCATGTGCAGCTGCCGCGCTTCAGTCTGGGTAGCACATATTCTCCTTAACACTCCCATCTTTCCTGGTATTCTTGCTTATCCCTTCCATAACATGTGTGCTTTCAATCCCGATGTCATTTCATTACGACAGCACCTCAACGGCACCATTTTTCAGTGGGTACGTTCGAAATGTCAATGGGATAAAATTCAATACAAATACATAGACTACACTACCTGCGGGATTTGGAAGAGAGGTTCTGCGATATTTGTGAACTTAAGAATTACGCCTGTTGGCATTCAATCAGAGCAAAAAGCTTACGAACACTGAAATTCCATTGGCTAATTTGCAATATTCCTACATCCTATTTATCATCCGCTGAGAATGTCAAGCTCTATTCAGCTCCATGCACCGCAAGCGTACCAATACACTTTGCATGTAGCGCCGCGTCCGTGCAGAATGCAAGTCGCGAATCTCATCCAAAGGGACATAGGCGTAGGAACGTTTGAAAAAGTGAGGGGGCCAGGGTCAACAGCAGGGGCGGACCCAGGGATTTCGCAAAGTACCTTCGCTGAGCACTTGTGGATAGGGAACCCGATAATTGTAATAGTGAACACACAACATTCACCGCAGAGGGGGATGGGACAGGCCCCCTGGAAGCGCCTATGGCTCAAAGCAACATGTGGTACGAAAAAGAACTATCATAGCAGTATAAGTACTTTCAAATTCAGACTTCACTCTGAACTTCGAACTCTGTTCACGACTGATGGATTCTTTTGTAATAAGTTTATCTTCCTGCTGCAAGTGAAACCATTAGTACCTATTGCCGTTCAAACAAAATGTATTCAACTTCCGCTATGTGTGTAGGGGGGGGGGGGAGTGCAAGCTTAATACAGCCTCAATAATCAGTATGTGGTGTGCTCTAGTTTCCATGATATAGTACTATACGCTTCTAACATATCCCCTGTTGCAAATGTCACCGATGTTGGTGAAGAGAAAGAATAAGCAAGAACGTAGCCTACTTGCTGGCCCATGGCAAAAGAAGTCTCATGATTGATGTTGGAAAGGATGAGGAACAGAAAAGACGGGTGATCGCTGGTTGAAAATTATTTGATCCGGTGTGTGGCAGACCAAGATTGGCAGGCTAACATAATTGTAGGGTGTTCGTGTGTTTTTTTGTTGTAAACAAATATGTATGGGTTTAAGGCCCTGCCGCTTTTTGCCGGAGTCGGTACGCTTTGTAGGGCCAGATACATTTTCGTCCTCCAGTTGTGTTCTTAGGATCTCTCTGTGTTTATTTGGGGTTCCTCGCTCACATTTGTGGGACCCCAGCACGATATTGGGGGCTCCGGTATAATTTATCGGGGTTCCGACGCGACTTTTCGGGCCTAGGCGCGTGGTTCCGGGGGGATCCGACGTCAGTTTTCTGGGCTCAACGCTATTTTTGTTGACCTCTCCTGAATTATGTAAAGTCCGAGCCACGGCCTTATATTTCGGGCCCTCGGCGACATTTCTTTTTGTGTCCCGCGGCGATTTTTCCAACTCCGGTACGTTTTTCGGTGCCGTATGCGATTTGTTAAGGCATCTGGTGGTATGTTTGAGCTAAGGAGCGATTTTCTTGGCTCGGACATTTATGCTTTGGAATCTCTATTTGAAGGGCTCCGGTTTGATCCTTGTCGGGTTTCGATACGATTTTGGGGCCACGCTGTGCTTAGCTGGGACCAACGACGCCAATTTTTTGGAGCCCCGAGGGGAAATTTTGATGCCCGGACCAGAATTTATGGGACTACTGACCGGAATTTTGGGTCCAAAGCGCGATATTTGGGGGGCTTGGCGCTAGTTCGAGGAGCGTGTTGTACTTATCTGGGCTCCAGTGCGAATTTGCGTTCCCCGACGCAAATTTTCGGGTACGGTGCAAGTGTTTTGGTGCCCGTTGCATTTATTTATAACCCCCAATTCTGGGGGCCCCGACGCAAATTTATGGGGTGCCAGAACCATTTTTGGGGACCCCGACGCCATTCTTGGATTCCTGGAAGTCCACCTCTTCAGGATGTGGGGGGGGGGGCATTTGCCATTGGTATGCCACTGCAGCTGCTCAACGAACCATTTTTTCAGCCGATGGCACCCTTAAGAGCAGAAAGGACCTTTGGATAACTTTCTTTCGGGGCATGTTCTGAATTTTCCGTTGCTCGGGTCGACTCGATGGAGTCCTTTTGTGATTTTTGGCTGTCGACTTGTATTTTTTGTAAGCATCTTGCGCGATATTTTTGGGCCCCGTTACGATTCTTCGGTCTCCCGGTGCATTTTTTTTGGTGCTCCAAGGCGCTTCTTTTCCGAGCCAGACGCGTTTCTTGGATCTGACGCAATTTCTGTGGCCGTAGAGTAATATTCCGGATAGGAATGTATTTTGGGGAAGCCAGCTGCGACTTGTGGGGCTCCGGCGGGACTTTTTGGGCCCCTAATGTTATTTCCAAGGGCAGCGGCGCGACGTTTTTTGGTCCAAGTGCGATTTTTGGACCATGTCTTCATTTGTTGGGATGCCTATCGCGAGTTTAGTGGCCTCGACATGTCTTTGGGGGCCCAACACGTTCTGGTTTCTTTTTAATCGACCGCTAGGAGTCCAAAGTGATTTTTCATGTCTAAACTGTTTTTTCGTTGGCCCTGCTTCATTTATTGTGTGTTCCCGATGATACTTTTGGGGCCCCTGTGCGACCTGTCAAGCCCCTAGCGTGATTTTCAGGGGCCCGGGTGCGACGTTTTTGTACCTTCAGGCTCAGCGTGGTTTTCAGTGGCCTCGGCCCAACGTTTTGAGTCCCCGTTGTGATTTTCAAGAACCACGGCACGACTTTTTTCGGGCCCCAGCGTGATTTTCTGCGGCCCGGACAGTCTTTCTGCGGCCCCCATCGTGATTTTCAAGAACCACGGCACGACATTTTCTGCTCCCAGCGTGGTTTTCAGGAGCCCTGGTAAAACTTTTTGTGCCCCCAGCGCGATTATCAGGGGCCCCGGCCCGACCTTTTGGGACCCAGTGTGATTTTGAGTGCCCGGCCAGTCTTTTTCGGGCCAAGCGTCATCTTCGGGGATCCGGATAAATTGTTTGGCCCCCAGCGTGATTTGCAGGGGCACGGTCCGACCTTTTAAGGCATTAGCGTGAGTTCATGGGGTCCTGGTGGGACTTATCATGGTCCCGGCGCGACTTTTTGGAGGCCTAACGGTATTTTCAGGGACCCGATCCCACATTTTGGAGCCATCAACGTCATTTTTAGGGTCCCGGGACGATTTTTGAGGAATTCACTGTAATTTTCAGGGGCCTTGGTGGGATTTTGGAAGACCCCAGCCTCATTTTCAGGGATCCTTGCGCGACTTTTTGGCGGCTCTAAACTGATTTTGTGGGTCCCGGTGCGATTGTTGGGGACACCAGCATGATTTTTAGGGAGCCTGGCGCTATTTTTCCGAACCCAGGCACGATTATTTGGGGCCCACAACCTCTCATGGGGAGGGGGACTGCTCCAATGCCCCCTCCCTTCGATACGCCCATGCGCATGCCCCAATGATTGTATAGCTTAACCATGACGTCTATGTAGTACACCGCACAAAATCGACTTTCCTACGCCCATTTAACTGCTTACACCAGAAGTAGTGTTCAGAAATATACACCCTGCAATTGGCCCAAATTCATCTCATTATCTTCAGGGTTCTTAAATCTCAGCCTGGACGTACACATCACTGGACGATGAAAAGCCTTGGTAGTAGTCTCCGTTGTAATTCGGTGTTTTGCACTTTTAATCAAAATGTCTTCACTGAATAGATGCTGGGATCAGTGTCTTTGATAAGCAGAGATTGTTGCATATACCATGACACCACCATCTTACCAAACCATTTCTGTTCAACGACATAATTTGAATTAAATGTTTAACGTGCTGCCAATGCCACTATGCAGTTACCCAGCTGAAAATCCACTCGGGTCAGTTGCCATGCTTGTCATGTGCCTTCTCAGGTCATATGACAAGCATCGCTCGTTACTCGTCACATCATCACTCTTCATATCACTCCTCGTGTGACCTTGTCAGGTCGCACCACGGGCGCCTAATCCTCTCGGGGATTCTGAGATTCTGACAGGCGTTCTAGCACCTTGAAGTTGATATAATAAGTTGTGGACTTCATTATTGCATCTATGCTACCATAATAAATGATGGAAATAAGTAATTTGTTATGTTGGATACCAGCACCGAAATGCCCAGGCATCTCACTGAAAAGGTTGGATATTTGTGTGCTGTGCCAAACTGTGAAAATCCATTGAAATGTGGAATTTTTTTCGTTCTATTTCATACTACAGTCACGCAATGTATGCATCGTGGCAGTAATTTTATGCTTCAATGATCAAAATACATGTAAATGTTGAAGTGTATGGCAGCTAGGAGTAAGGATATATATAATACATGGCTATGTAATATCAAGGCAAGGAACTTGCACTTGCAAATTGTACGTCTTACCTTGATTGTGTTACGTTATTGCCTTCAGCCTTTATAATTTTATACTGTAGGCAATATTAATGAAATCGATGTTAAATATGCTAACAGTAAAATAACCACAGTGAAACTCTAGTATGAATGTGTCTGGGTACTAGCTGGCACATCATCTGCTTTATAGTCTTTTCATAACATAATATAAGGTGTGAATATCCATGCATCTGTTGCATTACATCAACTCCTGAATTAGTTGCGTTGTTGTAAGGTCTTGTCCAAGTGTTTATACTTAAAAATGAAGTGCTACCATGTGGTATGTGAAACTTGTATTTAGTTATGGATTGCAGGAACGTTTTCACATATTCAAATGTGTGCATGCTGCCTTTTATTAAATATAAATATCTCAAAAGTGGGAGGGCCAGCTAGCATTGTTGCCCCCCCCCCCCCCCTCCCCCACTTCGAAAAGTGGAAGGGCCATGGCCCCCTGCCCATACTGACGTGGCCCATACTGACGTATCCAGTAGGTGTGGTCTATACTGGCGCAACCAGTGGGCGCGAGCTGTACTGACGTATCCAGTGGATGTGGTCTACACCGACATATATAGTGGGAGTGGTCTGTACTAACATATCCAGTGGATGTGATCTGTACTGACGTAAACCGTGGACATGGTCTATACTGACGTATCTAGTGGGCGTGGTATGTACTGACGTAACCAGTGGGCGTGGTCTGCACTGACGTATCCAGTGGGCGTGGTTCATACTGACGCATCAAGTTCGCGTGGTCTGCACTGACGTATCCAGTGGGCGTGGTCTGTACTGACGGAGACCGTGGGTATGGTCTATGCTGACGCATCCTGTGCGTGTGGTCTATACTGATGTACCCAGTGGGCGTGGTTCATACTGACGCATCATGTGTGTGTGGTCTACACTGACGTATCAGTGGGCGTGGTCTGTACTCACGTATCCAGTGGGTGTGATCTATATAGACGTATCCGGTGGGCGTGGTCTGTACTCATGTATTCAGTGGGTGTGATCTGTACCGACGTATCCAGTGGTTCAGTCAATACTGACATATCCATTGGGCGTGGTCTGCGCTGACGAATTCAGTGGGTGTCGTCTATACTGACGCAACCTGTGCTCATGGTCTATGCTGACATATCGAGCGGGCGTGGTCTGTACTGACGTATCCAGTGGGAGGAGCATGCATGCCGCCGGACTGTGGACAACACTGCAGACCACCGTGTCCGTGCGTCCAGCGGCTGCTCTGTGTCAGGTGTCCGTGCGTGCAGCGGCTGCTCTGTGTCAGGTGTCCGTGCGTCCAGCGGCTGCTCTGTGTCAGGTGTGGCTGCTCTGTGTCAGGTGTCAGGTCCAGCGGCTGTTCTGTGTCAGGTGTGGCTGCTCTGTGTCGGTGTCAGGTCCAGCGGCTGCTCTGTGTCAGGTGTGGCTGCTCTGTGTCAGGTGTCAGGTCCAGCGGCTGTTCTGTGTCAGGTGTGGCTGCTCTGTGTCAGGTGTCCGTGCGTCCAGCGGCTGCTCTGTGTCAGGCGTGGCTGCTCTGTGTCAGGTGTCAGGTCCAGCAGCTGCTCTGTCAGGTGTGGCTGCTCTGTGCCAGGTGTCCGTGCGTCCAGCGGCTGCTCTGTGTCAGGTGTGGCTGCTCTGTGTCAGGTGTCCGTGCGTCCAGCGGCTGCTCTGTGTCAGGCGTGGCTGCTCTGTGTCAGGTGTGGCTGCTCTGTGTCAGGTGTCAGGTCCAGCGGCTGCTCTGTGTCAGGTGTGGCTGCTGTGTCAGGTGTCAGGTGTGGCTGCTCTGTGTCAGGCGTGGCTGCTTTGTGTCAGGTGTCAGGTCCAGCGGCTGCTCTGTGTCAGGTGTGGCTGCTCTGTGTCAGGTGTGGCTGCTCTGTGTCAGGCGTGGCTGCTTTGTGTCAGGTGTCAGGTCCAGCGGCTGCTCTGTGTCAGGTGTGGCTGCTCTGTGTCAGGCGTGGCTGCTCTGTGTCAGGTGTCAGGTCCAGCGGCTGTTCTGTGTCAGGTGTGGCTGCTCTGTGTCAGGTGTCAGGTCCAGCGGCTGTTCTGTGTCAGGTGTGCACTGCAGTGTCACTGCCCTGGGAGCGGAGCACCGTCGAGGATAGCTCGCCAGGACCGCAGCGCTGCCTGCTCGCGGCAGACACGTCGGCGACCTACCACCGCAGCTGACCTGGACGTCTGTCACGCCGGCCATGGTCAATGTCACGCCGGCCATGGCCAATGTCACGTCAGGCATGGCCATTGTCAGGTCTGTCTTGGCCATTGTCAGGTCTGTCATGGCCATTGTCATGTTTGTCATGGCCATTGCCATGACCACTGTTACGTCTTGGATGGTGATGCCTGTGGTGTGATATCTGTGATGTAGTGCTTGATGACAAAAAAAATATTTATAGCACAAACTCGCTACTAATCATTTCAAGGATAATTTTCGCACGCACCCGGTGGTAATGTAAGCATGCTCAAGTGTGTTACCTTCATTCCACGGCCGTGTGATCGGCTGTAGGCTCCGCCGGGCGTAATGTAGAAATGGAGTTGAGTGGATTGCTAAAACGGTAGCATGTACCAACTACACTGCCCCTCTTCAGACCATGTGACGCAGCTGTGGCCCGCACCATGCCGAGCTGTGGCAGGCACTCCGAGTACATTACCTTTAAATGGTGGCACCCAGTCGACAGGGTTCTGACCAGGCCAGTATTGCCACGCGGTGTCGTAGATAGTCCAGTCTGAACTCTTGGTCAAGTCCCGCAGCCACTTGATTCGCTTTAGTTCCGGTAGCTCCTGAAATCGCACAGATCAAATGCTAATGCAAAATCTCCAGTAGTTGCTAGGCTTCGGTCCCGTAATGCGTGAAATCGAAATGTGCCCGTAATGTCACAAGCTCCTTACCTTGATATACCAAAATGCGCACAAAACATGCAGGGTGACTGGGCTAAACGTATGTAAAGTAATCGTAATATCCCCCATGTCGCACACCACCTTTCCCTGCCTGATGAGCAGCTGATCTACACCCACACATGGTGTAGTCTCTGAAGGTGGCTGGGGGACATGTCCCCACATTTTTTCCAATCTTATCTATTATGGCGTTGATTGGAAATAATTGGCCTAAAATAGTATTATCCCCCCCCCCCCTTCCCATTTTTGTATTGTTCCTACGTCCATACATCCACCTGCCAGACCCACCTGCCAGACGGGCCGCTGGTTCAGGCCGTACCACGGCATCGGAAGCACTTGGATCCAGGAGATGTAGCCTTGGTCGGGCCGCATCACCATAATAGACTTGCCTTCGAAGTACCTGGTGAAAGCCGCACCCAGTCATGCACAGGCTACGGTTTGGATCATTTCGCGACGACTTTGCTGTATATAACAAAGTCATTACAATTTTGCATAGCTATAGCTATGCGAAAATGGGTCCCTCGCACGGCATCGTGGGTCTGCTTGCAATGGGCGTACCTGTGACCTGGCCAGCCACCGTTGGCACGAGGACCAACCAGTTCATTCCAGTCAAGGATCAGCACACGCCCAATGTAATTGGTTTAACAACTAAATAGTAGGTAAATTGCGAGCGGCTGGTAACTCTGCGTACTCGAACCATGTGATTGACCCAATGTTCCGTTCGTTGAGCTAGATTGCCGATTTCATAGCATAGTCCTATGGTGAATAATACACTTTTTAATGATTGTCTCGCTTGGAAGCTAATCAATTCTTAAGTAAATGATTTTGATGGCACATCAAGTGTTTTCGTGATACAGATCGAAATAATCGCTTGCCAGAAAACACGTCGTATTTGTATTTGGTAGAGGAACGTCAATGCCAAAAGCTGCTTTCAAGCAAAACTTGAATTTATAGCATTACAGTAACTAAGCTACAAGGTTCGGCCAATGGCGAGGGAACATATAACTTAAGTGTGAGAGGGCAAAGCGGCTCATGCCAAAGCTGAGGGCATTCCTTTGCAACGAACAGCGTAGGGCTACCGTTATAATTTGTAACTTAGCACGCGCACTGGAGGGGGGGGGGCGAAATGCTCCCACCACTCCGGTTTTTCGTACATAACTCCAGCTTTTACCGGTCGATATACGCCATGTTTTGCAGACCTGCTTAAAAATGTTCGGCGCGACATTTAAAGCAAGAAAAACGGAAATCGGCCGAGAAAAAAATTTCGAGTTAAGGGCCGTTAAAGTCAAAACATTTCGTAGCGCCAGACCACAAAAATGGGCGCTAATGCGCTTCCCGTATATTTGAAAAAGGGAAGTGTTCTTGGCAACACTAGCCACTTGTTTGATGTATATTGTTGTGCTATATAGCTACAAGGTCATGTTAGGTCACCGAGGTCAAGTCAGGTCAAGTTCATGACAGGTTAATGGAACCAAACTTGGTCAACTGGAATGTTGTCATAAATGCAAATGACTGTCATGCGATTGATTTCGCTTTGCATGTTACCCCCTACACATCCTGAAAACTACTGTTTGTCATTGTGTACCTAAGCGCTTCCATACTTTATTCATTTACTTCACTCCTTTCTTCGCGAAGCCTATTGCGCCGAGCTGCCCGACGGAGCAGTCGGGCGGGCGGCCCGGTTCCGGTAACTGGAACAGGTAACTGACCTGATAAAGTGCTGTTATATAGGTGACCTGAGGTCAAATTCCAGGTCTAGCATCTGTATTGCATCATTAGTAATGTCCAAAACATCATTGATGCCCATTTTGGAGCATTTGAACACAATCACAGCGATCCATAACAATGACAAGCCAAGCCACGCAAAATAAGAACATTTTGACATATGTGACCTCGTTTGACCCCTTGAATATATTGACCTAAGGTCATAAAATTTGCACACAATAGAGTTCACTACCGTACCCATCCACCCTGCGAATTTCGTTACTCCAGCTTTAATAGAAACCGAAATCTTATGGGGGCGGAATCCGCGCCCCCCCCCCCTCCAGTGTGCGTAATTTTCAGAGGCCCTCCAGGGCGCGTGTTAAGGGGAATAGCACTCTGCGTTTCATAGTTACCGTCACCCATGGGTCTGACAAACTCACCGCTGATTTCCATATGTTCCGCCACTCATGGGTACAGCAGTTAGTTATTTGGGCTTTAGGGCGCATCGGTGAGTGTCCTGGGTACAGCACACTCACCGCTGATTTCCATATGTTTCACCACTCCTGGGTACATCACACTCACCGCTGATTTATATAGGTTTCGCCACCCCTGGATCTGACACACTCACTGCTGATTTCCATAGGTTCCGCCACCCCTGGGACTCACATTCACCGCTGATTTCCACAGATTCCGCAACCTCTGGGTACAGCACACTCACCGCTGGGCTCCTTCAATGGCTGTCTGCGTCCAGAACTTGTCACCATCTGCATATATTTTAGACACGATGTTTTGGATCTTCTCAAGCACCCCAAGGTGATTGAACACCCAGGATACCTGTTTAGAGACAAACCAAGGCATTACATTTAAAATCCACAAAAATAATTATAAACAAATTCTGTTCACAACCAATAATAACTACCAACAAGAACGACATTCTGCCCACCAGCCGCAAAGGAGCTCTGATCATCACAGACAATGGCTTCCTGTCTCGGTCTCCGTCCCTCCTGTCTCTGTCTATCTCTGCCCCTGTCCCTCTGTCCCTCTGTATGTCTATCTGTTTCTCTGTCTTTCTGCTTCTCTTTCTCTGTCTCTTTTTTGTCTTAGTGCTGGGAGGCTTATGTCATTGCTTGGATTTAACCGGTCGAAACATAATTTAAGCATGCTGGAGTAGCTATTTAATGAGAAGAATTCGTTGAACCTTTTGTTTGTTTTTTTACTAGGTTTTGTCGAATTTGTCCACTTTGTCGATGAGTGGCACCGACTTTCACGTTTTATGTATGCTTAAAGCGCATTGTAAAATGAATTAACGTGGCGACGTTTTTGTTCTGATAAAATAGATAATTCATGAGAAAAACGGCTAGGTCTATGTACTTTGGAGATGGTGTATCCAGCTTGGGCAGACATGAATTAAATTTGAATGGCTGCTTACTATATGCCCGCAAATCCGGTCCTCAATACACACGAATGTACAACGGTTATATGTTCGGAAATATTCGATTGCTTTGGTTACGCAGCAATGTATTCGGGCTCAGGAAACGTCACTTGCGCTAATGGCACTAGACCAAATTTTCCAGATTTGAGAGATAACCGACTCATTGTCATGGGTTGCATTGTAAACAGGTGGTGCTCGAGCACGACCTCGATTGCACCACCTCGGTTTTGTTAAGTTAAGATCGGGCTTTCTACGAACAGTAAAAAAGCACCAGCCAGAGAAAGTGATGCAAGACTTCGGAACCTCCCCCAGCATTTATTGGTGAAATAGCATAGTGTAGAGCGATTTCAAATATTTTATACTTATGATTGCTGTTTTTTTATTGTTGTCAAGATGTTCCACAAGAAGTGAAAAAAAGTATATGGCAAGCTGAAAGCATAGCCGGCTTTGGTATATCTTAGCCGGATTTAACGATCAGTTCAAATTACTTGCAATAACGGAACAAACTTTAGACAAAAAAAAATTTCACATCCTTGGTTTTTCAACATGTGTTGAAATATTCCACATGTCTGTCTCTGCCTACAAACAGCCCGCGTATTTGCATCGGTAATGCTAATACCCAGGGCGGTCGTGAAAACATTTTCAGATTGGCGAGAGCTAGCCTGTCGACGATTCGCTAGAGGCAAATTGGCACGAGAAGTTTATTAAGACGTGATCAGTCTGGGACAGCATACCAGCCCATGAAGCAGGGTAGTATTGCGAGCCACAAAAGAACAACTTTAAATCAGGAAATATCGCAATCCCATCATCTCGTCATTCTATGACCGATAATAAATGGTTTGATTATCCATGTAAAAAGCTAACATACCTTGTAGTAGCATACCATGATGATTTTCTTGGCACCCGCTAAAGCCGGTGGTGGATTTTCCCACTTGTTTTTGAGCCAGAGGCCGGGTTCACCCAACACATCCTCTGCAAAACGAGCTAAGCTGCAGCGACGCAAGACAATATCGTGCAAAGCAAGATTGTACGGCAAGAGTGACGACTATAGTATAGTGACGGCAAGTACGGCTATAGTATAGTCGTATGCACTTCAGAAGGAATGGACTTCTAAAGCGCTGGAAACTATTCTAAAATTTGTTGTTTCACTCAATTGGTGTCTTACATTTAATACGTGGACATTTACTACTGACGCCTCTATTACATTGTGTTATGCAGTTCTTCTTCAGCAGTTTCTAGTCGCAGTCAGCCGACCCTTGAAGGCAACCCCTGCAAATTGGTACAGGCCAGAGCCAAGCAGCACACATGCTGTACTGGCCAGGTCGCCTCCGCAGGGCCCATAAACTGCTCGACGGCGTCTATGATCAGCTTGGGTCGGCTGAGAGTCATGAAGACATCCTTCAGCTTTTCCCGGGTCACAGACCGGAAGCCAATAGTCGATAGGGAACTGGCCTTGGCGTCCGGCGGCAGTTATTATCGCCGTGTGGACAGTGTCGGCCTCCGGCTGGTGTGGCTCCACATCATGCAGGTCACCGCAGGGTGACTGTGATTCCAGCGGTGGGGGAGGGGGCACAGTCCACACCAGGGCAGTAGCCAGAGCCGAACGTCGAGGCAAGTTTGGGGACCGGGAGATCAGCCGGCGCACCTGTCAGCTTTGTCCAGCTAATAGCCCAGGTCTATCCCCTATGGATTATTGGCTCTGGTCCGTGACCCTGGGAGGCCTTCGCAATCCTTAACCGACCCATGCTGATCGTAGGCACCGTTGGGAAGTGCATGAGTCCAGAGTAGGTGACCCTTTCAGCACAGCAGTTGCAATTTTGGATGCAGAACTGCCTCAATTCGCAGGGCTGATCTTGAGGATTGGTTCAACATGCTGAGGAAGAACTTCACAGCAGCAGGCATGATGGCTAGGAGAATCATCTTGCAGACCAGTAAAAGAAAATGGTGCCCAACGCTTAACGATGCACTACTTCCGCCGCGTAGGCAACGCAGCGGAAAGCCTGCAAACAACACTCACCTAATATTAGCATGATCCGTTAATGTAGTGCATCACAAATGCGTCTCATGATAATGGATCATGCAGATTCGCTGAACACATTCGAAAGTGTGATCCATGATACAAGCATCTGCATTTGTAAGCATTGCACTCAAAGTCATGTTTTCCAGCAAGCGTGCATTGTCCCACTACATTTGAAAAACTCAAATAAATGCGACATTAAGCTTGACCAACATGACAGTTCAACAATACGCACCCATTGACAATAAGTGCTATCCATGTAAATCGTCACAACGCACATTCTAACAGCTGATGACCCACCTAGACCAAATGTGGTGTAGGGCCAGGAGATGATCTTCTTCGCGTAGTCGAACACGTTTGTAACAACGTCTCGTTCTCTGATATCCTTAAACAGTTTATCTAACGTCTTGTGCAGCCACTGGACGGCCGTGTAGAGATCCGACTGTCGGAATTCGCCGTAGAACCAGCCTGGACGAACACGTCGACACATCACCCACTGCAGGCATGTGTACGCACACTGAGGACCTACACGGTCTTCACTCCTCCATAAATTACCCTAAGCCTGGCGACACAACTCCGAACCAGCGTTGCAAAGATAGGGGAGGGGACTTCCCACACACTAGATTTTCTTAGATTGCAAACAAAAATATAAGCGTTATTGAGCTACGAACTTCCGTCATGTTCCGCGAAACATCCATGCTAAGGTCGCGCCAGGTCATATAGGCCCAAACGAGACGTCCACCCAAAAGTCAACCATCTTAACTGGTGCTGATGTGTTAGGGAGGGGTGGGACGGCACCGGGTACGTATCATATCTGAACATGGCCGTCCCATCTGTGGCAAGCTGCAGGCAGCACCTTCGTTATCATACAGTCCATACGGCTAGCAACCACACGGTGACAGGCGCGAATCACAACAGATTTGGTAATCCAAAACGCGATTTACATGTAGCAGCTGTGTTGAAATTAGGCGACATTGTAAAATGAGGGATGCGTGATGGAGCGCGAAGCTTTCTTTTTACCAAGAAAGACCTCGTTTTTTAAGTTGCAAAGAAGGTTATCTCTGTGACATTTTCGGATGAGGAATATAACTAAAACGCTAGGTTGCGAATAGCTAACCAAACTGCCGACAAAGAAACATCGGATTAAATTTAATGGCGCCCAACGAGCATACAAAGTATCTTGCTACTCTAGAAATACAGAAACTGTAGGAAATATCACTTCATTCCCGCCTTAACATGTAGAGAGGAAAAACTGCCTATTCTATCACACCATCCCTTCAACCTGTCAGTGCAGAAGAAGCGTCAAACGGGACATAAGACCATCAACGTGCAAATTAACGAACAACCATCAGCGACCAGCCGACAAGGGCATACACGTGACATAGACACGGCTCGAGGCAGGCCGACAAGGGCATACACGTGACATAGACACGGCTCGAGGCAGGCCGACAAGGGCTACAGACTAGACATCGGCTAACGAACAACCATCAGCGACCAGCCGACAAGGGCATACACGTGACATAGACACGGCTGAGGCAGGCCGCTGTACTCACTGAGGCATTGCGACCAGCCGACAAGGGCATACACGTGACATAGACACGGCTCGAGGCAGGCCGACAAGGGCATACACGTGACATAGACACGGCTCGAGGCAGGCCGCTGTACTCACTGAAGGCATTGCGCACCACCTGGAACACGTTTGACTCGAGGTAGTGGTAGAACATGAGCAGGTGTGGCTGGTACATATTGGCCACCTCCAGCAGACGATGGCGCACGTAGCCGGTCACCGTGAGGTACACCTGACGCAGCCGGAGGCTGGCTCGCGCATACATGTCCCACACCCACTGGCAACGGGTACAGCGGTCAGGCTCTTCACCCACTGGCAGCGGGTACAGAGGTCAGACTTCACACCCACTGGCAACAGATATCACACTCATGGGCGACTGGAGGTACAGAGGTCAGACCACGAACCACCGTCGGAGACGCACACGTTCATCGGTGTGGCCCTGCCCGACCATCACGCTTTTGAAACCGCAAGAACTTGCTTTTGCATAGAGTTCGGGTTCTAATTTCTTCACACATAGCCAGATGGGCCATTTTAATGTTCATTGTTTATGAATATTATCCCAATATTCGCTATGAAGTCCTCTTCTTCTTTGTTCAAAGAAAGAAGTTCGCGGGCATTACCGCTCGTGAATAACCTTCAACAGTGTTTCGCGTTGCAATACAGCATTTCAAACTTTAATTTTCTCAGAGACATATGTGGTCTTTTCGTTTTGAGACTGAACTTCCATTAGAATATTTCTCCTGAATAAATATTTGGTCAAAGAAAGGGGTTTGCGGTGACATTCTCACGCGCGGCCATCTTACCATACACCTCGCACTGCAGCCGGCACTTCCCACCAGACCCGAATGAGAAACAGACCGAACACTTGATTAGTGTCTCAGAGTCTCCGGTTCAGTACCGGGGAGGAACAGCTCTTTTTATTTCTGCGCTCAGTAATGCAGCTTGGCGAATGTATCGCATCCGAAATTACTGAGCTTTGCATGCATGATTGATGGCGCTTGGCTGTATCAAGCAATTCCCTAATGGCTGATGTATGAAGAGACCCGACTGCATTGCTCTCATACTACTAGCCTTCGCCCACACAGCGCCCTACAGGCGCCTTATACTGCTACCACGAAAGAGTGAGTGGGATCGGATGCATTGCACTGCTCGTGAAATGCTAATTCGATACTATTCGGGAATTCGAGCTATTATAATATTTCCTGTTGGAGGCAAGCCGCGTAGCATACGTTATGAAAGCCAATGGCCAACAGCTCATCACAATGTACGGAGTCCGCTCGCATCATTGACTGACAAGTGAATCTGACAGCTAGAACAACCTAACAATGGTCCGTCACGAATATCAATATTAATACGCAGGTTATGACTCCAGACTTATGAAGCACCATCCCGTGTCATGCCCTTGAATCAAGGAACGGCGGCGGGCGGATGCGCATGTTCTACGTTCAGCATTGGTTTTTAGAGTGATGTTGAGGAGTGTGATGTTACTTTGCCAGCGACCCTTGACGTGAGCCATTCTGGCTGCGGCAGCGGGGAGTGAGCAGGCGACCCACCTTGTCGTAGGCGTCGGCGACCTCGGCCAGCACCTCTCGCAGTGTGTCGGTCACCGACCGCTCGCCGTCCCGAGACGCCGACACGAGGCTGCGCAGCTGGGGCCGGCACCAGTCACAGTCACAGCACCACCAGTCACAGTCACAGCACCACCAGTCACACACCAGCTGGGGCCGGCACCAGTCACAGTCACAGCACCACCGGTCACACACCAGCTGGGGCCGGCACCAGTCACAGTCACAGCACCACCAGTCACACACCAGCTGGGGCCGGCACCAGTCACAGTCACAGCACCACCAGTCACACACCAGCTGGGGCCGGCACCAGTCACAGTCACAGCACCACCAGTCACACACCAGTCGCAGCACCACCACATGCGTAACAGAATGGCGGCGTCCCGCACCCAACTGACGTCATAACAACCAAATGGACCCCGTTACATAAACTTGTCAGCATTTTGACTGCCAACAGGCACAATTATACGCACATGTAAGATACACATAATTGGTTGCATATGTGCATGCACATACATGCGCATGCATAGCAGCTATACGTTGAGTCGCAGAAACATTCCTATACAGGTGTGACATGAGTGGGGTGGGTGAGCGTGCAGCCAGTTCCACCAAGATCTACTGGATAACCATTTCTGGAAGTTGTACGCAGATATATCATAATCGTATTCACGGAAACCTTTCATTCAAAATGCTTACCGAGGCAGTTCTTGTACGAAACATATTCACGAGTATACACCAACGAACGCTCCCTTGTGTTATCAACGCAAACGCCTCAGATCAAGTAAACAAAAATAACATTAATAGAAATGCAGTTTGCGCGCACAAGTGTGCCTCACGGCACTGTGCTCTGATACATTGCTTCTCTGACACATTGCTTCTCTGACGCGACCACTACGTCTGCTGTTGCTCTGCGCCTCCTCACCACTCGCCAGCAACTCACATATTCAATGAGATTGTTGAGTTTCTCGTAGACAGAGCTGCTGATGAGTTCCAGGTCGTCCAGCAACCTCTCCGTCCAAGCGTCCAGTTGGTTCAGCAGAGAGTTCACCAGGCTGAACATCGACAGACAGCCAGCAGGTCAGTCAGTAATGTTTACCAGTTTCCTCCTATACACTGAGCACAGTGTCATAGTTCGCTGTCTATGCATATGAATTGGAACGTGTTCAAAGATGGCATGGTCATAGCTAAAATGAGCGTTATAATTGTTTAAAGTTGATAGAGCGGCACCTCCATAGTAACAATTAACTGTTGGTAGAACAACCATACAGTTGATGAAACTGGTGTCAAGCAACATTGGATGACTCTGAAGCACAAATTCCTGTGTGAAACGTCTTATTTGTATTTGCCTAGCTTATATAATTGCCTGTGTACTTAATTTTAGTTCAGTGAAACTCATTGAAATTAGTGATATCTTAGGCAAGGCATTGTCTTCGCAATCCGCCCGGCTCTACCAAAGTCTACTCCGCTTACTGACATAATGACCTCGGGTGACTGTTATTGAGACGTGCAATCACCTTTCATATCATGTGTTTATTGTCTTAGTTGAGGTTGGGGTAATGTTCAGTACGGTGTCGGCACGGTGTCAGTACGTGTACGGTGTCAGTACGGTGTCAGTACGGTGTCGGGTCAGTACGGTGTCAGTACGGTGTCAGTACGGTATCAGTACGGTGTCAGTACGGTGTCAGTACGGTGTCAGTACGGTGTCAGTACGGTGTCGGCACGGTGTCAGTACGGTGTCAGTACGGTGTCGGCACGTGTGTCAGTACGGTTAGTACGGTGTCGGCACGGTGTCAGTACGGTATCAGTACGGTGTCGGCACGGTGTCAGTACGGTGTCAGTACGGTGTCACGTGTACGGTGTCGGCACGGTGTCAGTCAGTACGGTGTCGGCACGGTGTCAGTACGGTGTCAGTACGGTGTCAGCACGGTGTCAGTACGGTGTCAGTACGGTGTCAGTACGGTGTCAGCACGGTGTCAGTACGGTGTCAGTACGGTGTCAGTACGGTGTCGGCACGGTGTCAGTACGGTATCAGTACGGTGTCGGCACGGTGTCAGTACGGTGTCAGTACGGTGTCAGTACGGTGTCGGCACGGTGTCGGCACGGTGTCAGTACGGTGTCAGTACGGTGTCGGCACGGTGTCAGCACGGTGTCAGTACGGTGTCGGCACGGTGTCAGCACGGTGTCAGTACGGTGTCATCACGGTGTCAGTACGGTGTCAGCACGGTGTCAGTACGGTGTCAGCACGGTGTACGGTGTCACGGTGTCAGTACGGTGTACGGTGTCAGTACGGTGTCGGCACGGTGTCAGTACGGTGTCAGTACGGTGTCGGCACGGTGTCAGCACGGTGTCAGTACGGTGTCAGTACGGTGTCGGCACGGTGTCAGCACGGTGTCAGTACGGTGTCATCACGGTGTCAGTACGGTGTCAGCACGGTGTCAGTACGGTGTCAGCACGGTGTCAGTACGGTGTCAGCACGGTGTCAGTACGGTGTCGGCACGGTGTCAGTACGGTATCAGTACGGTGTCGGCACGGTGTCAGTACGGTGTCGGCACGGTGTCAGCGCGGTGTGAACATGGTGTCAACACGTTGTCAGCATGGCATTATCGCGGTGTTACCACAGTATGCCGAGGCGAGTCACTCACGAGCCGTCGCTGCCGTAGATGTAAGACAGGATGGTTTGCATGTAGAATTCGTTCTTCTCATGGCTTTCCGTCAGGGCGTAGCGAATATCTTCATAATCACCCCTTACTGAGCCGGTAGAAACAGATGTGAAATCCTCACTGAAAACATCAATTCCGCCATTGTACAGCTAGTGAGGGGTGTTGTATAACTGCACAATGCATATTTGAACCACCGTCAAACTGTGGAATCGACGACCGTGCAGGTCGGTGCAGATATGTGTGTATATGGATTTATAAATTGTGGACCAGAATGGCCGATATATCCCTACAATAAGCTTCATAAGCTACATAAAGCACGACTCAGTTTATCATTGCCATAATCAATAGGCGCGGCACCCAAATAAATGTGAATCAACAATAACAGTACCAGCTCAAGCGCTGCCACAAACACACATATTCACCAGCACGAAACGAAACGGCGTCTTCAGAACACTGGCGCGCAGCGAATGTGTAGATGTACCATGTTGTGAAGAGAACAAATACGCTTACAAAAACCTTTATCGGCAAAAAATGTGTTTTAGAACCTCGTCTGGGGAGGGTCACTAATGCATAAATACAACGGGTTAACGCTAAACGAGGAAGATTGCCTTAAAATGAGGACCAGTCCAATGTATCGAATGTGTGATTCGTCCTTGCTATGCCTTCCTAGAAATGTTCCCATGACCAATCCTAACAAATGATGCCAGATATTTACTGTGGCACTCCCTGCTGTTAGAGCGAAAACGAAGCACATTTCAGCACCAACTCGACACGATCTGACTGTCCAGCTTTTGAAACCTAAATAATCGTTCGCTTCAGCGCCTAAGGTTCCGTAGCAAAGCGAAAGAGGGCTACCGTCCCTTCCCCGTGGCATCCGAAAGGCCTTTCAAAACGATCGAGTTCACCTTCTTGAATATTTCAGTCGAAGGAGCCCCTCTGAGTAGAAAAGGCTTCCATCCAGGGACACCTGAGTGCACCCTTGAACTTGTTCACTCAGTAGCGCCCCTCCACGGAAATGGTTCCAATTCAGACCCCCAAGCTCCGGTAGGCATCCACTGATGGCATGTAGGCACCTCCTCAAAATTACGCTTTTCCTTCTTTGACGAAATCCTAGATCGGTCAGTGTCTCCTCGTGGTTGCAATGCAATAGCAGCTGTATAGTTCGTTTCGTGTCCTCACTCTCTCTGTGCCATTAATGGCGCCCTAATCGGGTACCAACGTGGAGTCAAATAAAACAATGTCAAACGTGTCCTGGAGCTGCTGGGGCATGCGCATTCACGTGTCACATATCACGCACCCACACACGCACACAGCGTAGCAGCACGCATGAAGGTCAATTGAAGGTCGATGCGCCGGTACACAGTCGGTACACCGGCACTGACGTCGGTACACAAGTGCCGACGTTAGAGGACACCAGTATCGACGTCATAGGACACCAGTACCGACGTCAGCCGGCACCAGTACCGACGTCAGATGCCACTAGTACTGCCGTCAGAGAACATAAGTGCCGACGGCAGAGGACACCAGTGCCGACGTCAGAGGGCACTAGTGCTGACGTCAGAGGACACAGGCGCACGACAGCGCCGTCTGTCAGCTCAGGTGACTCACACAATCATGTCGAGTTCCTGTCCGAACACCTCCTCCAGGCTGCTCTCCATGGCGCCCATCTTCACCTCCCACTCTTTCGAAGTCACCTCCAGAATAGCTTCTCTGGTCGCCTCAGCAGCTGACTGTGCCCAGCTCTGCAACCAGCCACACCACATGCCGGCTTCAAAGTATGCCGGAGCCCATGGCCCTCATACACATCAGACTAGCTCTTATCATGACAGCACGCTTGGATGTTTCAATGATATTTTCCGACCGATGAAGACCAAGAGGGTTGTGACATGCTAATGGATAAAATACCCCCCCTCCCCCAAAAAAAATGTTATTATGGTGCTGGCATTGATCCACACAGCGCGCAACCGTTGATGTTTGAATGTGACACAACACAAACTGATCTATATAGCTGGTGTAGCCCGTCGTCCAGTAACCATATTGTCACCGGTTCGTTTTTCGAACCATTTTTTGTTTACTTCGCAATCTCAAGGAAATCATTTTACGAGCTAGATTCACCGACAAAAAACGTCCATTCAGTTCAGATAATTTTACCAGTGCCGACGCGATCCAACCACTGCTCACAAACACACGGAAATGAACTGGTGACGTAATTTCACATCGGTCAATACATTCAGCCCATCCTTAATTCTCCTACCCCCAAAATTGTCCTGATGGAAGATAGCATCTACCACCCTGGTAGTGACGTCATATTGACGTCATTCTCGTGAGCTTACGGTCAGCTCGTCGGCCAGCTCGGAGCGCCAGCGCGCCTGTGACGTCAGCAGGTGAGAATGGTTGAGCCGCAGGAACACGACGGCGTCGTCGACCCGATAGCTGCCCGACTGACGATACGCCTCCAGTCGGAACGTCCTGTTGTTCATCATGCCGCCGCCCATGTACAGTCGCTTGGCCTGCTCTGGGGGTGCGAAACACAGCCAGTGGGGGCTCGGCAGTACCAGGTGTCAGCATGTACAGCCGCCTTGTGCGCCCTGAGGGTGCGAAACACAGCCAGTGGGGGCTCGGCAGTACCAGGTGTCAGCATGTACAGCCGCCTTGTGCGCCCTGAGGGTGCGAAACACAGCCAGTGGGGGCTCGGCAGTACCAGGTGTCAGCATGTACAGCCGCCTTGTGCGCTCTAGATTCTGCCGATTGAGGTCTGCTCGCAGACCACAACTGCTCGTGGTCTGCTCGTATGTATGTAGTTGGGATTTTTGGCCGTGCCAGCTGCTTCGGCTATATTGCGCCCGCAACTAATATGGTAGAAGTACTTCAGGAGATACAACGAAATGCGCACACAAGCGATGACAGAGAATGCGAGTAAAAATTAGAACCAATCAGGGTAATCGAAAGCAATGCAGATGGTGCGTGGTGGGTGAGAAACATGTCAATCGGTTTAAACCATGTTAGTTAGTTAGTTGATGGCACGGTTCATAGTGCTACATCGGCGCGAGGGGAAGCTAACTTGACCTATGCCCACCCTACGAACCGCCGGTGGAACATACACAACATGTATTCTGATGATGTTGAGGAATCTTAAACATCTGAGATATCCACGTTGGTGTTCGTCTCATATATCAGCAACACTAGATGTCTTTAGATATTTCTGTCGAGTTGAATCAAGATGTGTACATGAAAGTATATGTTCAACAGTCAATACAGGCCCACAGGCTGTGCAACGCTCTCGGTCTCTGCGTATCGGCCATACATGTCAAACTCAGTCATTTTTTACAGCACATGTGGCACTGTGAAGACTGCGTATCGGCCAAATATATCAAACTCAGTCATTTTTTACAGTCTTCACAGTGCCACCTCTTCTCTTCTATTTTTCCGAGCCGCAGACTGTCGGTATGCCACACGTGGTTTAATTTGTTTTAAAACACACCATTTCTCTGAATACCACTGATGCTGCCATTCAGCCACTATTGACAAGTTCGGCATGGTGAACAAATCTGTTGCCGGTATCTTGATGTTGGCTGGGACGTAGTGTGACCTTAAGTCTCCCGGGGTGAATGCGAACAGCCACGGTCTGCAGTTGAGTATTAACCGTGAGCATCATATGGGGAGACCTCACTGCTCGCAGCCAGGTCTCCTGCTACGAAATGCCGAAAGACGGACGGGAATAGGCTACAGTCAGGAGCAGCCACTTCTGGCTTGTCAAAATGCTGACAGCTCATTTCTCAGTTACATAATGCACCTCAGATCGTGCTGACTGTAGCACCTTAGATGGTGTGGAGTCTATTCGAGTTGAAGCCGGCGTCGAAATAAAATATTCATGAAATGGAACACGACGAATTGCTTGTAGTGTTGGATTTGTGTTGAATTGGCAGACAAAAAGCAAGCATAGAAGAAAGATCATGTGCATATAGATAGACCATGTAAAAGTAGGTACATATTCCACGTGTTAATCTAGACAACTCGGGGGTTTCCAATTATTTTCCTGTGGTGGAACATTTTTGGCCTGCGTATGTAAAACGCAATTGTTCACTACTTGGTAGGTCCTTCCTCGGTTGTGTCACCGGGTCAGAGTGACAGATGACCATGCAGAATTAACTCCAGTTACAAAGATTTCCACATTAATATTTGCGCTACGAAGTTTTGCGCGCCCTAAGACTCGAGTTAGAATACTTGGGTGCAAAAATGTCATACAAAGATTTGCATACGAGGATTTACATACGAACCTTGGTGTACAAACATTTGCGATGCGAAGTTCCGCGGTGCGAAGTCTGTCCAGATACCATATTAGGTCATATAAGCTAGCATTAATATACACTGCCGATTTATCTCTAGCGCCGACATTCACAACAACCGTAGAGGCATCGTAGTTCCAAATGCGGCCATTTGTCAGTTGAGGGACACATCAGGCACGTCAGGGATACAGACGTCGCCAACGGCTGGGAGTAAGCCTCACCTGGATCGTAGAGCACCTCAACCAGCACGAGCGGACGGTCACGCTGAATCTTGATTGACATGGTCTGCGGGCTGCCAAACTCGACGGGTATGGCGACGCCGTTGATGCGGTAGTCGGTCAGGCCGGTGTTCGACTTGAGCTCGTAGATTATTGACGGCATCGACACCTGGTGGGAGCGTGGTCGTTCACGAGACCGCTCCATGGGCCAGGACGTTGAGGAGTGGATAGATGAGGAGTGGAGAGACCACGGATGAGTGGCTGGCAGGACATGGTACACTGACAAATCCCGGAGTGGGGCATTTCAGCCATGGTCCCTCCCGAAAAGGGCCATTTGCAAAAGCAGTTTGTTTTAATCAGCAAGGTTCTCGAAGTCCGGACATATTCTATGGAATCCCTACAAATCGTTTTCGGACGACCGTCACAATTAGAAGCAAATGCTTCGGTCAAAAACATGAAAAACACACATTTAGCACACGCAAGCTCCTTTCACGTCATTCAGCTACATGTTCTGAAAGATATGGGTGACTGCTTGCACCTTGTGATGGGAAACGTCAATTAAATGACAGCTGTAACGGAAGTAGTGCCTGAAAACAACAGCAAACAATGAATGTTGGCTGGCTACTAGAGCTATGACGCAACGATCTAGTATGGTCATTTAGAGCCACCAACAACTTTACAATAATTAACTGCACATGGTGCTCAATTTACTGCAATGCCTCAGCTCTCGCGGTGCGGAGCGTGAGCAGTTCACCCTCTTCCCCCCCCCCCCGCACACAGTGGTCTAATGAGCGGACGCAGGGACACAAACTTTCAGTAGGGGTGGGTTGAAGAGTAATGTTCCAAAATCTCCCAAAATTCCGCCATTTGAAATAGTCACAACATACGAACTGTTGTTCCGTGTCACGAACTGTGACACGGAGTGGGAAAAATCGAATTCGCGGTAATTTTTTAACTACGAAAATGATAAATAGCTAAAAACTAAATGATAAAGAGCAATAAACATTCTAGTTAAAAATGTGTCGAAGTTCCAAAGCATAAGTTCATGCCAAGTATCATGCATATTATACACGATACAGAATAAATTATACCTATGCGGAATGTTGTCGTTCCCCGCCAAGTCACATCTGAATTCGGCTTCAGCGACTCCTAAGTCGTGCAACATGACATTGGATGGAAGAACAATTACCTGAGATGACTTGACCTAGTGTCATCTGACCGTATTTAACCTGATTTGAGGTATCTATGGAATTGCGTTTTCTTCGTTTGCAAGCCTGATTCTGACCCGACGTGATCTACCCTGTCTGGGGCCTTTTTCCTATGATCAACATCAATACATTTATCTGTGACAATTCGATAAAAACAATGCCAGAAGAAAACGAACTATGCCTGTTTTGAAACACTTTCACTTATCTAAATCGAGGTACGTAATTTGACACAATATGACCTCTAGTGGCCTAATTATCGGCCAAAGCGGAAATGCAAGGTAATTTTCGGGCTCTCCATAATCAGGGGTTTCTTACGGTGTTTTGCATTTTATCCTTACATATATCGGACGTTAGTGTGAGGCCTATTAAGAGCACGCCCCCACCCCGCGGCTCGGCGAAAGTGGATTTGTCGGTCGACTCAGCAAGGGATATCGTTTCAAAATCTGAAATACTTTCTGACAATTGATGAAGGCATACGGTGTAAGCATGAGCTCCAGCCTGCTGAGGTATGGGAGCTGGGGCGATGCCCGCAACCATTACCAGACGACACATTTAGCATTCTTTTTGCCCTCCAATATGCATCGATACTTTACCAAGGTCGACGGTGAAAATAAACGAAGCCCGGGCACGCTATAGCGGCAGCCACACTGCCGTGTGAGATATTTGTATAAATATAAATATTCTGAGCAGGAAAATAAATCAATGTTCAACTTAAATCGGAATAGCGGCCGAACCATTAGACCGATCGACATGAAACCAACACCACTGACACAGTGTTGCAAGCCTGATTCTGACCCGACGTGATCTACCCTGTCTGGGGCCTTTTTCCTATGATCAACATCAATACATTTATCTGTGACAATTCGATAAAAACAATGCCAGAAGAAAACGAACTGACACAGTGGTGTTGGTTTCATGTCGATCGGTCTAATGGTTCGGCCGCTATTCCGATTTAAGTGGAACATTGATTTATTTTCCTGCTCAGAATATTTATATTTATACAAATATCTCACACGGCAGTGTGGCTGCCGCTATAGCGTGCCCGGGCTTCGTTTATTTTCACCGTCGACCTTGGTAAAGTATCGATGCATATTGGAGGGCAAAAAGAATGCTAAATGTGTCGTCTGGTAATGGTTGCGGGCATCGCCCCAGCTCCCATACCTCAGCAGGCTGGAGCTCATGCTTACACCGTATGCCTTCATCAATTGTCAGAAAGTATTTCAGATTTTGAAACGATATCCCTTGCTGAGTCGACCGACAAATCCACTTTCGCCAGGCCGCGGGGTGGGGGAGTGCTCTTAATGGGCCTCATACTAACGTCCGATATATGTAAGGATAAAATGCAAAACACCGTAAGAAAACTTTGGTCATGGAGAGCCCGAAAAATACCTTGCATTTGCGCTTTAACCGATAATTAGGCCACCAGATAAAAATGTCATTTTCGCTCAGCGAAGCGAGCGGGTTTTTGCTTCTCTAATATACTATTTGTGTAAAAAGTATGTTTGTTTGTCTGTCTGTCGTCTTTTTGTCCTTTGGACGATTGCCATCGTGCACAGATCAAACTATAGGTTGCACGTGCTTGAAATGTTCACAGCTGGTAGACAGTCGATGGATAATGCGGTGTGTCGAGGTCTAGGTTCATTGTCGTGTCGAGGTTCATTGTCGTGGGGTGCGCAGCGGGCTCGTGGAATGCGCTCAAATTTGGCGGCACACACCATTGGTTTAACATGTGAGTTGGAAAATTCCATGCGCCGACCGAGACCGGAGCATATTGGCGCCTGGCACGGCTCACAACACAGGTAACGAAATATGGCTCATATCACATTAAAGCCCCAAATGTTGGCTATCTGCTGGGCGAAATTTCATTGCGATCGGGTCAACGTGCTGCGCGTGAGCGACACGGTGGTCCTAAGAGAACGGGTGTCCGGTGAATCACCGGCCGCCCATAGGAGTAGGACGTAAAACTGGGATTTTTCGCTCCGGAAATCACCAATTGTATTGCCTTTAGCTCTGCTGCAGCTCGTGTTTGTGCTGCCGTGGTGCTGTTGGAGGGCACTTTGGCAGGCTGCCTACCTAAAGTTGCAGCCCCTGTGGCGTCGTTGCCTCTTGGGTAGTGCTGGAGGCTTCCCAAAGGTGCAGTTGAGTAGTGCTGGAGGCTTCCCAAAGGTGCAGTTGGGTAGTGCTGGAGGCTTCCCAAAGGTGCAGTTGGGTAGTGCTGGAGGCTTCCCAAAGGTGCAGTTGGGTAGTGCTGGAGGCTTCCCAAAGGTGGAGTTGGGTAGTGCTGGAGGCTTCCCAAAGGTGCAGTTGGGTAGTGCTGGAGGCTTCCCAAAGGTGGAGTTGGGTAGTGCTGGTGGCTTCCCAAAGGTGCAGTTGGGTAGTGTTGGAGGCTTCCCAAAGGTGCAGTTGGGTAGTGCTGGAGGCTTCCCAAAGGTGGAGTTGGGTAGTGCTGGAGGCTTCCCAAAGGTGCAGTTGGGTATATAAAGTGCTGGAGGCTTCCCAAAGGTGCAGTTGGGTAGTGCTGGAGGCTTTTCCCAAAGGTGCAGTTGGGTAGTGCTGGAGGCTTCCCAAAGGTGGAGTTGGGTAGTGCTGGAGGCTTCCCAAAGGTGGAGTTGGGTAGTGCTGGAGGCTTCCCAAAGGTGGAGTTGGGTAGTGCTGGAGGCTTCCCAAAGGTGGAGTTGGGTAGTGCTGGAGGCTTCCCAAAGGTGGAGTTGGGTAGTGCTGGAGGCTTCCCAAAGGTGGAGTTGGGTAGTGCTGGAGGCTTCCCAAAGGTGGAGTTGGGTAGTGCTGGAGGCTTCCCAAAGGTGGAGTTGGGTAGTGCTGGAGGCTTCCCAAAGGTGGAGTTGGGTAGTGCTGGAGGCTTCCCAAAGGTGGAGTTGGGTAGTGCTGGAGGCTTCCCAAAGGTGGAGTTGGGTAGTGCTGGAGGCTTCCCAAGGGTGAGTTGGGTGTGCTGGAAGTTGGGTAGTGCTGGAGGCTTCCCAAAGGTGGAGTTGGGTAGTGCTGGAGGCTTCCAAAGGTGAGTTGGGTAGTGCTGGAGTTGGGTAGTGCTGGAGGCTTCCCAAAGGTGGAGTTGGGTAGTGCTGGAGGCTTCCCAAAGGTGGAGTTGGGTAGTGCTGGAGGCTTCCCAAAGGTGGAGTTGGGTAGTGCTGGAGGCTTCCCAAAGGTGGAGTTGGGTAGTGCTGGAGGCTTCCCAAAGGTGCAGTTGGGTAGTGCTGGAGGCTTCCCAAAGGTGCAGTTGGGTAGTGCTGGAGGCTTCCCAAAGGTGCAGTTGGGTAGTGCTGGAGGCTTCCCAAAGGTGCAGTTGGGTAGTGCTGGAGGCTTCCCAAAGGTGGAGTTGGGTAGTGCTGGAGGCTTCCCAAAGGTGGAGTTGGGTAGTGCTGGAGGCTTCCCAAAGGTGCAGTTTGGCGTCCGAACTGGAGTTGGTGTAATCTCGATTTCTATTTTCTCAGTTCTGGGATGAAATGGAGAGAGAGATTCTTCGGTTGGTTCTTCCTTGATTTTGTTCTGATGAACGACTTCAGGCTACCAACTTGAATTATGGACGGATTTCTCAATACGCGCAGACGCTAAAATAATATACATGCACCAAATTCGCCCACTAATATATAGGTACCAAATGCACGCAATAATATATAGGTACCAAATGCTCCCAATAATATATAGGTACTAAATGCACCCAATAATACATAGGAACCAAATGCACGAAATAATATATAGGCACAAATTTCACCCACTAATATATAGTTACCAAATGCACCCAATAATATATAGGTACCAAATGCATCCGCTAATATATAGGTACCATATGCACCCAGTAATATATAGGTACCAAATGCACCAAATAGTATATGGGTACCAAATGCATCCAATAATATATAGGTACCAAATGTACCCATTAACATATAGGTACAAAATTCACCCAATAATATACATGCACGAAATGCACCCAATCATGTATAGGTAACAATGCACCCAATAATATGTAGGTACCAAATGCACCCAATAATATATATGCACCAAATGCACCCACAAATATATAGGTACCGTAGTGACCCAATAATGTATAGGCGCAAAATGCACCCAATAATATATAGGTACAAAATGCACCCAATAATACATAGGTATCAAATGCACCCAATAATATATAAGTACTAAATGCACCCAATAATATATAAGCACCCAATGCACCCAATTATATACAAAATGCACCCAATAATATATAGGTACAAAATGCACCCAATAATATACAGGTGTCAAATGCACCCAACGGTATATAGGTACCAAATGCACCCAATAATGTATAGGCATCAAATGCACCCATTAATATATAGGTACCAAATGCACCCAATATTATATAGGCACTAATTGCACCCACTAATATATAGGGACCAAATGCACCCAATATTATACAGCTACCAAATTCACCCAATAATACATAGGTACCAAATGCCCCCAATAATATTTAGGTATCAAATTCACCCAATAATATATATATATGTGTACCAAATGCACACAATAATATATAGGTACCAAATACAGCCAATAAAATATAGGCACCAAATGCACCCAATAATATATGGGTACTAAATGCACCCAATAAAATATAGGTACCAAATGCACACTATAATATATAGGCACCAAATACACACAAAAATATATAGGTACAAAATGCACCCAATAATATGTAGGCACAGAATGCACCCAATAGTATATAGGTACCAAATGCACCCAATAATATCTAGTGACCAAATGCCCCGAGCAATGTATAGGTACCAAATGCACCAATTGGTACAGCTTCGGTCGTAGGCTAAAGTATCCCTGAAATATATTTATTTTATGGAAAAATGAACTTTCCGTGACTACAGCTATAGTGATCCACATCCAATGAGCTTGTTTTTTTCCAAATCTAAAATATATGTGAATGTCTTTAAATGCGGCTCCATTCTTCAAACGAACTAACTTCAAACGAATTTATGTCTAACACAATTATTTCATGGGAAAAAACATGAAACAAATTTATATGTATAAGTGGATATAAATAAGTTGATAGATGGAGGCGTATGAAGCAATAGTTTTCGCATGACCGGTCATTTTGTTTTGATTTGCTAGAACTTGAGACCTCACCAGTGGACATTTGTCGACCACATACAGAGTGCAAAGAAGCGTCAGAATAGAAGAAAAAACTGGATTGGGTAGCTATTGGGCACAGAGCGGCTGCCAGACACACACCTGCGCCTGAAACTCGCCGAGTTTCTTGTCAAAGTTCAGCAGTACACTGGACTTGAGCGTCCGGTCCTCGATGTCCAGGTATGTGTAGGATCCGGACAGCTTCCACAGTCCAGCCGCCTTCTCCAGCTGACCTTTGCCGGTCACAGAGAGCCTGCGGGAAGGTAGGTCAGGGCGTCAGTCTACTATGGCAGCTGCGGGGCAACAGTTGCACACGCGGATGCACTACTGTGTAGTGCATGCTGCTGTATGCACTGAATTGGGAAGGCCGAAACTACTGCAAGCTTCTACACATTTCATGATTGATAGGGACAATTATATGATTGCATAGGGACATAGGGACGATGATTTCATAGGGACAACTACAAAAACAAAAACTGATAGCAACGTATATATATATAGGTACCCATCCAATAATGAGAGGCATCGCCATAGGTAGTAGAAACAATACGCACAAGAACATCATAAGTACGATAAACCATGCCGTCTCCGTGTCCTTGTGGTTACGTGTTGCACTCGTTCAGCACATTCTTTTCGTGTGACCAATAGCTTAGCCGTGTTACCGCACACGTCCACGATCGCCGCCACCCCCACCCCTACGCCAACGCATGACACGAGCTCTTGGGCGTGGGACACGCACGCCACACGTACCGCGAGATGGGGTGCGACAGGAACAGCGTCGACTTGAGCACGCTCTTGCGGCTGCGGGTGTGGTTGGCGACGCCGTAGGAGAGCGTCAGGTGCGAGTCCGGGTCGGCCGAGTACGCGAACACCGCCTTCAGCTGCAGCGGCTCCCGGGCGCTGCGCCGCACACTCGTCTCCAGAGACGCCGGCTGGGTGAACGACAGACAGCACCCGTCAGGTGATGTCGTTCACACGGGGTTACATCCGTCACGAGACGCTATTCACGGGGTCACGCCTGTTACGTGAAGTCATCCGCACGAAGTCGACCCGTCACATGATGTCATTCGCATGGGGTCACACCCGCCACGTGAAGTCATCCACACGGGGTCTGAGGTCGCATTCGTCCCATGACGTCATCTGCACGGGGTTACACAGGTCACGTGACGTCATCCAAACGTGGTCCAGTGTCACACCCGTTTCATAAAGTCATCCGCACGACGTTACACCCGCCAGGTGAAGTCATCCACATGGGGTCATACCCGTCACATGACATCGCCCACACGGGGTCGTTGGGAGCAGCTCACTCTTGACACATGACGTCACTGAAGGTATATGGGTCGCAAAGAATGACTGAGATGCAATAAAATGAATCTTGATTTCTTAACATGCCTCAATTGAGTTAGTTAGTTAGTTAGTTAGTTAGTTAGTTAGTTAGTTAGTTAGTTATTTGGGCTTTAGGGCGCGTCGACAACTATGGTCATATTGTGCCCATAACTAAGATAGTCATAGAAATATGATTTGAGAAAGTGTCAAGCCTCTCATTGTGGGCACCGACTAAGTGGTGCTACTGTGCTATATATTTTACATGTAACGCATATCAGTGTGGATAATATATTACCGAGAACGATATGTCAGAAAGGAAGTCGACCAGTTGTCCTGGTTGAACATTGCTAGAGTTGTCAGACAGAATATCATTAAGTGAGTCTACCTGTGCAGATCCAAAGTGATGTCTACGCTCTTCAGCATAAAGTGGACACGAGATCAAAACATGACGAACTGTCAGTGGTGCACGATATCTTGTGCACCGAGGTTTCTCGCCACCGCACAACAGATAACCGTGAGTGGCATAAGTATGCCCAATGCGGAGGCGGCACAATGTAACCTCTTGCCTCAATTGAAAGAAGAGCTAAATAAATTATTCGCCTCAGAGTACAATGTATTGCTATATGACCTATGCAGTCAATGCGCCCCTAAACTACAATACGAGTACAATTAATTACGGGTATGTGTGGCCTGTGATATGGGTGTCTGTGGTGGCATGGGATATGGGGTGGTCTCACTTACCTGACGTTACAGCATGGGGTGATCACATTTACCTGACGTTACAGCATGGGGTGGATCTCATTTACCTGACGAGGCCGCAAACAATATATCAATATAAATGGCCCCGGCTTGAGACAGTTTAGCCTCGGTGGTGTACCTTCCCGGCGATGTCGACGCCGATTGTCAGATTGTAATAGAGTTGATCAGCTGTGCTGAGGTCAGATACCTTGAAGGTCGCTCCCACCTGGCGCTCTCTGCAAAATACATCAGGATGACATCGTGAAAGTCACATCCATGTAAACGACGTGAGATTGACGTCAGATATAATTGGCTAGACACTGCACAGTGGGGCCGTAGTCCTGAACGTTATGTCACCTGGATTGGTGTCCTTTGGTTGTAGAGCGCACACAGCCATGGGTAGAAAATGCAATGTTTATTACCGGTATTGCAGCTTCCTCAGATAATCTTGTTACATTGCATGTTATTATTGTTAATTATTGCACAGTGTGGCAATAATTACACTGCAAACCTTTGCCATAATTTACACTGTTCGCATGGCTGATTTTACCAGGTTCCCTCCAACTTCCCGTGTCTGTTCCGAACGACTTATTGCCTTAGCATTTTGTGTTTGTTTGTACTGTCAGGGACCGTAATCTAGGTTGGCATGAAGCGCGGTGTGTTTTATTCGAAACACTTTCTCAAGACGGATCACTAAGGTATTATAATTGCTGGTTTGGAGCATGGGCTCATTCAGTAGCATTGTTTTGCATTCCAGTCCACGTGCAGCACCCAGCTTCCCGGGAATGGAAACGAGAAGAAAAAGCTTGCCGACGTGTCCACGTCGTAGTAGTGACGTCACCACTCACGGCTGCCGCTCGGCGTCCCAGAGGAAGTGTACGCTGGTGCGGGCGCTGCCGAACATGCTGCCGCGCCTGCTGCCAGTGGCTCCCACCAATACGGAGCCGGCCACCGAACGGGCTGGCAAGTCCAACTGCAGCCGCGCCGAGCCTCCGGCCTCGTCACGCTGCCAGACATAGTACCCGGTGTCACACCACTGCCAGAGACAGTACCCGGTGTCACACCACTGCCAGAGACAGTACCCGGTGTCACACCACTGCCAGAGACAGTACCCGGTGTCACACCACTGCCAGAGACAGTACCCGGTGTCACACCACTGCCAGAGACAGTACCCGGTGTCACACCACTGCCAGAGACAGTACCCGGTGTCACACCACTGCCAGAGACAGTACCCGGTGTCACACCACTGCCAGACATAGTACCCGGTGTCACACCACTGCCAGAGACAGTACCCGGTGTCACACCACTGCCAGAGACAGTACCCGGTGTCACACCACTGACAGACATAGTACCCAGTGTCACACCACTGCCAGAGACAGTACCCGGTGTCACACCACTGCCAGAGACAGTACCCGGTGTCACACCACTGCCAGAGACAGTACACGGTGTCACACCACTGCCAGAGACAGTACCCGGTGTCACACCACTGCCAGAGACAGTACCCGGTGTCACACCACTGCTAGAGACAGTACCCGGTGTCACACCACTGCCAGACATAGTACCCGGTGTCACACCACTGCCAGAGACAGTACCCGGTGTCACACCACTGCCAGGGACAGTACCCGGTGTCACACCACTGCCAGAGACAGTACCCGGTGTCACACCACTGCCAGAGACAGTACCCGGTGTCACACCACTGACAGACACGGTATCTAGTTTCGAACTGCATGAGTTCTGTATGGGTTCTCGATGTTCTGCATGGGGTCTCTCTATGATTCTACCTTCATCAATTATTTGCTCCCCCGAACACTTCCATTTCGTGACTTTGAGAATGATGTGGGTGTTAATAGCTTGCTATTTGTTCACAATTTTCCAGGATCACATCTCTTTCTACTAACTGATCATGGCCTATCCGCAAAAACAAAACAAAAAGGATGCAAATTATGATGGTTGTGTTCACATTTCTTGTTTGCCTACTGAGGCAGCCTTGTGTTGGCTGTCCTGATTGATTGGCATCTCAACAAGAGAGACCCCATATTAAAAGACCCTATGAATGCGCATGTAGCCAAATAGCATAGGCTGCATATGGTACGGCAGCGCAGAGACACACGCATGTATGTGTATGTGAGGACAAACTCATACATACATACATGCATTCACGTACATACACACGTTTATATATGCGCAAAGTTATGTATAAATATATATATATATATATATATACATGTATGTATATGTATATATATATATATATATATATATATATATATATACATATACATATATAGATATGAATATATGCATATATATACATATATATATGTATATATATATATATATATATATGTATATATATATGCATATACATGTGTGCATGTGTGTACATACGTATGTGTATGTGTGTTTGTGTGTGCATGTGTCTCCCGAACACATACCACATCTGTGCCGTGCTCCACATCCAGCTTGTATCCGACAAAGGCCTCCGGTGAGAAGGTGAGTCGGGCCGCCCTCTGGTACAGAGCGCCCCTGCGTTCGACACTGTGCCGCATGGCCACTGAGCGCCAGGGCAAGGTGACGTTGAGGAGCACTTCTCTGCCGTCGGCCGTGTAGGAGAGCTCCGCCCAGCCGGTGATGCTCATGCTGCTGTCCAGCAGTGACGTCGCACGCACGTCTACTCGCCGCTGAGTGAGTACAGAGGCACGTGAGGCGAGAGGAGCGGTGAGCGCATGAGACGAGGGGAACGATGAGCGCACGAGATGACGAGAACGGTGAGCACACGGAGAGCGGTGACGACACTGAAAGCGGTGAAATGGGAGACTACTTTGAGAGCAAGGAAAGGGTGAGAGCAAGGGCAGTCGGGAGAGGCGGATAGAAGTGAGGACCAGTGGAGAGATACAGGCAGGAATAAGAATGGAAACATGGAGGAGGATATTGAGGACGGAGAGATGGGTAAAGGAGGAGAAAAGCGGTGACAGGGAGTAGAAGAGAATAGAGACGGATAAGAGAGCAACTGGAAATGTGTGAGGACGCGGAAAGAAATGAGGACGAAAAGAAGCGCAACGGCAGAGGCTAGAGAGCATGGCGAGAGTAGGGAGAGAGATAAAGTCACGGAGAACTGCGGACACAAGAAGAAGAAGAGGAAAGATGACTGGGCCCGTGTTGGTAAGAATGAGAACATGGGCATCTGAGAGATAACAATATATTCAAGGCGCAACAGATATGAGTATGTAGCACTGGTTGTTTGTTTGTTTATTAGGGTTTTTGGGTGCGTCAACCCCAATTGTGTTATTTTGCATATGTAGCACTGGAAAATAGTCACTAAGTGTGAGATGATTAGAGCATGGCAGCAAGCATTCCCGAGTTCAGCTCAATACGACAGATGGCTGACTGCAGTACACAAGTCGTGGCTTGCAGCTCTGAGTTGGACCGATATCACCCAGAGTAACCTGGCGCCCACGTACCTCTGGAGGGAGGGGTAAATTGACGCCCCTAGAGTTTCAGTAACTATTGGAAGGATCGGACAAACTTCAATGCAATTAATTGGGGGGGGGGGCTGTCCGTGTCTCGTCTCACGCCACCCTGTGATCTGTATCATGTCACCGACGACGTTGCCGGGGTCAGACGGCTACCAAACGTCGGACATTGTCAGCGTAGCCGGTGGCACAAACCACCGACTGAGCTGAGCTGCTGCAGCCCACCTGAGCTGCCGTGGCAGCGTACGTCATCTCCGCGCTGAACGGCTGCAGCGGGTTCTTCAAGTCGAGCGTGTGCCGCTGAGTTCCGTCGTCGGCCAGCGTCAGGGTGTAGGTTCCGTCAATGAGCGACTTCTGATTGTACACGGAGCCGAAGGTGGTGCGAACGGCATGCTCTCCGCCCGCCTACGCCAACATCAGTCAGCACCAGTCAGCATAAGTCAGTGAAAGTCGCCATAGGCTAGAATTAATCAGCATCAGTCAACATCAGCACTGGGGAATGCCAGCATCACTAGCAGTGCTGCCACCAGTCAGGTGGGATTTATTTGATGACAAAAATATCTTCCACCATCGCAGCCACACAGCCAACGTAACGTCAATAGCTCAATACTCCCAACTGAGGTCGCCACTGGTGTAGCTGTACATCTTGTCATGAGTGCACAGGCTCCCACTACCCTATTTCGAGTGCCATTAGCCTGCTGTGTGCATCCACAAAAGAATACTCGATATTTTGTCGGTCGTTGCTATTTTGCGGCCCTCATATTTACGACTCTCAGCAAAGGCGCTACTTCCAGCTGACGCTACCCTAGGAAGGGCGAAAGAATTTGAATTACTATGCAACTTTGCAACCTGTCGGTCCCCTGCAAGAGCATTGGGATATTTTTTTACCATGAATCGCCAAGCCCTTAAAAATGTTACATGTTACATTTCCTGAACTTGCCAAGGTGAAGTGACGCAGATCAAACTACACCATACTCAGATCAAGCAAGAAATGTGTGTGTGTGCTTAGAGAGGGGTGCCATAAATAGAAGCATTGTCAGTGTGCACCCACAACGCTGATTGCTGATAAACTAGGGTTTTAAGGAGCCTTGCTATGTCCAAGACTGATCACCCAATCACTCTGTATTAGAGTTCAGCTAACACAGTCTCTGGCTTCAAGTTTCTTTTGTCAATTATTTTCGTTCACTGCAACCGCACCAGCAGCCGTAACGATGAAAAGTGTGCAGCAATGAGAACAAATTTATCGGTCGAAAGCATCGTAACGTTGGAAATTGTTGTAAGGTTGGAAGGTGTTGTCGCATTTTAAATGGCATAGTGATCGATATTTTTACGAATTACAAATGATTATGGTTGCGTTATTGATATCACTTCCAGTACTCTCAAGTCATAATTAAATGTAATCTAAGGAAATGTTCACTAGCATTCAAGATATCCTATATAAGCTTAGAGTCCCTTGGGTGCTAAAAAGTAGTTTTACTTAATCAATCACCAATCCTAAAATAGAGGTGCATAAACAAAGGATATTTACAACTTCATCTGTTCTGGACTGTCGTGAAAAGTAAGCCAGAGAAAGAAAACCTTGTCGCGTTACAAACACAAGCGCATTCCAGCCGAGTTCGACATATACAACACCAATGTGTTTGCACGTGCGGGATGCAACAATGCGCTTTGTCAGCATCCATCGCAGCGATGATCAGCATACCTCAAACTCGTACTCAGCTAAGAAGTCCTCAAGCGATGGGAAGGACGTGGTGAGCTGGAGCTTCCCCGTCTTGCCGCGATCCTGCATCGACTGCAGAACAGCCAGGGTGTAGGTGTCGTCCAATACTTCTCCCTGCAGGTTAGCTCCCATCTCATGGCTGAAAGAAGCGACACGCTTTTGTCCGATGTTTCAGGATTCGCATCGCTTGTCTCCGATCGTTGGTCTCATGGGATAGACATATTTAGCCCTCGTCGGCCGAGGAGAGTGAAGGCCACCATCGAGACGCTTTGCCACCATCCGCGGGAAAACGGCGGGCCGTAGCGCACTCTTCTTTGGCCCGAACGAACCTTTTGCGGACCTTTTGGTGAAAATGGTGAAGTCATGCCAGGTCACCGAGCTTCTTGGAGTAAGCCAGTTCGGCGATTTGTTCGTCCAGAAACTACATCTTCGCCTGCTTTAATGTTATTAATGGACCAAAGTGGTTTACATTTGACGCTTGCAGGCTGTGCCACCTTTCCAATTAACTTTTCAAGTTGAAATATGCAATTGCCGACGCTTGGCCTCTGTTGACCCTGTACACCGAAATGACACTTCAGGACATTTTTGCGGCCTGAATTAGAAAATGTGGTCAACGTTTGTTTCCCTGTCATTTCGGAAGTGGTCATCTGCAAGCCTTTGCAAACCGCTGTACAGCGATATTGATGTGAACTGTCAGGGACCTGGCCTGGTGTGAACTGTCAGGGCCCTGGCCTGATGTGAACTGTCAGGGACCTGGCCTGATGTGAACTGTCAGGGACCTGGCCTGGTGTGAACTAGCTGGCAGGTATGTTGTAGGTGGTGGGGTCTGTTGTAGGTGGTGGGGTCTGTTGTAAGTGGTGGGGTCTGTTGTAGGTGGTGAGGTTTGTTGTAAGTGGTGGGGTCTGTTGTAAGTGGTAGGGTCTATTGTAAGTGGTAGGGTCTGTTGTAGGTGGTGGGGTCTGTTGTAGGTGGTGGGGTCTGTTGTAGGTAGTGGGGTCTGTTGTAGGTAGTGGGGTCTGTTGTAGGTGGTGGGTCTGTTGTAGGTAGTGGGGTCTGTTGTAGGTAGTGGGGTCTGTTGTAGGTAATGGGGTCTGTTGTAGGTGGTGGGGTCTGTTGTAGGTAGTGGGGTCTGTTGTAGGTAGTGGGGTCTGTTGTAAGTGGTGGGGTCTGTTGTAGGTAGTGTGGTCTGTTGTAGGTAGTGGGGTCTGTTGTAGGTAGTGGGGTCTGTTGTAGGTAGTGGGGTCTGTTGTAGGTAGTGGGGTCTGTTGTAGGTAGTGGGGTCTGTTGTAGGTAGTGGGGTCTGTTGTAAGTGGTGGGCCTGTTGCAGGAAGTGGGGTCTGTTGTAAGTGGTGGGTCTGTTGTAGGTGGTGAGGTTTGTTGTAAGTGGTGGGGTCTGTTGTAAGTGGTAGGGTCTGTTGTAGGTGGTGAGGTCTGTTGTAAGTGGTGGGGTCTGTTGTAGGTGGTGGGGTCTGTTGCAAGTGGTGGTGTCTGTTGTAGGTGGTGGGGTCTGTTGTAGGTAGTGGGGTCTGTTGTAGGTGGTGGGTTCTGTTGTAGGTGGTGGGGTCTGTTGTAAGTGGCAGGTATGTTGTAAGTGGTGGGAGTCTGTTGTAGGTGGTGGGGTCTGTTGCAAGTGGTGTGGTCTGTTGCAGGTGGTGCGGTTTGTTGTAAGTGGTGGAGTCTGTTGTAGATGATTGGGTCTGTTGTAAGTAGTGGAGTATGTTGTAGGTGGCAGGTCTGTTATAAGTGGTGGGGTCTGTTGTAGGTGGCATGTCTGTTGTAGGCGATAGGGTCTGTTATGAGTGGTGGGGTCTATTGCAGGTAGTTGGGTCTGTTACAAATGGTGGGGTCTGTTATAGGTGGTAAAGTCTGTTGTAAGTAGTGGAGTCTGTTGTAGGTGGCAGGTCTGTTATAAGTGGTGGGTCTGTTGTAGGTGGCATGTCTGTTGTAGGCGATAGGGTCTGTTGTAAGTAGTGGGGTTTGTTGCAGGTTGTGGGGTCTGTTGTAAGTGGCGGGGTCTGTTGTATGTGGTATGATCTGTTGTAGGTGTATAGTCTGTTGTGGTGGCATGTCTGTTGTGGATGGTGGGGTCTGTTGTAGGTGGTGGGGTCTGTTGTAAGTAGTTGGTCTATTCCTGTGCAGCGCCTGAATACCTGCTGTAGGTGGTGGTCAGTCGGCCGGTAACCTTGCTCAGGTCTACTGCGTCGTCCAGGTCTCGGCGCAGGTAGCTGAAGTTGCCGGCCACGGCTGGCAGTGACGTCACGTCGGCAGTCAGCTGGAGCCGGTGTGACGTGTGCTGGTAGAAGCTCGACATGGGGTCGATATCGACGGTGGCGCTGCAACGAGCCGGACCTCTGGTGATGCGCGCTGAAGTACAGCACCAGATTGACGGGCGCGGAACTCCATGCCTATGCTTCAGAAACGATTAATGGCACGCAAGTTGAAATTCCCAATTATGCACCGCTTTTATACAGCGCCGTTATAGTGCAATTATGCGTATTTCGATTAGCCAGACGGACACCATCTAACGAGCTGGTTTTAATATATAGTTTCCGCACAATCTGCGCTCACCGCGCAACACATCCGCATTGTAAAGTACCTTATCAGGATAACGTCCTGAAGATTGCTCATTGGACTCATTTCCACCAAAGCAATGCCCATCGGAGTCGTTCTGGTGATGTGTGTTTACTGTGAATGGCTTCGGGAACGCGTGGACCAGATTTCGCAACTGCGACATCGCTTGCGCCCGAGGCCGAGTTAAGGTACTTTCCCACTCAACGCACAACACATCGCAATGCACAACACAATATTTGTTCTTAAGTATATCTAAAGTGATCAATCTGGTATTTTTGCGTCACTGAAACTGTTTTCAGCTAACTTGAGGTCAGTGTGTTATGGTATGTGCAATAGATGCACAGCTGCATGACTTCCTTTTGGCTGATTTGCAAATATCACCCTCTTTTGCTTTTTAAGTCATCGAAACAGTAACAAAATGTTCCACCCAGCACCACACGTAATTCACATTCGCAGTGAGATTTGTAGAAACAGTCACTTCAGGCCATCAAGTACCGCATGAAGCTCCACTCCAGTCTTATGGTTGAAGTGCATATGTGGCGTGACCGTTGCATGATTTCGTTTGTTCGATAAACAAATGATAGCTCGTGGCGTAGTTCCCACAGGCTCGGAATGCGTGTCCCTAGGGTATGATGTAAATAAATAGATACCGCTCACGGGCCACGCAACAGCTGGTGCAACATTGCGTCAAGGCAACTGTACCCTTGGTCACTTGTACTTGCTGAGAGATTCTTTCGACACACGTTGGGGGAGCATTGGTAACGATAGTTGACGTTATCTGACAGGAGGCAGCTGCTTTTCACCTTAATTGCAGAAGGGGATAAAGCAAGAAGATATTTCATCCTGAGGGAACTTGCAGATACATTAGGGAGGCGGACATTTTCCAGCAATATAAGTGGAAATACGCGTAATTCCACGGAACCGAACCAAGCTGCACGCTAGACTTTGACTTACTCAATGTAATACAGCAGCTCACCTCAGCCCATAAACGTCGGGAGCTGGTGTGATGATGACGTCAGCGTCGACATTCTTGTAGCCGTCGACGGGCAGTGTGAGGTTGACGACGGCCCTCCAGTGGTCCGGTGCCGGGGTGAGGGTACCGCGGGCCGCGACTTGCCAGTCGGTGCCGGGCCTGCGCTGGGTCATGCGCACCCCTCCCGAGTATGACTGTCGGACCGAGTACTGTCGACACACGTCTAGTCAGTTCAGAGTAGTGTCGATACACACCCACTGTCAGTCCAGAGTACTGTCCACACACGTCTAGTCAGTTCAGAGTAGTGTCGATACACACCCACTGTCAGTCCAGAGTACTGTCCACACACGTCTAGTCAGTTCAGAGTAGTGTCGATACACACCCACTGTCAGTCCAGAGTACTGTCCACACACGTCTAGTCAGTTCAGAGTAGTGTCGATACACACCCACTGTCAGTCCAGAGTACTGTCCACACACGTCTAGTCAGTCCAGAGTAGTGTCGATACCACTTCATCCACGTCTAATCAGTCCAGAGTAGTGTCGATACACACCCACTGTCAGTCCAGAGTACTGTCCACACACGTCTAGTCAGTTCAGAGTAGTGTCGATACACACCCACAGTCGGTCCAGAGTACTGTCCACACACGTCTAGTCAGTTCAGAGTAGTGTCGATACACACCCACAGTCGGTCCAGAGTACTGTCCACACACGTCTAGTCAGTCCAGAGTAGTGTCGATACACACCCACTGTCAGTCCAGAGTACTGTCCACACACGTCTAGTCAGTTCAGAGTAGTGTCGATACACACCCACAGTCGGTCCAGAGTACTGTCCACACACGTCTAGTCAGTTCAGAGTGGTGCCGATACACACCCACAGTCGGTCCAGAGTACTGTCCACACACGTCTAATCAGTCCAGAGTAGTGTCGATACACACCCACTGTCAGTCCAGAGTACTATCCACACACGTCTAGTCAGTTCAGAGTAGTGTCGATACACACCCACAGTCGGTCCAGAGTACTGTCCACACACGTCTAGTCAGTTCAGAGTAGTGTCGATACACACCCACAGTCGGTCCAGAGTACTGTCCACACACGTCTAGTCAGTTCAGAGTAGTGTCGATACACACCCACTGTCAGTCCAGAGTACTGTCCACACACGTCTAGTCAGTTCAGAGTGGTGCCGATACACACCCACAGTCGGTCCAGAGTACTGTCCACACACGTCTAGTCAGTTCAGAGTGGTGCCGATACACACCCACAGTCGGTCCAGAGTACTGTCCACACACGTCTAATCAGTCCAGAGTAGTGTCGATACACACCCACTGTCAGTCCAGAGTACTGTCCACACACGTCTAGTCAGTCCAGAGTAGTGTCGATACACACCCACTGTCAGTCCAGAGTACTGTCCACACACGTCTAGTCAGTTCAGAGTGGTGCCGATACACACCCACAGTCGGTCCAGAGTACTGTCCACACACGTCTAATCAGTCCAGAGTAGTGTCGATACACACCCACAGTCGGTCCAGAGTACTGTCCACACGTCTAGTCAGTTCAGAGTAGTGTCGATACACACCCACAGTCGGTCCAGAGTACTGTCCACACACGTCTAGTCAGTTCAGAGTAGTGTCGATACACACCCACTGTCAGTCCAGAGTACTGTCCACACACGTCTAGTCAGTTCAGAATGGTGCCGATACACACCCACAGTCGGTCCAGAGTACTGCTGACGCATCCCCACAATCAGCCCATGGTAGTGCCGACGCACCCACAGTCAGTCCAGTGTACCGTTGACACACACTCACAGTCGGTTCGGACTGCTGTTGACACACCTGGTCGGTCAGTCCGAAGTACTGCCGTCACTCGCATTCACACACACGCACACACGCACACACACACACCTACACACACACACACACGCGCGCACACACACACACACACACACACACACACACACACACACACACACACGCACACACACACACACACATACACACACACACACACACAGGCACGTCCTTCACGAATTTGCACAAGCTTTGGACATTAAGGGACATGGTAAGCGGCTCCTGATATTCGCCCGAATAGTATGATGCTCGCACAATTCACCTTTCGCCGAGAACCTGGACCAGACTGCCACATTTTTCCCAAGAAGATTGCCTTAACCCGTCGGGCACTGGCGTGTTCTCCCATACACCAGACAATGGATGGGATTGTTTTAAATTCCCCACGTACTTACGGAAACAACTAATGGGTCTCAATGAAACTAAGTGCAACGGGTAGTCAGCCAAGGGGTATTTAGGTCACGCAATGTAATCTCGACACTATTTAGACCCTGAAAATTCGAAATAGACCATAAACGCAGCAATGTCGAAATAAGTTTAGCCAACATTGCACTTTTTATATTGACCTGACCTCAGGTCACTTAGCGGAGGTCAAGTTGATACGGAACTTCTCCTGATGCATGCATATCCTGTGGCCCCTACCATGTGGTCATCTCGGGCTCATCCGTTGGGCAGGGGGGGGGAGCAATGACACTGCCACTGACGTTGGCGTCGACCGTGTAGACGCCGTCGCCCAGATGGACGGTGAGCACGCCGCGTCCCATAGTGGCCGCCCGGCTGAAGTGCACGTCGAGGCCCGTCCTGAGGTCGGTGGGAGCCGTGCGGTCGCGCCAGGCACCGCCGCCGGCCAGCAGCGAGGCGTTGAAGCCGGCCGGCCGCAGCTGGTAGTCGGCCACCACACGGTAGCGGCCCCAGCCGCTCAGCGCGTCCGGCGCCGACAGGTGCCAGGCGGCGCCCAGCTCTGACTTCAGCATGCCCGCCGGCGTCGGCACCGGCTCGTGGTACAGACTGGCGGCGGCAGCAGCTGTCAGTCGCCCTGTTCATGGCGGGCGGCGGCGCGGTTGAATAACTATCCCCATTGGAGAACGGTTGCCATCTATGACAAGCAAGCAGTGTTCATTATGAAGCGTGGATTCGTACGATGCAGAGGGTCAACACACATGTTGGCAAAACTGGTCATGGCGATCATCGCATAAAATCATCATCGCCGATTTTAAACATGCGCATCGCTGTTGGCCTCGTAGGTGACCATAATTATCCACAGTTTTGCACATGAAGAGAACCAACACCAAATTATTGGTATCTAATTTCGGCGAACCGCTGAAACTAGCCTGCATAATCCGATGACAAGGCTAACGTCACACAGACTGGTCGGGGCCGTCTAGTCACGGCGTTATCCCAGGTTTGTATCGTGAACTGACCGAACGGCACGATGCATAACCGCGCTGCCAATCTTCAGTTTGCCTTCAGTGCTGAGGTGGAACTGTCGCCAGCTTAGCAGCATCACACGGGATCCCGTCTCTACAAACAACTTGGGGTGGCGCAGTTTGACGCTGACCTGTCGTCCCTCCTGTCCCACCCTGCAACAGTTGGATATCGTCAGATCTCTCCCACTCTGCGACAGTGGGATAGCGTCAGATCTCTCCCACCCTGCGACAGTTGAATATCGTGAGATCTCTCCCACCCTGCGACAGTAGGCTCGCGTCAGATCTCTCCCACACTGTGACAGTATGATAGCGTCAGATCTCTCCCACCCTGCGACAGTAGGCTCGCGTCAGATCTCTCCCATACTGTGACAGTATGATAGCGTCAGATCTCTGCCACCCTGCGACAGTGTGATAGCGTCAGATCTCTCCCACACTGTGACAGTAGGATAGCGTCAGATCTCGCCCACCCTGCGACAGTTGAATATCGTGGGATCTCTCCCACCCTGCGACAGTGGGATAGCGTCAGATCTCTCCCACCCTGCGACAGTGGAATATCATCAGGTCTCTTCCACCCTGCGACAATGGGGTAACGTCATATCTAGTCCACCCTGTGACAGTAGGATAGCGTCAGATCTCTCCCACCCTGCGACAGTAGGCTCGCGTCAGATATCTCCAACACTGTGACAGCAGGATAGCGTCAGATCTCTCCCACCCTGCAACAGTTGAATATCGTGAGATCTCTCCCACCCTGCGACAGTGGGATAGCGTCAGATCTCTCCCACCCTGCGACAGTGGAATATCGTGAGATCTCTCCCACCCTGCGACAGTAGGATAGCGTCAGATCTCTCCCACCCTGCGACAGTAGGTTCGCGTCAGATCTCTCCCACACTGTGACAGTAGGATAGCGTCAGATCTCGCCCACCCTGCGACAGTTGAATATCGTGAGATCTCTCCCACACTGTGACAGTGAGATAGTGTCAGGTATGTTCTATGCTGCGACGGTGGGCTTACGCTAGCCACAGGTCACCTCACTCGATCCTGCGACTGCGAACTGTCAAGACTTAGCAGAGTAAGTAATGAGTCTGAACTATTGACACTTCATTAATGAGTTTGAACTATTAACACTTTATTAATGAGTTTGAACTATTAACAACCATCTCTACTACGCCGTTGTCCAATAAATCATGCAAATATAAACAGCTTGTGCCTCCTCCAATAATGAGAACAAAGCGGCATGCTAACTTTTGATTCATACGTTACGTGCGCTTTGAAAGCTATGAAATTTTGAAGGTGTGGCGGAAGGTTTTTGCAGCTTTAAAGGCGCCATGGCAGCTGAAATTGCTTGCTATGAATTAACCTATTGAAATTCGTTTGCTCTAAAGAGGTAAAACGGATTTCCAAGCATAGTCCAAAGCAAGGACTTTACTTTTAGCATGGGCTCTTATGCTGGAAATGCATTTTACGCGTCAACAGTATCACACAAAGAGGACAGCTAGTTCTGCTTCAAGATGACGAGTTGGAGATGTAACAGATCCTCCAGCTCTCCTGGTGCTACTGTTACCGAACTGTTAACGAATATCGCTGGGGTATCTCAAAACCCTTGGCTATGTATTTTGATCACGCGACGAACACCTGACTATATCTGGCTACTAACACCTAGCTATATCTCGCGACTAACATCTAGCCATACTTCGCGACTAACACGTACATAACACGCCTTGAACGCTTTAACACGCCTACATAACACGCCTTGAAATTATATCATCGTATCAACGCTAAGGGCCACAGGAGAGTCGCTGGGTGCTCAGGAGGGTTAAAGTGCAGCTATGCAGACACGACAAGTGGAAGGATGGCCGTACATTGTCACCGATGGTCCAGCCGTGCATACCTGTACTCCATGTTGGCAGAGATATTGGCCAGCGGCTGGTGGGGCACTTCCAGCTCAAACTGGACACTATTCAATCCGGGCACCGCGTCCAGGGAGATGACAAACGAGCCTGACATCTGAAGCCTCGAGTCACTGGAGACCGTCTGTGGGTCACAGGCATGCGTCACTCGATGTCGTCTGTAGACCACCAGCACACGTCACTGGAGGTCGTCTGCGGGTCACAGACACACGTCATTGGAGGTCGTCTGCGGGTCACCGACACACGTCACTGGAGGTCGTGGGCTGAGGTTGTCTGCGGGTCACCGAGACACATCACTGGAGGTGTGGGGTCCCGACACACGTCACTGGAGGTCGTCTGTAGGTCACCGACATACGTCACTGGAGGTTGTCTGCGGGTCACCGAGACACATCACTGGAGGTCGTCTGCGGGTCACCGACACACGTCACTGGAGGTCGTCTGTAGGTCACCGACATACGTCACTGGAGGTTGTCTGCGGGTCACCAACACACGTCACGAGAGATCGTGTGTAGCACCGACACACGTCACTGGAGATCGTATGTAGGTCACTGTAGGACACACGTCACTGCCAAAGGTGATATGGCCATTGGAAAATGTTCATCCGTGAATGGCTACGCCATGCCTTTATATCATCCGTTCTGCGGGCTGTACCCAGGGGTGGAGATTCCTATGGTGGGGTCCGGGCCCCACCATCGTTGCCTGGGCCCCACCAACTTATTGCCGTCTTAACATGGGACCTTATGGGACAGGCACCACCATCCAAATGGGCAACACTCATTGCTTCAATGCATTGAACCCCACGTATAATTTTCGAACTTCTCCACCAGTGGCTTTGCCGCTTTGCGGGACTTTTGGATACCGTTGCAATGGGTCAAATGCTGATGAGTCCACGCGCTCTCCGCTTGCATCGTAAACTGAATCGGTTTGTCTCCAGACAGCACGTTGGGTCAGCCGGAGGATTATCAGTGCATACACCTCGAAGCAAAAAAGGAAACAAAGAAGAAAAAGATCACTAGGGTAGGTTGTGGTGCGGTTCAGGATGAGTGGATGCGATACGATACACGCCATAGACACATCAGTGGATGTTATTGATCAGCCGCAAACATCACTAATAGCAGATCATTCGTCATTGTAGTGAAGCATAGAATAGGATATAAAATAGAACAGTGTAGCATATAATATAACAGTGTAGCATAGACTAAAACAGTGTAGAAACGATTGAACGGTTTTTCATTTATAGGATATTCTGGACCCCTGAGTCGATTAGACAAGCGTCAGAGTAATTATAAATAGGTGTTGAGGTGTGTTCGTTTCGTCCACGGTTTAAATATCGACAAAACTGGGCGCAAGAAAAGCAACATAGAAAACAACGGACCGTGCTTACCTCCAAAATAACACCGAACCTGCGAGGCCCTGACAGAATTTCGCCCTCCAGTTGGTAGTTCTGGTGGTCGACACTAGATGTCACTGTGAGGTCATACACGAGGTCCGACTGGCCGGGTTCACGCCGAGCATTCAGCTGGAAGTTTGCGTTGACACGTGGTCCCACTGGCAGATTGATGGTCAGCGTACCCGTCACCTGGAACAACCAACACACGGACATGGATTCTGTTGAGAGCACTATCGTGTCATCGGCGTCATCATCTTTGTAAGTGTTTGTGTTACGTTTTTTACACGCAGATTCATTGCGTAGCAATACAAATACACAAATGATCGCAGTAGGCATCGTCATGGTGTGTTCAGTAGTATTCGCACACGGGATACCGCCGCTGCCGAAGCTCGCTGACCACTCCGCTGCGCTGATCCGCCGGATTCACTGCTGATCTAACATATTTCTACTTTTCATTTTCGAAAGAGATGACACCCTTCACTTCTTTTTTCACCTTTCATTTCGAGTGAAATAGGACCGTCACTTCTTTTCCATTTTCATCGTTCCACGTTTGTTTTCTATGTTTGCATGTGTTTTTTGCGTTTTGTAGATTTTATTAGATAGGGTGTTTTCCCCACGACTAATAAAACGCAAAAAGGATACTGACCCCAGCTCGCCATCGGACTCCAAATTATAATTCTCGCCAATGACCACCCACGATGACCATCGCTCCACTCCATACTTTGCACCTGATGCTTCCTCTCTTGATGCAACCGCTGATGACCTACGCCAATCGATTCTTTTGGATGACGCCATGGAAGCCCTCTGTGCCTCGCCGACCCCTGCTTGTCCAAAGACCACGCACCAGGCTGCCCCACCGGACCGGACCATTGCTCTCCACGCCGCTGACCCACGCTCCAACCTGAACACGCTCTCGCAACCTCAACCAATTAAATCCACCGAACCCTGCCTCGACAGTGCTGGCTATTACGTAGTCGTTAGGCCTGTCGAAGAAGACGTCTACCTTCGTCGTGTCAACGTCTTCTGGCTAACTAAGCAACTCCTCGCTATCTGGTCCTTAGCCAAATCCGAAATTGAGGCCCCTGCCAACGGAATGCTCATCATTAAAACTCAAACCCGAGCCCAGACCAAAGCCCTCTTCCGCACCACCACAAGTTGTGGTGAATCTGTTTCAATCATACTTCCTTTCCAATCGTAACACCACCAAGGGCACCATCTTCGCGCCTGGGCTCCGCTTCATGTCTGAAGCCGATACTCACGCGGAGCTCAGGCCGGAGGGGTGATCCACGCCCGCCGCATCATCTTCTTTAAAGATGGCTGGAAACATGACACCAGTCTCCTAGTCCTTACCTTTAACTCTACCTCTCTACTCAAGACCCTCCTCGCCAGCTACTTCCGCTACCAAGCCCGTGTCTTCATTCCCAATGCTCTCCGCCGTTTTAACTGTCAGCGCTTCGGCCATGGCAGTAAGACATGTCATCAACCAGCCCGATGCCCTAAATGCCGCCTGACACCCCATCCCAATTGCACCTGTTCCAAGCCAGCCAAATGCCTTTACTGCAACACATCGCACCACCTCACCACATCAAACTCTTTGTCGGTCTGGCGAAAGGAGAAGAAGGTTTGCGCCGCTAAGGCCACGCCCGGCGTGTCCTACCCCCACTCCACGGAGGGTGGAGCATCGATGGGTCCACTGGAGCCAACCGTGTCCAACCAACTTGCTCGTCTAACCTTCGAGCGTGGCTCCGTCATGTACCGAAAGGTGCAGACGAACGTTAATTTTTAAGTTCAGAAATGTCCGTTTTTCTTCAGTGGAATTCCCGTAGTTTATTATCCAAATGAGCAGAAATTAAAATAATTGTAGGATGTTCGCTCCTATTCTCATCTCAATTGAAGACACCTGGTTTTTGCCAACCGCTACGCATAATTTCAAGGTCAGAATATGACCAGAATATACATGTACGCTCAATTTATATTCCACCACAAACAGACAGAACAAACTCTTTAACAACTAGAAAACATTACAGTACATATTAAAAACACCTCCATTTTACTAGAAGATGTTAACGCTCATAGTCCAGCTTGGGATAAAACACGAACACATGCAGACACTCGCGGACGTATTACTGAACACATTTCGTACCGATACAATTTAGTACTTACTACTTAGCACTGGAGAGCCAACATATTTTCACCAAGAAATTGACGCAGCATGGAAACCGTAATTGATTTATCAATTTGCTCTCCAGCTCCAGCTCTGAAGCTTATTGTCAGCAATATCATGGTCCTTGAAAAGCACTGACCGATTACTGCCGCGCACACAAAATTCTTCTTTTTTCGCTCTCACTGTTGAGGGATGACCACCCAGTTCTCTTTAAACTTTTCGTTGGCCTTCGAAAAGGCAGCCTGTTCAAAAATGTATAGACTGAATTGAACATCTTCATATTTTTAAAAGCACGGAATCGCCTGAGGAGGCCGAAGTGCTCGAATAGGCATTCCACGAACAGAACAAAATTTGCAAGTTGGAAATTCAGGTACACAAGCAACTAAGCTTATGCTAATCGATTATTTGAAACTGAGCGTGTTAATTCATGTAGTTCACGTTTAATGTGAGGAGGTTATCACTGAAATATGGACCAACACGATAACTTTTCATGCGTCATGAAGTAAATGTACTGTATAATATGGTTGACTCTCACTGGCTGCTTTTTAGCATTTCTTTTTTTAAATTATTCTTGTTTCTTTTTTCATAAAAGATCAACATGTTTTTCACATCATTCACTCATATCATTTTTCGCATGCGTTTTTACTTTTGCTCATTAGCACTTGCACAGAAGATCCTGGCGGTCTGTGGATTCTACCAACACGATAAGCCCTCGTGTTTCCTGCGCACTAATATCTGACGATGGCCCATCTTGGCCAAATGACCAAATGGCCAAATGAGTGAGACCCATCTTGGCCAAATGAGTGAGAAATAAGGACATCAAGACATGTCCAGTGAATGATAATTGTGTAAATCCCCCGAAAATCCAAAATGCTCAAAAATATTCACAGTCGACAGCTCGCAGGACAGTGGAGTATGGAACAAGATAATGCGTGCTGCAACTTGAGCAGGAGCCGCCGCTGCGTGCGCACAGCATTGTAGTTTATGTAATGGAGAAATGTGGTGCTATGTGACTGGAATGCATTGCGTTACTCAGCTAAGTTCACGATCTCATGTCGCGATGCCATTTTGCTAAATCCAGATTACAAGTTACACAATAATGGGAAGAGAGAAGTAACCATAAGCTAGCGGCAGAAACGAGATTTTGCTTGAGTCAAATGATACATCAATTGGTCTCCTCAAAACTAGTTAATTTTAGTGATGAATGTTAAATTTAGCTAACTTCCGGCTTCGGGCTTAAGGGCGCTTCGAAATGCTGTCAGCATTACTTACTCTAGGTTAATTAGATCACAGAATAGCTCAGTAGCGTGGCACATTAAGATTGCTGGAGGCTATGCATGAGACAGTGGCCCTGCCGTGCTAGGAACGGTGTTGACGATTGCAGTTCATCAGATAAATATACATCAGGCCAGACTCCCGAGGATAGCCGAACTTGGCCAACGTGTGTGCAACGACAAACCTTTCAGTGGCAAGTGTACACATGTGGGGCGTCGGCTCATTGCAGTGATTGCTTCGCTGTCTGGGGTGTCCATTGCCCCGAGTGACAGCCGGTTACCTGTCTGGGGAGTTCGCCGTACTCAGCGATACCTAGTTACTCACCTGTCTCGGAAGGTCGCTATCCTGAGTGATAGCCGGTTGCCTGTCTAGAGATATTACTGTCCTGGTTGACAGTCGGTTACCTGCTTGAGGAGGTCGCCGTCATGAGTGACGACTGGTTACCTGTCTGGTGAGGTCACCGTCCTCAGCGACAGCTGGCTACTCGCCTGACTGGGGAGGTTGTCGCCTTGAGTGACGGCGGTCCCCTTCAGCTCGACGATGTGCCGGTCCCACGTGATCCGGAACACGGGGTTTAGCCGGCCGGCTACAGCTCCGACCGACATCTGCACCGCACCGCTCCTGTCCAACACCGCAGAAACCGCCGTCACGCCAGTGAACCCACAGTGACTGATCAGTTTGTCAACACCGCAGAAACCCGTCAGTGAAACAGAAGTGACACCTGAACACCTCTCGACCTCGACATCTGCCTCGACTTCGACCTCGACTTCGACCTCAGCACCTGCCTCGACCTCGACCTCGACTTTGACCTCGGCACCTGCCCAGCCTCGGAGAAGACGGTCGTACTAGTGTGGACACCGGATATCGGTTCCACCGGTAATGGACGTCGAGTACCAGCCAGGGCCTCTTCTGACATATTAACTGCCGGAGCAGCAGCCCCCGCACTACCAGTAAAACCTCCCTCCTAGTGATGCTGAATTTGGCACACTGTGATAGCAGGGATTCATTTCAAATTAGCTCATATCCCGGGGAAATAAATATCGCACGTACCCCGTCATGGTCAAAACTATTCAGATGATAACCCAATGTCAGTCAAGCTGCCAGTAACGGCGGAAAAAAGCCGAGCCTGCAACTCGGAGGGGCTCGTTGCAATATAAGCTTAATAATTGGTATTTCATGAGATGCAATGCACATTGCACAATGCAGCATGTCTCGTTTTGTATGCCTTCGTGCTATTTGGTTTGCATGTCGCTCATCCTTCATTTGAGACCCTCAGATTATACTGTTTTTCCGCTTTAAAATCATTCCGTGAGGGGAGCAGATTCTGCCCCCTCCGCCAAGGTTTTTGCCTGCCACACCCAAGCTGTTTGTCGCAGCGTCACGAAATTTTGTGACGCTTTCTAAGATTGATGTACGCATGCCATATTCAATTTTTTTTGTAACTGCGTCATCAGAAGAGGCTTCAGAACTCGCTTTTAAGAGGTTATCTACAGTGCGCGAGACGAAAGAAACGCAAATGAGTGTGACATGCATTAATCATATTTTTGCATAAAGCAAGGATTGTGAAGCTCTTTATAACACCCATATAGATAACGAGTGCTGAAGATGGAAAAGATTACCAAGGCGTCTCAGGCACCCAGAATTAGGAGGGGTACATATTACGTGCCTTGTTTTTCTTGTGCCACTGACCAGAACTGCCATGATGCCCTGCATGGCAAACGCTCAACACCCTTGCCAATTGCTATCATCATCGCCGTGATAAGCATCGTCTGATCAGGATCGGCGTCACGACAGCGAAGGAGCGGTCCGATAGTCACCGGAAGCGGCTGTAAGGTGTGCTGACTGTGAAGCGGACGTCGGCGGGCTTGACGGTGCCGACGAGCCGGATGTGCCGCCCGTATCCCGGCAGGGTGATGGTGGCGTTCACAGCCCGCTCTCGGTAGTCTCCGGCCACCTCCAGACTGCGGCACACACCGTCACATCAGCAGCTGCTGCTGAGCTTATGCTCCACCATAGCCAGCCGACAGTCACAGCCAGTCGTCACGGCCAACCATTACAGTCAGCTCGCAGCCATAGTCAACTATCACAGCCAGCCATCACAGCCAACAAACCGTCACAGGCAGCCAACCATCACAGCCAACTGGTCACCATAGCCAACCGTCACAGCCAGCCATCACACCCAACTAACCGTCGCAGACAGCCAACCGTCACAGCCAACTGGTCATCATAGCCAACCGTCACAGTCAGCCATCACAGCCAACTAACCGTCGCAGACAGCCAACCGTCACAGCCAACCAACCGTCACCGCCTACGGTGTTGGAGCCAGAGATGTCAACAGACAATAAAATATCTACGTCCAACACAACTATGACCTGACATACACATTTCTTATAATAAAGTAGTAAAAACGCCCATAAGCCTACCTAATCACCAAATCAACAGAATGTGAACGCTAGTCCTAGTAGTAACGGCATATAGATACCAAGTAGGATTGAAAAGTGAGCATCTGTCTTCAGTTATTCGCACTATTTAGAGATACATATATCAGATAACGGGTTCTTCCTGGCGAGGTCACAACAAACATGTCAATCATATTGGGGTTAGATATACACTGCACACATCCAGTCTCTACATGTCGATATATATTTATATCTATCCGGATCAGTTTTCCTCGATAGAACTCGAGGGTAGACTTACTCGGCAGAGACATGGTCTATCCAGGCCACCGGAGTGTGAATTTCCGCGTTGAACACTCTCCGTGCCGGAGATGCCAGATCAGCGCCCAACCTCAGTCGGTACTGCATACAAGAACGGGTGTCGGTCAGGCACGGCTGAGAGAGCCAGCTACCATATCCAGGTGGTGGCTGGCAGCAGTCAGTGAGCACTGTGGCGGTCCAATCCAGGTAATCGGTAGTTTGGAAAACCTATGCGAATGCAAGGCCCCTATATACTTCCTGAGCAGCAAAAAAGGGGCCCAAAGGAAGATCCCTGGAGATCCCTTAGATCCCTTAGCCGAGTAGCCGTGGCAGATTAACCTTGCCGTCTCGATAGCTCAGGCAATCAGAGCGTCGGCCTGCATTGGTATCCACTGTCCGACAAGATAGAATTCGAGTCGCTTAGCCCGCTCGAATAGTCACCGACTGGGAGAATCAGCCGGCAGCTGGCGAGATAAGCCGAGGACGCAGCAGCTGGGGCCGCGTCGGCGCATCGGTGGCCGAGATAAACCGAGGACGCAGCAACTGGGGCCGTGTCGGCGCATCGGTGGGCGAGATAACCCGAGGACGCAGCAACTGGGGCCGTGTCGGCGCATCGGTGGGCGAGATAACCGAGGACGCAGCAACTGGGGCCGTGTCGGCGCATCGGTGGGCGAGATAACCCGAGGACGCAGCAACTGGGGCCGTGTCGGCGCATCGGTGGGCGAGATAACCCGAGGACGCAGCAACTGGGGCCGTGTCGGCGCATCGGTGGCCGAGATAAACCGAGGACGCAGCAACTGGGGCCGGTCGGCGCACGGTGGGGATAACCCGAGGACGCAGCAACTGGGGCCGTGTCGGCGCATCGGTGGGCGAGATAACCCGAGACGCAGCAACTGGGGCCGTCGGCGCATCGGTGGGCGGATAACCCGACAGCTGGGGCCGTGTCGGCGCATCGGTGGGCGAGATAACCCGAGGACGCAGCAGCTGGGGCCGCGTCGGCGCATCGGTGGCCGAGATAAACCGAGGACGCAGCAACTGGGGCCGTGTCGGCGCATCGGTGGCCGTTGAGCTCTCGGTCAAAATACTGCAGTTCGACCGGAATTTCTTTAATTCCAGATTCAGGGTTCATGCAACAAGATTTGCTTGACCAAACACCCTGGTTCATAAAGCCATTCTAGGTAACATTCGAACTTTACAAAAATGTAGCAAAGTCGTGGATGCTGGTACACTTCACAGTTTGCGAACTTGTATTTTCTGCGGGAACAAATGTGAGGAACAGTTTCTACATTTTCTATCTCCAGGGTGATTTTTTTCCGGTGTCCTGATAATACCAAGATTGATATCAAGGTATCAATCGGCTGTTCAATACATTGAACAGCCGATGTCTTCCCCATTCACCTCTATTCATGGGAAGCATCGAGGTGTAACTGTTACCTGCGCGCATACCCACAAATCGCGGGACGTTGCCTTCAGACGGTAGCCGGGACGATTTTAGATCATCAGCATTATCATCATTACAGACAGATCGGACAGCTGTGAATCGCCACCAGAAGCGTTGCAAATGAATCAAATAACTGAGATATACAGGTCCATATTATAGCATCCTACCGTTTTGAAACAAGCCTGGCAGTGGAAGAGGATGACGTGGCACACAACGGTCTCTCAACGACAAGAACCACCACCAGGTGCCACAACCCACCCGGTGAAAACCAACGCAGTACCGTTAGACGTGTTTAGCCGGGCTTCCAGTAGTACTACAGTCCGACAAACCTCATGTATCTTTAGTTAATTTGCGCTATGTGGTGACAAACCCGGGAGGTTATGCTGCTCGGCCCCACTGGAGCTGAGCTGTTGCCTGGTAGCTGATCTTGCAAGGCTAAAGAAAGCAAGCGCCGTCTGCAATAGTTGGCTTTCAACAAGATCGAAACTTGCAATGTACAGTGAATATCCCGTGGCTTTGATTGAATGGTGACAAGAGAAGCGTACGTGCGGTCTGTACCGGTTTTGTGTGACACCAACCTCCCGTGGTGTCCAGAGGGCTGAGTCCAGCCGGAACTGCGGCCTCATGATCACCGTCGTGACCGAGTCGAAGGCCGGGAGTTGACGCACGTTCGAGGTGGAGTTGAGCACCACTCGCATTCCCGACGGCAGGTCCTGGTGGAAGATGCACTGCAGCGGTAGTATATCGCCGTGGTGGTATGCTGTTGTAGTAGTATAATGAGCCGACGCGACACCAACACCAGTGGTATGAGAGACACATTTAGTGGTATGGTATGAGAGACACATTTAGTGGTATGGTATGAGAGACACATTTAGTGCTGATGTGTCACGAATTGTTGAATGGTTAAACTGCCATATAAATCGTGCCAGCACAACGAATCCTTGGCACAGGTGTTTCACACTTCAGCATCCTTCCGAATATATAGGTATCTCACACCGGATCATTAGACTACAACTCCATATCTAGAGGAATTGTAAATGCATCTTTGTCAGAACATGCGACAGGAAATGCCACTTGTGACTGCTTTGTCCCTATTGCTGCTTTGAACCCTTGCCGGACCGGCAGGCAAATCCACCCATACCGGGTCAGGGGAGCGGGTGAGGGATCTGGAACCTCCCACTAACTTCCGACCTACGTAAGCTAGAATAGCATGCAAAACATCGTTATAATGCTCTGGTGATGGAAAACCCGAAGCATACTTTACCTTTGCATGTTTATGGATTGTGAGATCACCAAGGGTAATATTATGTTAATATCAGGACCTCGACTTAAATTCCCGAAATTATTTTCAAAAAGGCTTGTTTTCTGTCGGCATTATTTTTCGCGAACTAACATAGGTTAATTTATTTGTATTGATCATAGTAAACATGAGTTAAGACAAGAAAGGTCAGGTCGGACCAGACTCAGACTTCAATTCCAGCTTCCGAACAATGCATGCTGGAGACACAATGTAAATGTCACTGGCGAGCCAAAATAGCCTTGGGCTCATATCATAACTTATTTCTTCATTTTCAGCAATGCTGATGTTTAAAGGTCGTGGTAGATCAGCAGAGTGATCAGCAGATAAATGACCTTTATATATGACCGTGATAGATCAGCAGATAAATGACCTTTATCTTAGGGAATGGCTTGGAAAATATGCCAATGTATGTCTCGGGTCCTTTCAACAGAACCATTCAATCACAATGGTTACATCTGTTTGATATCCGAAAATCCTAAAGTCAGGTCAAGTCAGGTCACACTCACGCCACATGATCAAGTCAAGGACGTTCAAGCCTGAAAACCCCAGTGCATCACTTTTGGCTCCAGAAGAACTGAAATGGTACTGAAGCATCATCGTAAACTGTCCAGCTTCGCATCTAATGACCCGATCTTATGCCTTGGGCTAAGCTGGGAAAACGCATAGATTGATAAAACGACCATTTCAGCCTGGGCCAATTGTACACTGATCGGAAAGCAATTCCATAGAAATGATAAATAAGATCAGATAACACGAGGTCAGGTCATCTCTGGTCATTGGTTGGCCCTCAAATGTCACGCCGCACGACTTAGGCGGCACTGAAACAGAATTTAGATTTGGCTTCACGAAAAATAACAACATTATGCATCAGATGGTGTGGTGTGACAGTAGCGCTACATGCATTCGTTCGACGTATGCGAGTAATTTGCATAGCAACAGCCGTATCGACTGGGCGCTGCATGACCGACGCAGTCGACGCGCCCCTAAACTCCAATAACCAACCAACAGCCGTATCGACGAATCTAGGCCCCACCACAAACTCCGCAGGGGGAATAGACGAATTGAAATGGAGCACGCATCAGAGAGCACGCAAACGGGTAGGCAGGCCGGCAGGCAGACAGGCAGACAGGCAGACAGGCAGACAGGCAGACAGGCAGACAGGCAGACAGGCAGACAGGCAGACAGGCAGACAGGCAGGCAGGCAGGCAGGCAGGCAGGAAGACAGGCAGACAGGCAGACAGGCAGACAGGCAGACAGGCCGGCAGGCAGACAGACAGGCAGACAGACAGACAGGCAGACAGGCAGACAGGCAGACAGGCAGACAGGCAGACAGGCAGACAGGCATACAGGCAGACAGGCAGACAGGCAGACAGGCAGACAGGCGGACAGGTGGGAGGACTCCATGTTCGGCTCGAGGGCATTGATGGGACAGCCAGGTCAGCCAACCGCCGTGACCCGCACATCTGAAATCATGTACAACTAACTCGTATGTGCGTCAGAAGACAGCAGAGTGAATGAATCGTGAGCCAGCCACAACAGAATTAGCTTAGGCTGCAGCGAGCACTTCAGCAATTGGATCGGCTGACAGCACGCACAAATCAAGACGCTTCTGATCCCCTTTGCAATGAATTCTGGATTAGCTAAATCAGTTTTCCCTCGAATTCCTTACTCATGCATCACCAAAGGCGCAGCCAGGGGGGCCTTACAACCCCTTAAGCCCATTACAACCAAAAATACACTAGATTAAACAAGGAATCTCCAGATTTTCACCACGCAAAACAAAAACTTTTTTTAAAAAATTGTCGGGCTTCCCTTAACAAAATCCTGACTGTGCCACTGTACATCAGTCACAGCATTACTAACTATTTCCGTCGTCAATGACATTGAATGCTACGGGAACACTATTTGTAATATAAATGAAATAACTACCCATCACGACCAGCTATTGCTTTCTTGAAACGGGGGACATACAGCTTATCAAAGAGGACAACGCGTGGAACTGCCGAGCTGCCAGCGTTAAGGGAATCAGAAAGGGAATAAGTATTGTCAATTAGAAAATCAGCTAAGGGAGTTAACGCACGGCTACAGTGAATGCCTACGTGTTGAAGCATTTCATCGAAATGCAAGGCTTCGTGGTGAACGAAATCGAAAGGCTAATCGTTTTAAAGATGAGGTGTGCTGCCAAAATAGGAGGCATGATTCCATTACCGAGTGAATAATGAAATGCCAATATCTCTCCGTGGCGTTCATCAGAACCGCGCGCTAGTGATCAACAGGGTAATTGCCGTTGAAACATTGACCGTCTTTCTGAACAATGGGACACCGTTCTAACTAGTCAATGAATACAAAGCAAACGATATGTTAATATCTCCCAAAATTAGGAATTTCATGGCAGGAATGAGAACGGTAATTGCAGGGCATGAGAGCAACATCCTGCGAGGTGCGCTATGTGCGCTATGAGGTGCGAGCAACGCCTGACTAATCTATCGATTAGTCAGGGAGTACATATTATATAGATCAGTACAACGGCCGATGAACCCCAGAAGGGCTTTCTGGACTGAGGCACAGTACTATGGCTGACGATTATGTGACAAATTAGGCTAAGGTTTCGGGTAAACGTGGTTATATCCGATGGGAAATATGTTCGGAACCACATTTCGTATTGACTAAAATGTGCGCTAGAAGCACCAATACCTGCAAAATTGTGCTCTGCAGTACCCAAGCCTTGCAATACTTGGGCAAATGGTGTCTTAAGTAGTATAAATATGTTCAAGAGAGCTCATTTCCCTGCCCGGCACACGTTTCTGGTGAGGATTCGGAATTTATATCAGGCGTCATCGATCTGGTGGACGTTCATACAACGTCCAGCTGTGGCGGTGACGATAATGACCCGAGTGGGGAACGGAAATGCATTAATGTGGGACTGTCAATTGGTAGCAATAGTGCATTAGGAAGAACCCTAGTGCATCAAATAGCATTTGAATAGTTATTTTGCGCTAAGACCATATTTTAGTGCGGTCTTTAAAGCAGAAGGAATTGCTTCCTTGCACCATTAGCATGCCAATTCACCTGCTTGCCCAGAGCATTGCAGCATTGACGAGGCGTTGAGTGCCAGAGTTAATGAGCGGAGCTATTCGACCTATGTGAAAACGACCCATCAATAATAAGAAATGGGAATTAGAAGGCATTCCGTCAGACATCTACGAGATGTCGAAATGGAAGTGTTGTTAGACTGGGGCTTACTGCCCAAAGAAGTGACATTGCTCTATGTAGGTTCCCGTGCTTAGGAGTGATACCGCCGTTTGCAGGTCCCAGTATTTGTGAGTGACACTGCCGTTCGCAGGTCCCCGTATTAAGGAGTGACACCGCCGTTCGCAGGTCCCCGTATTTAGGAGTGACACCACCGTTTGCGGGTCCCCGTATTTAGGAGTGACACTGCGTTCGCTGGTCCTCGCATTTAGGAGGGACAGTACCGTTCGCTGGTCCCCGCATTTAGGAGCGGCACTGCCATCTGCAATCCCACCTCACGGGTTGCAGATAGCTGTAAATACTGGCGTCTTCCGCAGGAGCTGACTGACATGCCCATGAATAGATGTCTGAATTGGCCGAATGTATGCATGCAATTAGTGACAAGTTATGGTTTCTTTCCATATATGTGGTTAGTTAGTTGGCTACTTGAGCTTTATGACTCAACACATGTATACCTTTGGCTCGGTACCTTTGTCCGCTGAGGTATCGAACATGATCAGGACTGAAAATGACAAACACCAGAGGTGGCGTCTGTCTGGTCTTATTTCTGCCTTCGTCATAGCTCTATGACGAAGGCAGAAATAAGTAACTTGGCCACCCGGCACTCGTGACATGACCAGGTATATGACCCAAGGGGTCGTGCCATTGTGTTTAGTGTAGGTCAAGGTGCCTCGATTATCCCACCAATAGATTCGCTATCTCAACGTCATGCATTGATGAGCGGCACTCAGGGCCAATAAGTAAGAACATATACGTTGGTTCAACACGAGGCAGGGGCACACTGTTTCACGAGAATATTGGGTGCTCATTTTGGTACTGCAATAAACAATGTCGCATATGAAAGAGAACAATCAACTAGCATTGCAAATAAGTAAACAAACGGAATGCCAGTAATTAAGACCGCATGGTTGGATTCTGTTCGAGGCAGGTATATGCTGCTCCACCCGAATAAATGATGGTTATTTCGCTATTGACACGTCTCATGAGGAAGGGAGCAATTAATTAGCAGGGAGAATAAGTAACCTAACAAGGGCCATGAAGAAAAACGAGAGACGTATACGACTATGTCAGGAAAGAAACATTTGTGCAAAAACACACATGCAGATCATTACCACATTGGCAGATAGCATTGTTTTTCTAAATGACGCGACGGTTACCGCTGTTGTGTGGGCTGGGCAGGTGGACAGGTGATTACTAAATTGCTAAAAAAGTGACATTCTGGGCGAGGTGACCATGGCATGTACATAAGCGGAACTCATAAAATAGCGAGAGTGATCTGAAAATTAGCCAACAGCGTCGGGCAAAGCATGCAAATCGATACGATCACTGGCATTATGAACATATGGATAGTCGATAGGCGAATCCAGCGCGAGTGGCAGCGGACATTCATATTGCCGCGCCCCCGACTCATTGAAGATCGATGGCGAGGAGGTCAAAGTAAAGACTAAGTTGGTGGATATCAGCCGCCACGTAACGATTTAGAATATACATGGTACGTCATCTGACCTCATGGCATTGATATGTGACACCTCTTTTAAACCAGAATGCTTATCACAATTTCGAGATAGCAGGCTGTTCGTCTTGATGAAAGAACAGCATGCTTTGAGTTTGGTGTTGATATGCTACAGCTACTCCAAATCGTGGCACTCCGAAGCTTATGGAGCATTGCCCACTTCCCAAATTACCAAATTACCAATTACCAATTACCAAATTACCAATTTTACCAAATTACAAAATTACCCACTTCCCAAATCAATGACTTTTGACGACCTTGACCTGGAGGTTGCATGACACGTGCAAAACAGATGCATAGGACGAGACTGCTCCGGTCGCTATTTCGGAAACAAACTTCAGGGAGGAGGTCTCTCTAGAGGGCTAAGTGAGGTTTAAGCATATGCTGGGTGTGTGGGTTCTACTGTGTGGTTTCCGATTGTGAATGTGGCTGTTGTCTTTGGTTCTCCAACATCTCTGTGCAATAGTTTTTTTTCTACAGGTAGCCTGTTTTCCCGCATATCCACAAACAATTTAAACTAAGCGTCCAAAGGATGTGCTCGTACATCCTTTCCGGATATTTGGTCGAAGTTGTCAGGTCGTGGCAAGTCATCAGGACATGGTGCGTTATCTGGAGGCCAGTCATGCGTATGCTTTCCAGACTCATCTAACCAGCAATCTCTCCATGGTCTGGTGAAATAATTGTCATTCCTTAATTTAAAATGACCTTTTCCGAGCCTAAATACCTTTGAGACCATTCGTCCGGGTTGAATCAAACCAATGGACCATTGTGGTCGTTGATTACGCTTAAGATCGGGGCGAATTCCAAAGCTCGTGCACCACTTTCTGATATGGTCCACGAGATCTCACGTCCTGGAGCATTTCCATGCGCCGCTTGTCCAAGTCAGCAAGGATAGATACCTGTGAGGATGATGGACCAGAAAACCTCACAGGGTCAATTATGACTCGCAAGGCGGTAGTGTATCAAGGAGCATATAATGCACAATCCGTAGCGATCAGCTGTGCCGTGTAACCGCAAACGTCGCCACACGTAGCTCTGCCCGCAGAGTCGCTCCGTGGCTCTGCCCATATGCGTCACAACCACTGGCAAGGACACGCTCGACCATGCCTTAGCATTTCACCTTCACTTCAATTCACCAGTTATACTGAAATTGTTCACGTAAAATCTCACCTTACATAGCAAACTTACCGTAGTACTGCTTAGACACGCACATGGCGTGGGGTTGGGCACCCATGGCGTAGGGTTTGGCACCCATGGCGTGGGGTGTTCAAATGAGACCTCCGAAGCACCACCATCACCTGTCTCCATGACAACTTAGGAACACCACCAATAATTTCCCGGCCGGCATTTTGTGAAGACAATTGAGGGATTGGAAGTGCATGCATTAGCTATGAGGCTCTCCGGCATTGGAATTGAGCAACCTATATCGGGTTTCATGTTTAATCAAGAATATATCATAATGGGATGGTCATCAGCCACTGAGGGGGTAATGGACCACCTAATTATTTATAGAACGCCACCCCGTGTCACCATGTCCTCGACGATCGACTGAGCATCCAGCACGACCCATGCCAATAGGTGACCGGCGCGGCACTCACCACGACCCGTGCCAATAGGTAACCGGCACTCACCACGACCCGTGCCAATAGGTGACTCTGGCACTCACCACGACCCGTGCCAATAGGTGACCGGCGTGGCACTCACCACGACCAGTGTCAATAGGTGACCGGCGCAGCACTCACCACGACACGTGCCAATAGGTGACTTTGACACTCACTATGACACTCGCAATTATCCGCAGGTTGTGCGAGCCCAGCGAGCCGGCCAGTTTGGTGACAAAGCGGTGGAGCGGCGCGACCGGCCGATGACTCAGCTCCAGGAAGAGCATATCGTGCCAGGGCGACAGCAGGCGCAGGTGGGCCTGCACAGCGCGCGGTGCAACCTCGGGCATTGAGTCCATGTTCAGCAAACCCGTCAGTCGGATCTGAACACAAGGTGACACAAATTCAGTCAGATTTGAACCCATGTCGGCGACAGCTCAGTCGGAGCTGAACACAGGCAGCGACAGCTCAGTCGGATCTGAACACAGGCAGCGACAGTTCAGTCGGATCTGAGTACAGGGCGGCGACATCTCTGTCGGATCTGTCTGCAAGGTGACGGTTATGTTGGTTATTTGGGTTTTAGGGCACATCGACTACTGAGGTCAGTTTGCGCCCAAGGTGACGGTGATGTAGCTGAAACATGTGTACTTACGATGAATTCAGTTATGACCTCGTATGCTCCTTAGTATAACATGCGATTCCTTATAAAAATGCACGATAAACTTTCTAACTGCACATAGCTTTCCCGATGTTGGCAAAAGTGATGAACGGCATGATGCACATGTGAAGCGATCATTCACGCTGTTTGGGCGCCTCCTCTCGCAGGGCTCGGTATTCATTCCACGATTAAATACATTCATTCAACCATCTAGCATGAATATAGCCACCGAATCATCCAGCACCAATCAGTTGCTGCATCATCTATGACAGTATAACAACAGTGACCGATTCAGCTTGAGTGTTACCTCCTGTAATGCACCGTGTCGCAGTTTCCAGACGGGCGAGAAGAAGGCTTCGTAGGTGACTGGCGAGGCCGACAGCAGACTGGCGGCCACCAAGAGGCGGTCGACGGGTCCGACGGGCAGCGTTACCGACATTGTGCCGTACCGCTTGTCGGTGGGCTCTGTGTGGCGGCCGAGCGAGCCGTCCGCCGTCAAGGCAAACTGTGACACGAGGTCAGGTCAGTCTGAGGTCAGGGCAGAGACATGCCAGTCAGAGTAGCACGGGCCAGTTGGTCATCCCAAATTGCGGCACGAGGTTAGGTCAGTCTCAGGTCAAGCGAGAAAAGGTCCTTCAGAGACAGGCCAGTCAGAGTCACGGCAAGCAGTGGCATTGGGTCAGGTCGGTCCAGGACCAGGGTCAAGGTCAGATCATTCAGAAGCAGGCTAGTTATGGTCAGGAGTAACCCGGCTCTTCCTAGACCGACCGCAGTATCCTGAAAACCATGTGCATGTGCTAAAGGGTGCTAGGTTCTACTTGCTGGATTCATTTTTTTTTTAAACTATTCATTGAGTTTTGGCATTCATTAATGTAGATCGGTTTTCACTGACTTCATCGGATGTTTCTTCTAACTTCTGCGTTCAAATGAAAGGTCATGCAGCTACACTTATTCCGACCTTGCGGAGCACCACGAAATAGTAAATTGTTTACCTCTACATTAGTCAGAGCTTTCCGCACTTGAGCAAGTTGCTCCGGGCTGCCGGTTGCGCACGTGCTCTACCATAAAAGGCATACCGATCATATGCCTACAGAGCGGAGGCCTTATAGCCCGCGTCCTGCCTCCGCTCGTTCAGCACCCCTGATGACGTCTTATGCTGGTAGAAAACAATAAGCGGTCGGATGTCACATCATTTCGACGACGGTCTCTGTGCATGTCAGGGAAACGACACCACCCTCAATGAGCATGTCCATCCGAGTTGCGTGAAAAATGAGCCGGCATGCTCTTTCCCCCGTCCTCCAATGTTTCCCACAGCAGACTTTTGACTCAGAAATATGCCCATGCTGTCTCACCTTGTATTCAGCCAGAGCCGCTTCTACGCCAGCCGAAATGGTGCGAGTATCGGGCGAAACTTTACTTCTCAGCCTGGCCGAAAGACGGCTCCACCCTTCCATGGGAAGGCTCAGCTCCGTGAAGAGGTGGAAGGCGCTGATCTCTTTCAGGTCGGTGTCCAGCATCAGCGCCAGTGGGTTATCCAGAAGCCATGCCACCCGCGCCTCCGACTGGTGGCCACGTGGAGCGAAGTGAGACCAGTTCACGTCAAATATGCGATGACGGCCAATAGCAAGCTGCCGACAGTACAACAGAACAAACTGTGCAGTGTAGGGCATCCACAGACGAGCGGATCCGGGGCATCTCGGCATGTTCTGAAGTGGTCTTACCTGCACTTTCCAGCCGATCCGTTTGTGCTTCAGCATCAGGCCTGCGTCTCTGACAGCATCGAAAGGCGACAGGAACTGCAGACCGATGCCAAAGTCCTGCGCCGACGCGAAGTGCATGTCTCCCTCCAGTGCTAGCCTGTTATCCGGCCACTCTAACGACGTCTGAGGCAAGCGGGACAGCAGGTCATCGGTTCGCACACGGCACCGAAACATCTACTCGCCTGTTATATTTCTCAGTTCTGCTGAGGGATATCATAGTAGCACAAAGCGAGTATATCTACTTACTTATGATGCATTAATTTGACCAGGTTGCTTACGCTTGCGCCATCCTCCTTGGCAGAACTGCTACAACCGTCCCGAATAGTCGCCATCTAAATTTTAAGAAAAAAAACACTTGATGCAGCAATATGCAACGCAAAAACAGCATGCATACGTTTGTATCAAAGCACAAGTGATATCAAGTTCAGATTGTCCCAAGTTAGAATATTATGCCAAATTATGCCGAACAAATTCGGTCCGACGGTCAACGGAAGTCGGGATAACAACACCTGCGTGAGATGTTCGGGACACAGGAAGTCGGGATAACAACACCTGTGTGAGATGTTCGGGACACAGGAAGTCGGGATAACAACACCTGTGTGAGATGTTCGGGACACAGGAAGTCGGGATAACAACACCTGTGTGAGATGTTCGGGACACAGGAAGTCGGGATAACAACACCTGTGTGAGATGTTCCGGACACAGGAAGTCAATCTACTCACTTACTTCGGCGCGACGCCAATATTTACAACCTTCAGTGTCGTGTTCAGCTGGGACAACGGAAGCAACTCACGACACATTCAGTACTAATGGCCTACCGGGCTCCAATTTCACGCCTTATACAATGCTCTATATTGATAAGCATTTAGTGCCAAAAATATCCATGGTTCTGCAAGTACAAATTCCCTCAAATCACAGCATTTATCAAAGCGCCCTTGTACTTTTGACAGACGTCGAGAATATTCAGTCACAAGAATAAATCAATTCTATAATTTTCAGGATACACGCTTTACGATTATCTTCAGGGCATCACACCTTCTAAGATTCATATAGCGGGGACTTAACACGCACACCGGAGGACATCTCACGTAACGCGAACCGGAGGAGGGGGGGATTCCGTTCCTCGCCCCTTATATCTCGGAAACTACTGAAACATGCAAGACATTTGGGTCAAGCTTGGCCTTCAGGGTCAAATTAGGTCGACCGATCCGCCAGGGCCGCTCCGGCGCCCCACCGGGCCCACAAGACCTTCGTGAAGACCGACCGGCGCCCGGTCGGTAGAAATTGCATCCGCGCAGTTTCTATATTTGCCAACGGATTTCAAAAATGCTCTTTGCATGCGATGCCTCTGTAGATTTGCAGCTAAGTGACAAAATGCATTACAATATCCCTGTCAGTTTATGAAATGTTTTGATGGACAAAAAAAAACGGGAAGGGTGGGAAAATTCCTCCTCCCCTTCCAATCCGGTGCGCGTGTAAAGCGGCTAGGGGCGACAGTAAGCACTCGTCCGTCATTCAGAGTTCAGCTGTGGCGGGGAAGGAGAGGGATGCCTCGTGAATGCGTGAGTAATACGCTGTAGCCAAGTGGGATGTGATCGCCAGAGTGGGCGATATCCTCAATATGTAGTTGCTTGCCACCAGCTATCAACGCCGCGATCACTTCCATGTATGGCTATGATTGCTTGCATTCATTGATCGGCATGCTTGACGTGTTCGGCTGCACGTGCAAAAATGTCCCGTTCATCAGCGTCACAAAAGAGACACACCTGTGATTGTGGGCTTGTCGGCATGGACATATACATATGCACATATGCAAGCCGTTCACTGCCAAACATATTCACATCAAACAGCTCTCTGCATGTGGACGGAACCCAGCTATGTCAGATGTTCTGAAATAGCCGGGTAGTGATCTGAAATAGTGTTCATCAGTGGAGGTCAGACCGAGATCAGGCTTCGCCCATGGTCCTCACGCTCTGTAGCAGATGCAATTTGCTTGTTTGTTTGGAATGTTTTCAGGACCAGATTTTACATACTCATTTCGTCGAAAGACGTCGTGTACGGTTGTCGTACCTTGAATGCTCGTCCCTTCTCCGTCGGGTCGACCAGCAGCTCGGCGGTGAGCAGGTTCTGTTGCGGATGTATCTGATGCAGCGTCAGTGATCCCTCCAGACGCTCCTGTTTTTCGCCGCCACGACCTGCCGATAGTCAGTGGTGATGGCGACGAGCCACCGCTATTTTAAAAGAAGATCCTTGGGTTATTTTACGACGTATTCAAGTGCCAGGTCATATAACCTCGCCAGCGTCTCCCGCCGACTGGTCGCTGATGGATTCGTCAATCCCGCCCGTCGTGGGATTCGAACCAACAATCTTGCGACCAAAAGTCCAAAACCCTACAGATTAAGCTACCGCGACCCTGAGCCAGTGATTTTTGCCAGATATTTTGCGGTGCCATGTGCCAGTGACATCGTACGGTGTCACGTATCAGTGATATCATGTGGTGTCATGTGCCAGTGATGTGTGTCACGCACAAGTGACGTTGTTTGTGGTACGTACCAGTGATGTGTGTCATGTACCAGTGATGTTGGTGTCACGCATCGATGATGGTGTGTGCCTCACGTACCGGTGATGTGTTACATACCAGTGATGAGCCACGTACCAGTGATATGTCACGTACCAGTGATGAGCCACGTACCAGTGATATGTCACGTACCAGTGATGAGCCACGTACCGGTGATGTGTTACGTACCAGTGATGAGCCACGTACCAGTGATATGTCACGTACTAGTGATGTGCCACGTGTCAGTGATATGTCACGTACTAGTGATGTGCCACGTGTCAGTGATATGTCACGTACTAGTGATGTGCCACGTGTCAGTGATATGTCACGTACTAGTGATGTGCCACGTACCAGTGATATGTCACGTACTAGTGATGTGCCACGTGTCAGTGATATGTCACGTACTAGTGATGTGCCACGTACCAGTGATATGTCACGTACTAGTGATGTGCCACGTGTCAGTGATATGTCACGTACTAGTGATGTGCCACGTGTCAGTGATATGTCACGTACTAGTGATGTGCCACGTGTCAGTGATATGTCACGTACTAGTGATGTGCCACGTGTCAGTGATATGTCACGTACTAGTGATGTGCCACGTACCAGTGATATGTCACGTACTAGTGATGTCACGTGTCAGTGATATGTCACGTACTAGTGATGTGCCACGTGTCAGTGATATGTCACGTACTAGTGATGTGCCACGTGTCAGTGATATGTCACGTACTAGTGATGTGCCACGTGTCAGTGATATGTCACGTACTAGTGATGTGCCACGTGTCAGTGATATGTCACGTACTAGTGATGTGCCACGTGTCAGTGATGCGTGTTGCTTACCAGTGGTGTTGTTCGTGCCACGTATTGGTTGTGTGCTGTGTGGTGCACAAATGATACTGTGCGGTTCCACGTACCAGTGATGAGCAGATTGTGGCCGATATTCTCCACACGACTCTCCCCCACTATCAAAACTTCACCACCACTTAGCTGGCCATTCAGCACGTAACTCAGCTCGTGCAGACCCTGCCGAAGACAGCGGCGGTATTGGGTTACTTGGGATTTCGGCCAGTACGTATAACGTCAATGCGTTCCCATCTGCACTGACAACATATGGGGGCGGAGGGCGGTACGGAAGTAGTCTGTATCAGAGCAACCGACCCTGGATCAGAGGATTTCCGATAACTATGCGGTTGGCTTCAGGCCATTCCACGAGCAACTGGCGCTTCAGTATGAATGGGGGATTCTACATATCGAACCCATGCATCCAGAGTAGAACAAGCGATTTCTGTGGGATGTGAACTTGAACCAATACAGTTGCGCAAAAATGGCGTCTTTCCGCTTCATAATGCAATCGTGCTCACAGTAAAGACTCACGTTTGTCTAGGAAATAATCATCAACACGCACTGAAAGGAAAACAATAGTACGAATGGTATGAGCATCTTCGGCTACGTAGCAAATCCGGAGCGATATATTGGCACCACCACTTCCGCCATCAGCGAGCGGAATTCTCACCAATCGGCCAGTCTGGCCTTCATTCTTGGCTGTCAAATTTATTGGAGCATTGTTTCGTTCACGCAGCTTCAAAGCAACGAAGTTTTGTTCTCAACATTATCAAACCTGTCTCGAAACGAGTTCAGCCTGTTTCAGCAATCTACGCTCGTTGTTGACGTCAAAATCAGGCGTGTACTTCCCTCAGATGTGAACGGCATCCGACACCAGCTAAGCCATGGGCAGCGCCATCTGTACGGTAACACCACAAGCTGCGACCCGTCGTCATCTGCGCAGCGCTCATTGGCTCTTCATACCATGGGCAGCGCCATCTGTACAGTAACACCGCAAGCTGTGACCGATCGTCATCTGCGCAGCGCTCATTGGCTCTTCATACCATGGGCAGCGCCATCTGTACAGTAACACCGCAAGCTGTGACCGATCGTCATCTGCGCAGCGCTCATTGGATCTTCATACCATGGGCAGCGCCATCAGTACAGTAACACCGCAAGCTGTGACCCGTCGTCATCTGCGCAGCGCTCATTGGCTCTTCATACCATGGGCAGCGCCATCTGTACAGTAACACCGCAAGCTGTGACCCGTCGTCATCTGCGCAGCGCTCATTGGCTCTTCATCACTATTTTGACTGAGGGAACAGATTCTCCCAATACTTTTGAGCATGGAATTACACTTATGGACTTCGCATGGAAATAATAGGTCTAGAATCCCAAATAATTCCCATTCCTCCACCGTGGGGATTAACCCTGCCATTGCGAGCTTCTGGCAGAAGTCTAGCACGTCAATGTACGCGGATGGGAGGTGGCAGAATACTTAGTATAGTTCACCTGAGAGGTGTAGGCTCAGACCGCCCAACTGAGGGTTAAACCTTGGAGTTTCCCACCTGGGTGGTGCGGACCCCGGACCTGCCTACCTGGGAGGTGTGAACCCTTGGTCTGCCCACATGGAAGGTGCGGACCCCGGACCTGGCCACCTGGGGGTGGGAACCCCTGACCTCCGCACCTGGAAGGTGTGAACCCCGGACCTGCCCACCTGGGGGTGGGAACCCCGACCTGCCCACCTGGAAAGGTGTGGTTGCGTTAAGCTCGGCACGGTATTGCCTCTGGTTGGCCGTGCTCAGGTCGTGCAGGCCCAGATCTGCTGTCAGTCGGCCGCTGGGCGTCTCCTGCACAACAGACATTTGGCACAGTAAGCGCAGATCTGTCTTCAATCCAAACATCAGATGTACTCTGCACACAAACCTGACTAAGTTGTAAGATTTGCTGTTGGGAGGCCATCCGACGAGGAGACAAGCGGTGAGCCGATGGCTGGATGTGCACAACCAACTCCAATACGGGAAGCCGAGGGTTCGATATGCACAACGAACTCTAATGTGGGAAGAACACTTCACTTCATCGGTCATGCAAAATATCGTCGCTATTTTCTTAAACCTCGCAGTAATTCCTGGGATTGGATAGGCGTGATCAATGTCGCTTCAAGCATCAACTTCGAAATTATTAGCATGTTTGTTAGTGTAAACAGAAGAGATTCTTAGCATTTCATTGGAATGGACTTGTGATCCACACTTTACACTTTTGTTCTGTGTGTTTTGCTCTGAGAGATAACATAAGGATAACGTCATGCTATTTACTTCTGGTTGAATTGCATCACCAGGTATTTGTCCTTCTCACCAGGTCCAGTTCGGAGGAGATGCGGCCGTACGTGGCCCTGTGCAGCAGCGATGCCCTCAGCCTACTCCAGCGCCGCACGCTAGACGTCAGCTCAGCCGAGACTCTCAGACTGGCCGGCAGTCGGTTATCGCCGGAGACTGTCATGGTGATCTGCTCTCCGCCGGCTGACGCTTCCAGCTGCGAGGTCAGCTCTCGCGCCGACCGCGAGTGCCTGAGGAGGTCAGGTCAGGTCAGGTCAGGTCAGCTCACACGCCGACCGCGAGTGCCTGAGGAGGGTCAGGTCAGGACCCAACTTGTCAGAAAACGCAATCGTCCGGCGGCATCCGTGACAACCACACATTAGACAGCACACGCGGCGTTTGACCTGAGCTTGAGAGAGTTGCTGCGCCACTGCGGGAACGGAGAGCTGGCGGCGACGTCCACGGACACCAGCTTGGTGGGCCGATCTAGCTGCGTGGTGACGGACACGGTGACCTCCAGCGGCGCCGACGCGCCGAACGCCAACACCATGCGGTTGTCGTACTGGAGACTGTGCGGTCCACCTGTTGGGCGCCATTAGCCGTGAATGTGCATAAAGTGCGTCGTGAACCACCCAGTCCACCTGTTGGCAGCACACGCAAGTCCTTGTCTTAGACAGTCCCTCAGTCCCTACAGCACCAGCATACACTGGTGTTGTAGACACTACACTGGTCTTGTACACTAGTCCTATGGACATCACACTGGTCATATAAACACCACGTTGGTCCCGTGGACACCACACTGTCCCCACAGGCAACATATTGTGTGTACTTAAAGATGCAACATTGTTCATGTAGACAGCACACTTGAATCCCACAGACATTGGATTGCAGTCACGAAATGTTTAAGAGAATGATACGTCCGATGAGGCGCCACCCAATACCTATGCGAGTATCTGAGAGTCCCGAGTACACAGATATCGGTATGTGTTCAAGTGACCTGTAGTTAATGAGTCAGTTGTAAAGACCACAGTGAGGCCGATAATTGAACATTTACGCGCTTGCACAAATGCCTGAGCGCAAAACAACTGCAGTATGCTGTGTAACTGCATGGCACGTGAATGGCCCGTGAATGGTTCGCTGGCTAGTGAACCATCAATGGAGCACGTCCCCGGTAACGGGGTTGGTCAATTGGAGGCTTGATTGACATGAGTGCAGTGTGTGGTATGCAGCAATGGAAACGAAAAAAAAACAGCTAAACAATACAGGCAAGCAGATTATTCCCGGCAAGAGCATCACTACCCCAATCCAGCTTTACATCGTCACCAGGGATGGGGTACAGCCGAAATGCTTGCGTGGGAAAACAGTTCCAAACCCTTTGATCCCGTGTGCTCCCGCAGAATGGAAGCAGTTGCGGAGTGGCTGGATCTCCCGCGAAATGCAACGTTTCCGCTCTGCTCCATACATTAGCTATCAACAATAGAAGCCGCCCGAGTGGCTCCCGAGTGGAGGTTCCAAGCACGTGCAGAAGACGCTCGCCATGGGTGACGTGTACCTGTCATCGTCCTGTCCATAGTCAGCTGCACCGTGTTCACAGGGTACACGAGCAGCACGGTGACGTTGCGGTGCTGCGGCAGCGCCTGCTCGGCGTGGAAGTCGACTCTGACCCGCTGCGTCGGGTCCCGATTGGCGTCCCACTTGACGTCCACCACCCACTCCAGCAGGGACTGTGAGCGGGTGCCGCTCAGCAGCAGCTGGATGTCGCGCTGACTGTCGGCGCCGAGACACAGCCAGTCACGTGACGGGAAGGCATCGGGCATCGACAGGTTAGTGGTATCTCGTCAGTTGTTCCGGACGTTCCACATGTATTACACTGCATGAAATGGCGGAATCCTGTTGGTGGGGTGACACTGTGACATGTGTGCATTTGGTGAGTTCATAATCACTGAGCTATTTAATATCGTTTGGTGGGGCATCAAAAACATATGTGGATCTGGTGCGTTCAGAATCAATGAGTTATTTAATACCGCTTGGTGGGGCGGGACTGTGACATGTGTGCGTTTGGCAAGTTCACAATCAATGAATTATTTAAAACCGCTTGCTAAGAAAGAGGAAAATGTAGCGTCGTGACCAAGTAGGGAAAAGTTAAATTCGAAGAAGTGGCAAGACCATGTTTAATGTCGCTAATCATTGCTGTTGCTATTGGGATTTAGTGGCGCATCAACTGTATCGACTACACAGCAGAATCACACTAAGTCACTAGTAGCGGTGTCCACACTTAGTCACAAGCGGCGGCGTCAGCACTCAGTCATCAGCAGCGGCGTTTACACTAACAGTCACCAGCAACAGGGCTTCAGGGCCTGGACACTCACGTGTCTAGAGACAGCTCCAGAGTGGTGCGGAACTCGCGGCCCAGTCGCAGCGATGCGGCGCAGCTGTAGTGCGAGCCGGGGTACGTCACCGCCAACCGCACCGACCGCTGCACGTCCAGTACCGCTCTCGTGACGTCATACTGTATATCGATGCCGTACTCGGACTCGCCACGGTCCACCTGGAGGCATGCGATCGGCATCAGCCCGGGGTCACGGTCACATCTCCAGCAGGACAGCCATACCCTATTGTTCACCACTGCGTCGATTGTGGGGTGTAGCTGGACTGTCCAGCTGTCATCCTATCTGAGGAGTCCAATTTCGATTTGGTTGGACAGTTAGGTTGGGGCTCGTGCTTATTTTTTATAATTTGAATTTGTACGCGTTGTTCGACCAAATTTATACATTATACTGGTAGGCAGGTGTTTATTTTGCACCCAGACTCGGTGCCACGAAATGATCAAAATTCATAGACACCCTTGAGCATTACCTAGGATGGTGAAGTAGAATCGCTTTACATGTTGTGCTTTCTTGGCGTTCGTCAGGTAAGACACGCTGCAAGTTTAATTATTCGTCTGATGTTGGTATTTATTGGGTTTAAGAGCGCCTGAATTGCTAGTGGTTATCTGGCACCCATTATTCGTCTAAAACTAGCATAATTCGCGCCAGATGACAAGGACACCTTTCACTTGGGATGGAAACAACAAGTTTTTGACCTCCTTCCTCATCAGTGTCCGGCCGTGACAAAAGCTAGTGAGAGAGGTTGTTTTTGCACTAAGTAAATTTGATTTTTTTAATTGATATTCAACCTGGCTGAAGTTGCAATCCATGAACGTATATTGAACTGTCCCAATCACACTGACATCGGAGAATTAGACGACGGAAAGAACATTTCCAAACATTGACAATTTATGACTGCAACCATGCGTCTGACCCCCAGCCCCAGAGCCTACTAACCGCCCTGTTGTCTGACCTTAAGCTCTACAGTTGCCTGGGCTGGTGACAGAGCCAGTCGGAAGTGCGCCGCCAGCATCTGGCGCTGGTCGACCGTCAAGTTGAAGCTGGCGCTGCGGTCCACCAGTGAGTTGCGCATGTCGCGCTGCATCCGATACTGGCCCACCGCCACCGCCGTGCCGCCTGTCAGCCACGTGCCCTGCAGACGGAACTGAGGCGGGTCCGGGTCAGTAGATGGAGTACGCTACAGACGGAACAGAGGCGGGTCCGGGTCAGAAGGTGGAGTACGCTACAGATGGAACTGAGGCGGGTCCGGGTCAGTAGGTGGAGTACCCTGCAGACGGAACTGAGGCGGGTCCGGGTCAGTAGGTGGAGTACCCTGCAGACGGAACTGAGGCGGGTCCGGGTCAGTAGGTGGAGCACCCTACAGACGGAACTGAGGCGGGTCCGGGTCAGTAGGTGGAGTACGCTACAGACGGAACAGAGGCGGGTCCGGGTCAGTAGGTGGAGCACCCTACAGACGGAATTGAGGCGGGTCCGGGTCAGTAGGTGGAGCACCCTACAGACGGAACTGAGGCGGGTCCGGGTCAGTAGGTGGAGCACCCTACAGACGGAACAGAGGCGGGTCCGGGTCAGTAGGTGGAGCACCCTGCAGACGGAACTGAGGCGGGTCCGGGTCAGTAGGTGGAGTACCCTGCAGACGGAACTGAGGCGGGTCCGGGTCAGTAGGTGGAGCACCCTGCAGACGGAACTGAGGCGGGTCCGGGTCAGTAGGTGGAGTACGCTACAGACGGAACTGAGGCGGGTCCGGGTCAGAAGGTGGAGTACGCTACAGACGGAACTGAGGCGGGTCCGGGTCAGTAGGTGGAGCACCCTGCAGACGGAACTGAGGCGGGTCCGGGTCAGTAGGTGGAGCACCCTGCAGACGGAACTGAGGCGGGTCCGGGTCAGAAGGTGGAGTACGCTACAGACGGAACTGAGGCGGGTCCGGGTCAGAAGGTGGAGTACGCTACAGACGGAACTGAGGCGGGTCCGGGTCAGTAGGTGGAGCACCCTACAGACGGAACTGAGGCGGGTCCGGGTCAGAAGGTGGAGCACCCTGCAGACGGAACTGAGGCGGGTCCGGGTCAGTAGGTGGAGCACCCTGCAGACGGAACTGAGGCGGGGTACCCTACAGAGGAACTGAGGTGAGCCCCGGTCAGTAGGTATGGTACCCTACAGATGGATGAGAGGCGGCACCCGGTCCGGGTCAGAAGGTGGAGCACGCAACAGACGGAACTGAGTCGGGGTACCCGACAAAGGAGCTGAGGTGAGCCCCGATCAGTAGGTGGGGTACCATTCAGATGGAGCAGAGGCAGGGTACCCTACAGATGGAGCTGAGGTGAGCCCCGATCAGTCGGTGGGGAACCCTGCAGACGGAACTGAGGCTGGTTCGGGTCAGTAGGTGGGGCACCCTACAGACGAAACAGAGGTGGACCCCGGCCAGTCGGTGGGGTACCCTACAGATGGTGCTGAGGTGGCCCCCGATCAGTAAGCAGGGTATCCTACGAACAACTGAGGCGGGCCCCGGCCCCACGTCATCACAGTCATCCTCATGTCATCACAGTCAGTCCCACATCATCACAGTCAGTCCCACGTCATCACAGTGAGCCTCATGTCATCACAGTCAGTCCCACGTCATCACAGTCAGTCCCATGTCATCACAGTCAGTCCCGTGTCATCACAGTCAGCCCCACGTAATCGTAGTCAGTCCCACGTCATCACAGTCAGTCCCATGGCATCACAGTCAGTCCCGTATCATCACAATCAGTGCCACGTCATCTCAGTCAGTCCCATATCAGCAGTCAGTGCGGTGACCTGGCAGAGGCCTTACACCGTATGCCTGCGGCGCGTGCGGCTCGGCGCGTGCCATCTTGCGGACGGTGCCGCGCAGGGCGAGCGGCTGACGGTAGCCGGGAACACTGAGCTGCCAGCTGGCCTCCACCTGACCGGTGCGGGACACTGGCAGGCCGGTCACCGTCAGCAGAGAGCGCAGCTCGCTACCTGTCGCCGCACGGCCACACTGTTAGTTAGGGGGGATTGGCGTGACGAACGACCAGATGAACCTGGAGCAGCGATTTTCATGGGAGTCAGGCACCATCATGCACGGAGTGACTCAGTATTACGAGTATCAGTCCCGGACAAAAAGAGCAGGAAGAGGGCTGGCACACATAGCTTCGCCTCGGCATTTCATTACGTGTTGTGTTATTAAAGCTTACTTTGCATTTTTTAACAACTAAATTATTAAACTTTGCTTGCTGCTTTTGGAGGGACCTGCAATGTGATCCACGACAAACACCGGAAGGCGAGCCCACCCGAAAAAAAACTTAGTTTTCATCCAATTTCATGTGAATGAACTCAGTGACACCCAGCTAGACGGTTTTTTCCCATTCAGCACTGCACACTGCTTTCTCCCTCAGAGATATGATTCGAGCCACCTAACCACAGTTAGTTAGTTATTGGAGTTTTAGGGCGCGTTGACTCCGACAGTATCATCTTACACCCAAAACAAGATTGTCTATAATCAGCAGTATGAAATAATCCCAAGTAATGAGGCGATCCGAAGTATTTCTCTACTAGCCAGGCACATGTATTATTTGGAAACGTATCTATCGGAGAAAGTTAAACAACGTCCTATTATAACAAAGCGCGACTCATATCCAGTACGTCAACCAAGGTAGCGGCATGCACTACCAGAGAGATGATATATTTGATGATGTTTGTGAAGTATGAAGGCGTCGTTTACATTGGTTAAGGCAGAAGAGCAGCAAGTGTAGACATCTGTCTAACATCTATTTGCGATTGATCCCCGCAGCTATTTGAGGATATTAGTGTGGGCTTAGTGTCGCAGAGTTCTGCTAGAAAGCTATGGTCAGAATCGGAGATAACACAAAGAAGCTGCGTCTTACCTGACGCGTACCGCAGCGTGATGTTGTTCTTCAGGCCCTGATACAGCGCCTCGTGTTCGGCTGCCAGTAGCAAATCGACGCCCGCCGCCGGGTACAGCAGCTCCACTCTGCCTCTCATCTGCAGCACGCGCGATCGTATCTCTCAAACATACTGAGACACTTTATTTTACAGAGGAGGTTGTCAATAGCAAGGAAATAGTGCGTCGGGTACGCTTGTGGCAGTAAAGAACCGATCTTGGATAAGCCAAGAAGGGAAAAACACAAAAGTAGGCAATAGCCGCCGCTTCGCAGCGTTTCAGAGAAGCCTTGAGACAATGCTTCATTTTGCATTGCACTATATATCAATTTGATGTGTGTGGTAATCCAAAGATTTTTAGACAACCAGAATTTGAGGCAGAAAAAATGAGAGGAATATCTAGGGAATGAAAGTGCGAACGACAAATGCACACGCGAATGAACACAAATAAAAGAACATAGAAGTGCGATGAAGAATAACAAAACAAAACAAAAGAATATTCGTTAACTGATTCGACAAAGACTCCAGTACCATTGTCCAACCGAATAAATCCAGGCCAGCTCCGCAACACCAAGCTAAAGGTTTCCGCAGCTCCCAGTCTCAAGTGGCAAGGCAGAGTTGTCTTGTGATTCACTATCGACAGCATGTCACCTCAGGATCAATGACTTTATTCAAACTAGCTATACTTAGCACCGAACAACAAACTATAGAGAAAGAGAAGCAGAAAAAACAACCCCACGACACAAAAATAGCTGCTCATTATTGCTTTGGGGGGCTTTAGGGCTTGGGGGGGGGGCTTTAGGGCGCATCATTACTGATTTCGTGCGCTTCTCTTTCCGTACCTTGCTTGACTCCTCTGTAGCTATGAAGTCGAACGCATATCCAGCGGCGAAGGTGCGTCTGACGTCGAAGTCCTCCGGTCGCGCCGCTGTCTGTATGCTATTCATGGAGCCAGCCTGAGAATTCTAGAGGGATCAATGTGGTCAGCATACGCACACAATTGGCATTGTGCTGATGTCAGCACAAAGCAAACGTTCATGATAACTTGGGTGGCATCATAAGTGGAATACACCTGATGTGTTTAGCTACAATGAGCATGCAGGTCTGATTAGGTGGAACACCGGTCCAATGACACCAATCGCGGCAATAATGGACCACCCAACCACCCTTTTATGTCCATGGCACTCCATCAGCCACCAATGATCACCCAGTGAGTCTGTAATATTTCATGACCACCCACGCACCGAAGCACTTACATGGGTCATATCATACGGGAACGTCTGAATATTGGTCGCATTCTTATGACGGCATGGATCATGATGATCGGATATGATTGTGGCTTTACGACGCACTCAGCAGCTGAGGCCGTATGGCGTTGCCTGCCTCTCACCCTGGCAGGAAGGGCGGGCATCGCGGGGAATCGAACCCCGTACCTCTGGCGTGCCAGACGCTCAGCTTAACCACTGAGCTACCGACGCTCGATCATGATGGCATTTTGATTCCAGCGGACTATGCTGCCCTTGTGGTTCCAGGGGGCCGTACTGACCGTGAGGTCTCAGGGGATCGTGCTGGCTTTGTGGTCCCACGAGACCGTGTTGACATTGTGGTCCGAAGGGACCATGCTGACCTTGTGGTCCCAGGAGACGGTGCTGACATTGTGGTGCCAGGAGACCGTGCTGACCTTGTGGTTCCAGGTGACTGTGTTCATCGTGTGGTCCCAGGAGACCGTGCTGACATTGTGGCTCCAGGGGACCGTGCTGACCTGCTGTTTCCAGGAAACCGTCCTGATGTGATCCTATAGGACCGTGCTGATGTGGTCCTAGGGGACCGTGCTGATGTGGTCCTAGGGACCGTGCTGATGTGGTCCTAGGGGACCGTGCTGATGTGGTCCTAGATGACCGTGCTGATGTAATCCTAGGGGACCGTGCTGATGTGGTCCTAGAGGACCGTGCTGATGTAATCCTAGGGGACCGTGCTGATGTGGTCCGAGGGGATCGGGCTGACCTTGTAGTCCCAGCGGACGGCCCAGGCGGGGTGGATCGTCTCGGAGATGTCCCAGTCGATGGTGGCCATCCGGTGACCGACTCGGCCTCCGTCGCCGTCCTCTGTCTCCTGGTCCTCCAGCCTCAGGCTCAACTCACGCTCCGGCCGTCCCTGCAGGTGGGGTGGGGTGTAAATCGTGCTGGTCCGTGCAGGTGGGGAGGGGTGTAGTTCACGCTCCGTCTGTCTGCAGGTGGGGTGGGGTGTAAATCGCGCTGGTCCGTGCAGGTGGGGAGGGGTGTAGTTCACGCTCCGTCTGTCTGCAGGTGGGGTGGGGTGTAAATCGTGCTGGTCCGTGCAGGTGGGGAGGGGGTGTAGTTCACGCTCCGACTGTCTGCAGGTGGGGTGGGGTGTAAATTGTGCTGGTCCGTGCAGGTGGGGAGGGGTGTAGTTCACGCTCCGTCTGTCTGCAGGTGGGGTGGGGTGTAAATTGTGCTGGTCCGTGCAGGTGGGGAGGGGTGTAGTTCATGCTCCGTCTGTCTGCAGGTGGGGTGGGGTGTAAATTGTGCTGGTCCGTGCAGGTGGGGAGGGGTGTAGTTCACGCTCCGTCTGTCTGCAGGTGGGGTGGGGTGTAAATTGTGCTGGTCCGTGCAGGTGGGGAGGGGTGTAGTTCACGCTCCGTCTGTCTGCAGGTGGGGTGGGGTGTAAATCGCGCTGGTCCGTGCAGGTGGGGAGGGGTGTAGTTCACGCTCCGTCTGTCTGCAGGTGGGGTGGGGTGTAAATCGCGCTGGTCCGTGCAGGTGGGGAGGGGTGTAGTTCACGCTCCGTCTGTCTGCAGGTGGGGTGGGGTGTAAATTGTGCTGGTCCGTGCAGGTGGGGAGGGGTGTAGTTCACGCTCCGACTGTCTGCAGGTGGGGAGGGTGTAGTTCACGCTCCGTCTGTCTGCAGGTGGGGTGGGGTGTAAATTGTGCTGGTCCGTGCAGGTGGGGAGGGGTGTAGTTCACGCTCCGACTGTCTGCAGGTGGAGGAGCGACGTATAACTTATGTTCCGGACGTGCCTGTAAGTGGAGAGGGTCGGAGAGAAGCGTCCTGCCGAGCACATCTGCTGTCTACTAGCAAGCTGAGTGACTTTTTCATTCAAGTACCTGAGCACGCGTTGAGCTCCAGCTGAGCACACCCCGAACTGCACCGGAGCACGCGCCAAACTACACCGGAGCACACCGGAACACACCCTAGTCTGTGGTCTCCCAGGCGTCGGCACCGATTCTAGTCGCCCACATTAATTGCAAGTTACTTTGGTAACCCTGTGATCGCGAATATAAAGACCACAATGCATACACACGTGCATGGAGCACGGTGACACAGCTACGCGCATCGGTGGGCAGAATCCCAAACATTCTACGGTGCTCCGACCAGATATAACGTGTGTAGATGCTAGCAACGTTCGCACATGTTTCTCCATTTCCCACCGAGCCAAGCTATTGACACCAGCTGCCCATTGATCGATGGCGGTGTGGTGAGGAAAACATTCAACGGGTGCCGATAGGGTTAATAGCTCATTTATTGATACATCATTAACGACAAAGGTGTGGCGCTGAAGATGAATCACCCCAGCTCTGGACGGGCCTCGATGAGACCACCCTGCAAGCTGAACAGCGCTGATGATTCTGTAAGCATCCCTCTCAATGATCGTCGGTCACTGGTCATTAGCCACTGGCCACCAGCCGGTAACCATTGGCTACCACTCGGTGACCACTGGCCACCGATCGGTAACCACTGGCCACCACTTGGTAACCGCTGGTCACCACTCGGTGACCACTGGCTAGCATTCGGTAACCACTGGCCACCGACGCCACCGAAAGAAAAGGTGAGTAAACTAAGCAAAAGCATCACGGCGGATACGCATTCCAGGAGTAGGTTACACTCGACGTGAGGAGGTGAAGCGGCCTAGCTGAACACAACGGGTGGCTACATCGACGTGAGGCAGTAAAGCGGCTAAGCTGAACACAACGGCTGGTCACACTGGCGTGAGCCAGTGAAGCGGCCTAGCTGAACACAACGGCTGGTCATACTCGACGTGAGGAGGTGAAGCGGCCTAGCTGAACACAACGGCTGGTCACACTCGACGCGAGGAGGTGAAACGGCCTAGCTGAACACAACGGCTGGTCACACTCGACGTGAGCCAGTGAAGCGGCCTAGCTGAACACAACGGCTGGTCACACTCGACGTGAACCAGTGAAGCGGCCTAGCTGAACACAGCGGGTGGTTACCTCTGTGGAGTGCTTGAGCACTATGGTTGAGTTGTAGAGGTCCCTCGTCCGAACGGCCTGCGAGCTCAGCCCCAGAGTGATCACCGGAGTCACCAGTGTGAGCTCAATCTCCCGGCTGCGAAGTGCGCTCCCGTCCACCAGCTTGATGTAGCCTGCGATTGAGACCAGTTCGTCACGTGTGCCGGTCGTCATGTCGTTCCCGCGTGATATTCCGGCCATGTTGCTGTCAACGGACCACATTAGAGGCCTATGACCTCTATTGTAAAACTCCGTGCGAAGGGAAATCACCGGATCAAGAAGCATCGTACGGTTCATCTTGAAGTATTATAATGATGCTGAACCAGTCTACAGACGAATGACTATCCCACTCTCTTCTACACATATCGTCCATTGAGCGTGCTCCACCCCCACCCCTTATCCCGGAACCGACTTATTCCTTTCAACAGCAGTGTGCTGGATGGTCTGATGAGGAAACATCAGTGTATTGTGTGTTTGTGTGTGGAGGGGAAGTGAGTGCGTGTAAGTGTGTGTGGCTTGCAATTTTCGGGTGCAAAGTGAAAGGTGTACGTAATGCGTACTCTGTTGCCCGACACTGCTGAATGCTGGATCCACCTGGAGACCAAGTGCATCCAACACCGAGAATCCCGTGGAAAAATTATACGGTTTTGAAAATGCGTCCCCATATGACGTCAAATGACCGTTGAAAAAGAGCCTTCTGGATCCGCCGCCTTAGTTAAAATCTGGCATGCGTACCTCTCAGGTTGGCGTATGGGTTCTTGAGGAAGGTGAGTATGAACGTTGGCCGGTGCAGAGTGGTGGCGCCCGTCCGATGTGTGACCAGCTGAGAGTTCAGAGACAACACCTGCACGCCCCTGCGCGTAATCTCCACTTGCAGACCTTTTTTGTTCGGATCCCACGACGTCTCGCCTGAAACAGAGGTCAGTCCACATGAGGCTGGAGATATTGCTCGAGACGTGAGATTGAACGACGGGACAGCCCAGACGGTTTATTTGCCGAGTAGATGGGACCATCTGAAGGTGAAGGATGGGAAGATAAATACAACCATCTGATGGAGCGGGACGGTTAGACTGAACCGCCAGAGGGAGGCTGTTGGACGGGGTTGACCTGCAGGTTTCGACTGAGGAAGGGGATCGGACGACTTTGGGGAGGGGGATATTGAACAATCTGGGAGCTTCACATGACTGGAAAATTGGAATATCTCACATCATGGAAAAGTTGGCCAAACTGAAAGACATCTTTGCCAAGGAAGATTGACGCCCGATGAGCACCCGAAAACCATCCGCCGCTTTCCACATTTAACGCTGAAATAACCTGGAAGTCATTGCACGTTGCGTGGGAAACAATAAATGTCGTGCTCTTCATCACCTATTATGTACACAAAGTAAGGAGTATTCTCACAATGTAAGGAAATACGAGTTAGGTCGCTGCGTTTGTTCTCATTGCATAGCTGGCGGCATTGCTGTCATTGCACAGCTAGCCACCATGGACACTGGATAGCTATGAATGGCTTCATAGCTGATGCATAGCTGTGCATAATCAGTGTTGCGTACGATGTATTGTGACCAGAGAGCAGAGCCTCATTGTCTGGATGCGGTTCATGTACGAAATATATGTATGTCCTTTCTCCATCTCCAATGCTCAAACACTCTCTCCTTCCCGTTCTCTCTCTCTCTCTCTCTCTCTCTCTCTCTCTCTCTCTCTCTCTCTCTCTCTCTCTCTCTCTCTCTCTCTCTCTCTCTCTCTCTCTCTCTCTCTCTCTCTCTCTCTCTCTCTCTCTCTCCCTTTATCTGTACCTGCCTGTCTTTCTCCTTCTGTTTCTCATTCGTTCTCTGAACCTTTCTCATCTCCAACCCCAAGTCATACTCCCCACTAATTACGTGACTCATATAACACATAAATGGTGATATCTACACTGGCATGCACTGCCCAGATATCGCCCGCTGACTCACCTTTCCCAGTTAGTTCGTCCCCGGGGTACCTGAGCCGAAACCCAATCCTGCCGTGCTTCTTGGATCGCTTCAGGTTCAGCTCCACTTTGCGATCGATGGTCGATCCCGGCGTGTCAAAGACCAGCTTCACATTGTGGTCAAACTTGGAACAAACGAGCCTCGAGTTAACGCATTAAAGCCCGCAGCTCTGCGACAGGAGCCCAGTGATGCTGTTCTGCTGTCCATGGGTAATATCTTGTTCAAATGATGGTGGACAAATATGGATGTAATAAGCGTTGCGGCAGAAATAATTGTCGAATGGAATGTTGGGTTCTCAGGTTATTTCTAATAAGATTATCTCAATCACATAGCTCGTTGAAAAAAACCCTCGATATCCCATTCATAAAGTTGATATTACATAGGAAATCAGAAATTCACACATACGATGTGACATACGAGGCTACGCATTACTTGCAAGCGACGAATAGCAGGGAAGCGTGTAGTCTTGATAGTACGGTCGTGTCGGAGTCGGAATCATGGGCAGGAGAAATGGGACATGGCAGGCTTGGTGGGCGCCAGACCCACTTCGACTTCCGACTACTTTGAGGATTAAGAAGAAGCGCATTTAAATTTTAGCCATACCCTTTTGATCGATTTACCACCCCAGCTTTCTCAGCGTTCCGCATGTGATTAAAATTGAGAGCGACACAGTCTAAAATATCTGAGCACAGGAGTTCATCAGCACAACCTGGCATGCCAGGACAACACAATTGGGCTATACCTTGCTGCCTTAGAAGAAGAACGAAGTATAGCCGAACAGTGTCACAGGGGGCTCGTTTTTCTTGAGTGTTTAGTAACGCATTCTAACAGACCAGAATAAGGGCAATGCCGTCACGATAGCTCATACGGTGAGAGCGCCGGCCTGCACTGGCCTCCCCTGCCCTGATAAGACAGGGTTCGAGTCGCTTGATGCGCTCGTATAGCTCTCGGCTAAGGAGTCAGTTGGCAACTGGCCTGATAAGGCCGGGGACGCAGGCCGTGTCGGTGCATTGACGGCTATGTTATGCAACAGGTCAAAATATTATACACACGTCTCATACATCATACAAACGGTAAATCATCGACCAAAATTCTGCCGTTGAACTGGAATTCACGGATCGGATCGGGGCCAGAGGTCGCGCAACAAACTCTGCTTAAGATGTACTCTGGTCTATAAATAAAGCCACCTCAGCAAGAATTCGGACTAAGCTTTAAAAATGGCATGCAGCAACAGAAGCTGACAGGTCAAGGAAATGGAAAAAGCGGCAGACACTAGCAGACCAAGACAAGAACATAGAGCAGCGCAAACTAAGAAACCACAGTGAAAGAATCCAGTGACACCATGTCACCCGGCACGATAAGATAATACGTGGACGGGGCAAAGAAGTTCAGCAATGTAGGATTACTGAGCAGGGCATGAAAAGTTTGTCGAGATAAGGTCACAATGTAACAGACGGCCAAATGGAAGTTCTGTGATACAACACCGAGTCGAGCAGAGGGACCTGTCACATAACGCGCACGGGAGGTAGGGGGTGGACTCGCCCTCCTCCCCCCCCCTCTCCCTAAGATCTCAGAAACTACTGAGGCTATAAGCACAACATTTAAAGAATAGATTACGGATGTAGTCAAGTATAAATTATATCCCTGTAATCAGTATAAATTTCATAACCTTAGATCAAAGCCTTTAGGGTCAAATGAGGTCGAGATCGGCCGCCACCCCGCGCAGCCGCTTCACCGCACCGAAGCCTCTGGGACCTTGAAAGCTCGGCGGCCGGGCGGTCGGCCACAGCCCGGTCGGTCGACTTTGCACCCTGCACAGGTCCTATATTTGCCAACGGATTTCGGTTCTTTCCTGCATAGGATGCGCTTATCAATTTTTAACAGAGTTACAAGATTGCATTACAACATCGCCGCCAGTCTATGAGATATTGTCGAAAAACTGGAGGAGTGGGCGGATTCCGTCCCCTCCACCTCCGTTGCGCGTGCAAAAAGCATCTAGACAAAAACGCAATATAGACGGCTAAGCAGGATGCGGTGCGTGATCTCTGTGACGTCCAAGTACATGTTGTGAGGCGCCGATGCCCACCATCATTTGTTAGTGAGACTACCAACAACATATCTTGGGTAAAAATGTGCGTCGATATCACATGTCCAAAGGTTATGAAAGAAAGAAATGAGGCCTGTAGCATACCAGGCGAGCAATGGGTATATTTCGACATTAACGCGCACGCTCAGGGTGCTAAAAACAAAGCGGTTGGAAGGCCAGAACCTTCCCGGGTAACATGATGGCCTTGCATGAACTAAAGTCGTACAATATGTTCGGGCGATAGGCATTTGACGAGCATGGTAACAATCGCATCATATCATACGCCTATGCGTAGCCGTGGTACATTGCTGTCAGGTAACGACACGGTCAGGGAATGGAGCATTATAACCAGCAGGAAAAAAGACCAATCGGCGTGAGAGGTTAGCGACGCTATATGACCTAGCAGTTAAATGCATCGTAAAAGAACCCAAAGTAAGCTAAACAAATAGAGCATATGTGTTAACAATTAACATCGAATGCTTACCCGGTTTTCACTCAGCTTCCACTCCAGCCTGTAGCCTTCCATGGTCTTATCAGTTTTATCTAAATAGTACCCCATTTTGGTGGGACCAGTCAGGGGAAAATGCGGCGCCAGCGTGTTCTCTGAGGCGTTCACGTACGTCAGGTAAACACACGTCCTCCAGCCCTGCGAACAAATCACAGGTCAACGCGTGTGGGGGCACATCAGTCGAAGTTCACTTCAACCGAACAGATCACAGGTCAACGCGTGTGGGGGCACATCAGTCAGAGTTCATTCCCACCGAACAGATCACAAGTCAACGCGTGTGGGGGCACATCAGTCAGAGTTCATTCCCACCGAACAGATCACAAGTCAACGCGTGTGGGGGCACATCAGTCAGAGTTCACTCCCACTGAACAGATCACAGGTCAACGCGTGTGGGCCGCATCAGTCGGAGGTCACTCCCACCGCCGACTCTCAAGGTAAGTTGAAGGGTGGTGAAGAGTGGTGAAGAGTGGTGAAGAGTGGTGAGTGGCGCGGGCCCGGCTGTAGCGGACCTACTCGTCCGTCGACTGGAAAGCGGAGCATTCGAGCTTGGGTTGCTCGGACTACCTTCATTACCGGCAGCAAATCGATCTAGCAGTCGATGCTACGCGATCATGTCAGCTAAATGTGTCGTGGAATAATCCAGGGGGTTGACTGCCCCTTCGAATCGGCTCTCAGCTGAGCCATGCACGGGTGGAGGGGAGGAGGAAGTATCGCGGCATTGGCCCACTCAGTCCGACGTTCCAATTCCCCAGCCTCAGACTGGCAGCAGTCTCAGAACGAGAAGGCCACACCAAGGCCGACCTGACCGTGACCCGAGTCGACTGACCTTGATGCGCTCACCGCCGGTGCAGGCGTTGAGTGAGACCTGCTCGTGTCGGTCACCCTCCATTGTGATCTCGGAGGTCAGCGCCGTCTGCTTGTCCTGGTGGATGAACCGCAACGACGACCTGTCCGAGGACAGCATCACAGGTCGACTTTTCCAGTAGCATAGCAGCGGGCTTCGGCGACCAGATTGCCACTCGGACGACAGATCTGGTGCTCGCGAAGGTGAACTGGGATTGTGATACCCCGTGCCAAAGAGAACGTCACGAATGTTCCATTGGAGAGAAAAGTGCGTGGATTAATTGTGTCGCTCAAGGACATACGGGACATACGGGTAACATTCGTGCGATTATTTTTCGTGAGGAAATATTTAAGTATTTGTTGGCCTCTGGACAGCACGAACGCCGCTGTTGGTGAGTCGCGTCAGCCAACGAGAACACGGCGCAGCCAGAACACCAGGCCCTGATCTTGCTGGCTTTAGGTAATAACGCTCCCGTACTACCGTCAGGCATGCCATTAGGGACCCTAGCATCTTTGCGCCACATGACTCATCTCGTTATACTTTATTAACTGATCTTGCTTGGTCCAACTTTTCTTTGCTTAGTACAACTGTGCGAGTCATTTGTGAGGTTCGCACCCATATCCTCTTTTAGAGATAGGATGCATAGATTTGGGAGACATGGGTCAGCATGCAGCGCAGAAACGCATATATCGAATGAAAGAACTCATTCTAACTAAATTTCTATCGGCCACGATCCTTATAATGTGAGGTATGCACTGTGAGGTGAAGCATGTGAGGTATTCAGGAAAATGGAGCTGTTTTCCACTTTAGAGAAAGGCAACTTACTCGAAATTGTAGAGGTCCATTCTTTCCTTGGGCATATTGACCCTGGCGTCGATAACTTTGTATCCGTCCATTTGGAGGCTGGCGTCAATCAGAGTTGAGGAGTGCACGGTGGCCTTCATCCCCAGACCCAACTGGACGGCCATCCCATCCACCATCATCGTGCCATCGAAGGTGATGGCGCCGCTGAAATCGTCACCAGGTGTCAGCACTTCAGCACTATCAGTACGTGTTAACACTGCCCCGACTGGCGGCATGTCCCGTCTGCCACTATCCTGTACCACGGAAATGGTCGCCACGTGGCAGCACTGCCCCGAATGAAGAGATGTCCCATCTGCCACTATCCTGTCCCACGGAAGTGGTCACCACGTGTCAGCACTGTCCAAACTGAAAGGATGTCCCGTATGCAGCTATCCTGCACCACGGAAGTGGTCACCATGTGTCAGCATTGTCCCGGCTAGACCCACACTAATCGCTCTCCTGGATATGACGCTCACTTGTGTGTATTGGCCTGTAATTCTGATAGCCTCGAGACCTGTCCTCTCCCCACTGAATGCTCCATTATTATCCACAGTGCGTCATGGACATGCCAGTGATCTTATTCGTGCAAGTATGCACAACGAAGGAAGTCAAAACACTGTAACTTTGATTGCTATTCCACTGACGTACGTCAAGCGCAGTGTACCGTGTCCCTAACAGTTCGTAGTGAAATAAAGCATGCGATTAAATCGTACACACACACACACACACACACACACACACACACACACACACACACACACACATATATACACACATACAAACCCACACACACACACACACACACACACACACACACGCACACACACACACACGCACACACACACACATATATATATATATATATATATGTATGTGTGGGTGTGTGTGTGTGTGTGTGTGTGTGTCTGTGTATATATATACATGAATGTATATATAAATATGCTCCCGCTTGACATTAACCATAAACAGAGAAGGTACACCAAGGTGAATGTAAACCCAGCTGCCACTGTGAAGATCAGCCATCTGACGCGTGTCTGAGTCAGACAGCCCCGGGTTCGATCATCAACCATCTCACTGACCTGAACCTGCCATCTCACTGACCTAGACCTCAGCCTGACTCCGACTGACCTGGGTCACTGCCATGCGTCTGAACATGGAGGCCAGGTCACTGATCAGGGTGTCTGTGCCGGCGCCAGCTCATCGACCTGGTTTTGAGCCGGCGCCAGGTCACCGACCGGGATGTCTGGGTCAGCGGCAGAGCACTGACCTTGGCCTGAGCCTGAATGCCAGGTCGAGTTGTTGGTCGCGGATCAGCTTGTCCAGGTGGACGTTGCCCGACATTTGGACGTTGACGGCGGCGACAGCAGAGGCAGTCACGTTGAGCGGCAGCCCGGTACCAGTCGGCACAATGTACGTGCCCTCCAGGAACTTCACCGACCGGCTGATGTCCAGACTCTGTGCCGCACACAGCCGTGCCGCAGACTTCGGGTTAGCACGCCGACCGGCGATACACATAGCTCCCCAACCCAGCTAACACGTCGACTCGGGTACACATAGCTTCCCAGACTAGCGAACACGCCGAGCGGGGGCACATATAGCTCCCTGGTCGAGTTACAACAAGCCGACGGCGGTACACATAGCTCCCCAGTCCAGCTAACACGATGAGCGGGGGCACATATAGCTCCCTGGTCGAGTTACAACAAGCCGACGGCGGCACAAATAGCTCCCAAATCCAGCTAACACGATGAGCGGGGGCACATATAGCTCCCTGGTCGAGTTACAACAAGCCGACGGCGGCACAAATAGCTCCCCAGTCCAGCTAACACACCGCCCACACATGGAGCGTTCAGTACTACTATTCACGCACATATTGCCAAATATCGCTGATTTCTTCTCCGTGTGAGTTTTGGCCAGATTGACTGCTGACTTCGCAGCTTTTTTATATATGTTTAATTTTCGTTGGGCGACGCCTCATTCGTTGAAAACGTGCGATCAGTCCTACGTACCCAGCGGGTGGGTACGGATCCCTACCACGTTGGGTACGTCCCCTGGTCGACTATATACCCTAGCCGGCCCTACCCTTTCGACCTTGGGGCTTACGGCATGCCAAACCCGTGCTTGCATCCTCCGAGCCACTGCACACTCCGTGCCCCACGTACAGAGAACAGAAGGAGACTAATTACCGGGAAGTAGTTTTCCTCTATCCTACCATCCGGCGCCAGACTAGACGAACCGCATGCCTCTCGTAGCGGCCTTGCATACCGGGCCCAAAGCCCACCTGCCCTCTGGATCACAGCGGCCAGCGGGTTTTTGCGGTCAAAGAACCATTCAATTTGAGCAAATGTCTGAGAAGTATTAATTTCATCGCTCCCTCTCGCAGCTAAAAATGTAACCACGCAAACTACATTCGAGAATATTCAGGTTCTGTGCAAATTAGACTATTTTGGTCTCTCATACCATTACTCGGAGCGTTTGGTCCTTAAGAGGACGGCTTGCAGGTCGACTGCCTCGCTTATCAATTTAATTATTTACTTTATATAGTACATAAATGACAGACAGATATCCAACCATCATGGGTGAATAATGACTTGTCATATCATGTGAGAATTGTACCGTGTGTACTTTTGTCCACACGGTACTGTCCAAGTCTATCTGTCGGTTACTGGTGACACTGTCCGAGCGACAGGCGCGACGCGTGCCCCTCAGACCCAGAGGCACCGCCCGCCATTCAGCCGCGGACGTAAATACTCTCGCCTGACCACCTGGTCACCGGGGAATGCACTATACTATCGTCACCGGTCTGGGAGTGTCGTATTTCTGACGTCAGTTAGTCATTTGGGCTTTAGGGCGCATCGACCATGTTGATCATATAGCGCCCATGACAGTGTTTACTTGCAAGGTATTTCTGACGTCATCCTCGATTTACGCTGATCTCCACAGAGGGTCCTCTGGCTGCGGCCGATGAGCGGCCGACACTATTTGACCTAAATGCTATTTTATGTACGATCGTTACAGGAGTAGTTACACCACTGAACACTAAGATGGAGTGCATCTCTTGAGCTCCCTTAAGGTTTGGATTTTGAAACTAGTCTGCACCACGGCGGGTGGCTTGGCTACAATGTTAATGTTTTTGTCCTGTTGTCATTTAGTCAGGGATATGGTGGTGGATTGCTGTTTAGGGGCACGTCGACAGCAAGGCCTTTGGCCCATATTTAGTGTACTCCCTGACGGGGAGCGGGAGACAGGGATTGTCGCACACACAGTTCTCAACACGAATACTCTCGGATCGAGTAATTTCCGTCTTGCAACGGCCACGCCGGCCCAAAGGACCTACATGACGGCTGTTGCACGCGTAGTTCTCAACACGTGTACTTTCGGATCGAGTGGTTTCCGTCTCGCAACGATCACACCGACCTGAGGGACCTACATGGAGGATGCTGCACGCGGAATTCTCAACGCGCGTGCTCTCGGTTCGAGTGATTTCCGTCTTGCAACGTCCACGCCGACCCGAGAGACCGATTTCGCCTTCATTTTCTGATTCCAAAAATGCTTTGTTTTATATCATCTCCAAAATGAACTCCACAGAGCCAAAAACATGACGTCAGTCGTGACGACCTCATAAATCCCTTAGTGACGTCAGTGATTTTGGGGAAAAATTGGGGGTGGTTTCTAGCCATAACCGGTGAGCGCTTTCCTAGGACACCTCTTTCGTTTTCGTGCGACGCTTAGTTTGGAGATTAGAGGGGTATATAATGGCCTCCCGAAACGGGGTGTGAGGACTGACCGGAAACTGGGTGTGAGGACCTGACAACCGGGTGTGAGGACCTGACCGGAAAGGTCGGACCGGGTTAAATCACTCCTGGCCATCAAAATTCAAAATGTCATCATTACACCCACACACAATAGTAAATACCATAGCCGATACCATCTCCCCACAATGGCTCCGGTGACAACTACCGACCTGGTTTCTTACAAAGGAACAACACACTTCACACCGACTTCACACTGATCGATTTTGCCAATACTGAACCATGCAAAACCACATCCATCCTTGCATCCTTGCAGGTTCTCCCAAGTTTACACCCCGACTAGTTAAGTCTCACTGAGAAACGAACCAGCCGTACCATAGTTGCACGCGTCAAAATGTTTTCTACACAGCTTCAATATAATAGTCCACATATTACTGCTCTTCCTTACCAACTGCACCACCGTGGCAGATGACCGAGCGACACATTTGCAAACTGACCATCACTCCAAAATCACAACTTTGTCCAGAATATGAAAAGCAAAAACGCCACCAGTTTCGTTCTCGTTGTCGTCGTGTTCCTTTTGTTTTTACCGACGGCTCTGAAGACGCCAACTTCATAGGAAATGCCATTGATTCAGATACACACACACAAAACAACATCGCTTGCCAATCGGAACCTCCATTTTCACCGCCGTATTACAACCCATATTCATTACCCTTAGCTATGTCCGCAATCGTTCAATTTGTCACCCCATGCCCAGTGTCGTCATTTGTTCCGACTCCGAATATGTTCTTCGGTCACTTTTTTCACTTTCTTTTCACATCATAGCTATATTTTCATGTATGACACTCTTGAAACACTTTATCTGATGTACGTGAAGGTTCGTTTCTTGTGGGTGCCCAGTCACTGTGGTATCCCAGGAAGCAGGGAAGAGCCGACACATTAGCAAACTAATCATTACAGCTACCAGACATCACAGAAATTCCACACCATTTTGAACCTATCAAATCATTAATCCGACATACCATTCGCAATTTTTGAAACGAACAATGGACTCAAAATACAAACCATACACAATTACGACTCATCAAACCTGTCGTTGATCCATGGAATTTATATTTACAAACCAACCGACGCGAAGAAAACGTCCTGTAGCGTCTCCGCATAGGACATACTTCTCTCACACCTTGATTTATTAATACTGCTTCACCTCGGCCTTCATGTCTATCATGCAACACCCAGATTACAGTTACGCGTCTTCTCTTTCATTGTCGGCAATACCATGGCCCTCGACAAACACTGACCAATTACTGCCACGTACACAATATTCCTTTTTCTTTGCCCTCACTGTTGAGGGATGATCACCGATTTCTCCTCTAACTACTTTTCAATTTTCTCTGCAGAACAAAACTGTTCCAAGATTTGTAAACTGGAATATCCTACATAACGCCTCATATCTATCACGGCACAAAATAACATGAGGAGGCCGAAGTGCCTATTTCAACAAACAAAACAAAAACAAAGCAAAACAGAACTAACACGCCGACCGGTTGTACACATAGCTCTCCCCAGCCCAGTTAGCCAGTTAGCACGCAGACCGGGAGCACATTTAGCTCCCCAGCCGAACTAATGTGCCGACGATTTCTATTCGGTTAGCACACCGGCTGAGGGTACATTTAGCTCGACAGTCCGGAAAATCATAAACACTTCAGGGAAAAAGAAACTCTGAAGGCACGCGGATGGAGGCCCGGTGATCTGTGCCACCGCATAAGAGAGTTATATTTTGTACTTCCCCACACTCGAAATTTCCACCTACTGTCATGTCTTTGACGAACCTTGCATTCACCATGCTCTAATGTCCTCCCCTCCCCCACCCTGAGAGAAAACACCCGCCTTTACTACATATTTTCCAGAAAGGTTTCCGTTCCGCGCCGTTCCCTGGAAAATGGTACACTCGTGGAATCATGTGCGTAAAGAAAAATTTTCCGAAGTAAAAGAACTGAAGGTGTTTGCATTAGTACCGGCGTCGAGCACCATTTGTGAAGTTTGCGGTGTGGCACGTCCTCACCTCGGTGCTGCTGAGGCGTGTCAGCAGCTCTCCGGGGCCGCTCTTTGACATCCAAGTCGCCAGTTTCTGCATGTCCGATCCCCGCAGATCGATATTGTCTACCTCGTGACCAAACACCTGTGGACGGCAACATGTCAGGCCTTCATAGGTGGGCATTATTCACCTCACACATCAGGTCCCCACAGGGCGATGTTGTTTACATCGCAACATGTCAGATCTCCGCAGAGCGATATTGTCCATCTCACAACACGTCAGATCAGTGCAGGGCGATATTGTCCACCTTACAGCATGGCATGGACAGAGCTTTGTCGATCGCCGAATAGACGAGTAGGTGAAAGTGCACCTTTAATACGGTGATTGTCTACCTCGCAAAATGGAGTTGTATTATGTCTCGCCCTCACCTTCAAATTAAAGGACACCAGAGGGCCACCGAACCGGCTCTCGACATCGAAATCAGCCTTGATAGCTTCCAGTTGTGACCGATTGGCGTCGCGCCGGTCGCGGAAGAGAGGGCCGGGCGCCGCCTTATGCAGTACACCGCCCGGACCAAACATGGACTCCACCAGCCGCTCCATGCCCTCGACACGCGCGCCCACCTGGTGTCAGAGCGTGACGTCACTGGTCGTCACACTGCCTCACATGGCGCTGAGTCTGAGTTTCTGACTGTCGCGAGGCACAGGCAGAGTACCAAGATGTGCCACAGCGGCCGTTTCAGATCATGTGACATAGCATTCGACCTGACCCGACGCAGCCGTTTGTGCTTGTTGAGCCCGAACCGTCTGCAGTATCTGCAGCCACAGAACCGCAAAGCAAGGAACCGTCCTCAGTAGGTAAGGCTGACGAAATGTTAGATTGGGTTGAATGCCAGCTTAATGGTAGTTCAGGCTTAATTTAACTTTCGCTTAATAATAACTTGGGATCAGTTTAGCGTTAGGTTACATCGTTAACTTAAGTTAAGACTGGCGGTATGTGGCAGTCCAGCTGCGCATATCGTCACTTTTTTGTTCCTCGCAACAGGTGCCAATACCATAGAGCAGCCTTGATTTGTCAATGATGAGGCACTGCCATGGTGTAATTATATTCCTAATAATACCATGCTCGGTGTACAAGCATGGCCAGTTTATCAGTTTATCAAATCCGGAACAGAAATAAAGAACGGCATCTTCTTTTGGGACCAGAAACAAATATTTCTGAAGCGGCAGGGGAACAGAATGATATGGAGAATGACACAAACACATATTTCACCAGGATTGAATACTGTTTTGCCAAAAGCCCAGTAAACCAACAAAACAAATGCACATAATATGGTCCCTGGTAGTACATTTTTGTGTGTAAGAGGTAAAATGATGTCCTAAGTTTAGGAGAACTACTGCCATTGCGTGGCAATGGACCTTCCAGCGGGAAAACACTGTCGTGAGGGGAGCTGACGTCAACTGCCCTATCGGAAGCTCCAGATGCGTGCGCTCTACAGCAAGCAAAAGGCTTGGATGAATGCGATGGGATTCAGTGGGTTTCGGCGGCAAGAGCAGATTCAGAAATTCTTATCAGGGACGAAATTCTTTCGTCGGAGGGGCGCCTTCGGCAGATAGAAAATCGTTGAGCGAGGGCATGCACTCGATGCACCCTCGGACGGGGGATGCACTCGAGTCTTCCTGAAGGGGTGTCATTCCCGGCCGGAGGGGCGCTACCTTTTGAAGCCGTGGGAAACTAAAAATGTTAAAGTAGGGAAGTGGAACATGACAAAATAAGAAGCCTTTCAATGCTTTTTAAGGCTTGGCAGAGACACTTTCCATGCATCATTGCCAGTGGTAGGCCCAGGATTTGGCTAGGGAGGTGAGGCATCCATAGCGTTGGTGCCCTCTGGACCTTGGTGTCCCTCCCATTAATTTGTTTGTCGACCCGGTGGAGGAGGGTGCGCTCCGAAAACGTCTGCTGGGCTGCATTGCAGGTAACATGGTACCATAACTGGTGCTAGTTTTCATGGGTTTCGTAGCATCGAGACACATTGCTACAAAAAAGTCTTCTTTCGTTATATTTTTGTTTCAGTTAGAAGTCCAAAATGCGACAATCGCAACGATGGCCACATTCGATATTTTAACGAGAGAAAAAATGGCTCAGGAGCTGGAGAGACCAGTGGGAACTAATGGGCACCTTGAGATCTGATGGGCCATCTGCCCCACTTGAGATCTGATGGGCCCCCTGACCCACTTCAGAGCTAGTGGTCCTAGTAAGCTGGGGGCCTCTGAGAGCTTGAGAGGATTGATGGGGCCAGGTGCCGGTTTGAAGGACCCCTGGGCAGATGTGAGGGGCCCCTGGTGGGCCGATGGCAGGGACCCCTGGGCTATCGGCCCAGGGGCCTGGACTTATGTAGACGGTCCCGGGTCGACGAAAGGGCTCTGAGTCGATGGAGAGTGCTCACATGCAGAGGCTGAGGGACTCGGGCTGGGCAAAAGTGAATGGTCTCTGGGCGGACAGAGGGGTCCCGACTCAGTGGAAGGCCCCCAGGCTGACGGAAGGCCCCGGTCAGCAAAAAAAGCCCTGAACCAATAGGGACGGGCCCCGTGGTGACGGAAGGGCCACCTGAACCGACGGAGAGGGCTCCAGTGACGGGAAAAGATCCCGAGCCATCGGAGAGGGCTCCGAGCCGACATGAAAGGCAGCTGGGCCGATGGTAGGGCCCAAGCCGATATTGACGGCCCTGGGCTGAGGGGGCAGGGGAGCGGGTCCATCAGTGGGCCACGGATGGATCCAGGCTTTCTGAATGAAAAGAGGCGTAGGTGCTGTAGAAAATTATGTGTCCTTTGGTCAAGCCACTAGCTTCTGACCCATTAGTAGCCTGAGCTCGTATTATATGAGTCAGCACATATTATGTGATACATCCCGACTGATGCCGATACAGATGCCTTCTGAAACTGCTGATATGATGCATAGGTCTAGGTTTCTGGAAATTATTGGGATGACACAGTACATGACGGCGATGGTCGGCCCAAGTGGGTTGGGTGGCATACCACATAGGGTCAAATGTTAAAAGCTGAAATTATTGGGAGGGCAAAGCCAGCATGGGGAAAGTGTCCTGCCCAAAAGATAAGAAGCTACATCCCTGATATGATATTCTATAACATAAAAGTTTGGCATTATGGTGCGAAGCATTAAATATTATTGATCTACAACTCATCACTAAGCGTTCGTAAGGGTTCGTAGACGTTCTTTGGGGACCGACGACAGCCTTGGCGGCCGTAAAAATGTTGGCCATTATGTCTTCGCCATGGAGATCCGTAGACGATTACATTACGCTCCCTCTTAGTTGAAACCTTGCAGTCGCCAAACATAACCGTTCACTGAGCACAGAAACTACACAGCGCTATAAGACCGCCGAGCGAGAGCACAATTAATTACCAGCGCCATCTCACTACTCTATCCCGGAATGGTCCATTGCAGATAAATTCCCTTGAAGTTCAACAGTAGTGAGGTAAGTTCAAAGTTCAGAGACTTCCGACCAGGTCACGTGAGATGCCAGCACTAAGGATAACACATCTGATAGTTGTCACCTATAACTCAGCGATCACAAAACAGCGTATGGAATTGAAGATGACGGAAAGCACACCCTGCCAGAAACAATATTAATTGAGTAAATTGGACACTTAATACTAGTTTGCATGAATTAGTTAGCAACCTAGTTCTTCCTTAGCACGTACATAGAGAGCGGATAACAGAGCGCCAGGCTTCATTACCTCCACCAGGTTGACACTCTCTCCGAACAGCTGCAGCGTGAGGTTGGAGCTGAAGGAACGAGGTACGTAGCTGCGCGAACTGTACACCAGATTCGAATCCAGAGACGCTCCGATGTGGTATTCCGAGTTGAAGCCGGAAATCTCAAAGTTGCGGGAGAACTTGCGGACGTCGGTGCTGAACTTCTTCTGCAGACTGAAGTCGGCCAGCAGCCCCTGCACCTCCAGCTGGTACGGTGACGACGTCTCCCGCAGGTTTGTCAAGTGAGTCCACACAAACGAGCCGACTGAAACGGACACCGGCCATGTCACTGTCAGTCGCGGTGACTTCCTCACGCGCCAGAGACTTGTGACCAGGTCGCGGCTATGCGACTCTGGGGGTCGTCCACCGTTCACTGCTTATAACTGAACCCGCATCAGAGCTGGAATTTCACTGATTTTGCGATTTAACAAAGTGCTGAAATCGAAGACCTAGAAAATATACATGTTCAGTTATACTGCGGTGCTATTGTCACACAAACGCCTTGGGTTATCTGACTGCACAACGCGGGAAGTCCGTGGGCGTCAAGGAGCAGGGCTTCCGGGAGGATGGCATCAGGGAGGACGGCGTCAGGGAGTAAGCTATCAGCGAGCAGGGCGTCAGGGACCAGGGCGTCAGGAAGGAGGGCGTCAGGGAGGAGGGCGTCAGGAAGGAGAACGTCAGGGATTAAGCCGTCAGGAAATGGGGCGTCAGGGGGCAAGGCGTCAGGGAACAGGGCGTCAGAGAGCAGGGCGTTAGGGAAGTCCGTCAGGGATTAGAGCCGTCAGGGAATGGGGCGTCAGGAAGGGGGCAAGGGGAGTCCGTCAGGGAGCGGGCCGTTACGAAGCAGTCTGTCAGGGAGCGTGGCGCCAGGGAGCAGTTGGTCAGAGAGCAGGGCGTCAGAGAGCAGTTCGTCAGGGAGCAGGGCGTCAGGGAGCGTGGCGCTAGTGAGCAGGGCGTCAGGGAGCGTGGCGTCAGGGAGCAGTCCGTCAGAGAGCAGTCTGTCAGGGAGCATAGCGTTAGAGAGCAGTCCGTGAGGGAGCAGAGCGTCAGAGAGCAGTCCGTCAGGGAGCAGGGCGTGTTGACGTGTACCTTGGTTGACCTGTTCTCGCTCGAGGGCGTTGCCGATGACGCCGATCACCGTGTGAGTGGGACAGCGCATCAGACCCAGGTAGGCGGCGATGCGCACCTCCGAGTCCTCCTGCAGGTCGAGGAACACGGAGCGCATCTCGTCGCGGTGCATGGCGCAGCTGGTCCGTCTGCGGCAGACGACCGAGAGTCAGCTGACTGTAGGTTGCCGGCTTTACCCATCCCCTGGCCCTCCATCTCTCCACCGATATTGTCATCTCTATAAGGTTCCTATATCCCTCTACGAGTCCTGCATCCCGCTGTCCTGCATCACCAATGGTTTCGCATCCCCATCGGGGTCCATCCCTGCACTGTTAGGATATAAAATAAGATAGCAGACATCGTGAAAAAAAATGTTGCGGAAAAGTTTTTCCCCCCCCCCCAAGTAAAAATCGTTTTTAAAATTATCAAAGATAGTGGAAGATATATCGTTTTGGCTTCGTGTCATTCATTGCCTTTTCCTGAGTGCCACCTGCTTAAAAAATTGTCGTCTTCAACAGCTCATGACGTATTTCCAGGTATTTGACTTTGGTGGAATAGGTGACCTTGATCCCCGCACGTGCCATCTGTTAGACTAAGTCTTCAAATGTCATATTATCAACATTGAAGCATGAAATCGCATTTGGTTTACGACCAGGTTTTGAGAACTATGGCGAAGACGGGTGACCGACGGCATGTCGCCACATTGACCTGCTTTATCTGACCTGGTATGTTGACAAAAGACGTAGAGAAACATGCTTCACGTTACTCTAAAAGTGCATGGATGTAGCTGCATCGTGCCGTTTACCGCATCTCTCTATCTTGCCTAGAACAAACGTTAGTTGGGAGTCATTTTGACCATCCCTGCACTGCAAGGTGCAGAACATTCCCCCACACTGCCAGGGTGAACGCCGAAACAGTGTTTGTGAACATAAACCAACATCGAACTACAGTGTTTATAAATTGTGAAGCAAACAACGAATATGACTACTGGTTACTTATCATTCATCGAAGGAACTTAAAATAAAATGTCATGTGCGTCTAATGCGTTCACGTGGGACCGTAGGAAAATGATGATTCTTCCACATTATTTACAACGCACTGCATCCAGCAAAGTGTAACTGCATTATGAGTCGATGTTTCTTGTTATAACATCATCATCAACATCTTGGAATCACTATACGTGGCAAAAGTGATAACAGAGCTTCGAAATAAGCTCCAATAAAATGCTCTGGTTCTTGAAAGTCGCAATCAATCATTACCATAAGACATCACGGTCCAAATGTCAACCAAAGGTCATGTCAGTTCAAGGCAAATCACACGACCCAGCAGGTACGAAATCTGCCTATGCAGCCCTTGAGGGTCTACATGGACAGCCTAACATGGATCTACATGGATCCATGTTATCCAGCCTAACTCACACGTAGCCCTGTAGCCCTAACTCCACTTTCCTTGAATACATTTTGAATAGCACTTCATGCAGAACATGGGCATAACAATTGAAGAAAAAATAAAAGAGTACATCCTACTCTCAATGATAAAAATAGAACGCGATATAGAATAGAACGCGAAACGTGCTACTAAAAAGATATTATGGTTTCAAAAGTGCGACGGTCGGGCCGGGCGAAGTGCTGAATCAAACTTTTGTACCCGGGAGTAGACTCGCTCAGGCTTCACCCTCGCTCCTAATTACCACATATTATATAAGCTTACCAAGTCCAAGCATAGTGATGCTTAGAACTAATAAGAAACAATTCAAATGTTTGCAGCAAAGACTGGGTTACACAAAAAACGATTATCATCCATAGTCACAAACAAGAAATGTAAATGTGAATCATACCGCCAAAGATCTTATCAGACGCCACGGCGACCTTGAATGTGTAACTCTACGACCCGAAGTGAGTGTTTTGCCCGAGTATTATCTTTTAGTAAGGATGGCACAAGTCATCACAAGGTGCTGAACCTTTTCCACGAGGCTCTGAGGGCTAAGCATTGCCCCACGGAAGCGGCGGGGACTAAGTTGTCGGTGACTTGCTGTCAGCGTAACACGTGGCCACGCGACGAGGAACACGGGCTGCCACGTCGGTACAGTTAAGCAGATTTGGAGGGCCCTTCACTTCTTACCTGAAGGCCTCAATGGCGGCGACCTTGATCCTGACAGGGTTATCCCTATTCATGAAGCACTCAGTGAGCACGTTGACAATGCCCGGCGGCGACATTCCAGCGTTCCCCACTGCCCGCAGCGTCAGTAGCACCTGAAACACACACACCGAGTTGCGCGTACCAATGGATAAATAGCCTACGTCAGTATCCATTATATTACAGACATTCCATTAATGCTGAGTACTTTTCCCCTCTGATTTGAATGAAGCCAATTCGAGGTTTCATTTGGAGACTAGTCAATATGCAATAAACAAATTTTCACCAAAGTTGATTATCGGAAGTAGCAGTTTCCGGTGTGACAACAAGAAAGTTAGCATTAGTTTCCGGTGTGACAACAAGTACAAATAGCGGTTGCCAGCCAGCATTAGCGTATTCGTAGAGCCCTTATATAAATACTAGGGAACCTTTAGTGCCATGGCAACTTCGGCTGCCATCCTGCATTGATATAAACGTCAGCCAAAAGAGGTGAAAACATTGCAGACAAATACAATAGTAAATGAATGGAAAGCAAAACTTCGCGGAATTTTAACCAGAAATATCAACACCGAGGTACAAAAAAAACACCTGTAGGTCGATTAGGTTCTCAGTGTCATTGATATTGTAATACAAATAGCGGACCGGATCTGAACCATCAAGTCGTTGCTTTTAGACACAACTTAACCTCTCTCTCTCTCTCTCTCTCTCTCTCTCTCTCTCTCTCTCTCATTCAATGCGGCAGGCCAGGTCTCGAGACCATGGTCGATATGCGTCTGCCTTGGCGGCATGAAATGAAAACATCAGTCGAGGAAACATGTCCTCAACTTAGCCATGCCATACGGCACCAAAAAAAACTCCACCGCACAAGTGCCAGCAGCACCGGCCGCCGCAGGGAGGCCAGTGGGGCGGCTGCCGCAGGGAGGCCAGTGGGGCGGCCGCCGCAGGGAGGCCTGTGGGGCGGCTGCCACAGGGAGGCACGTAGGGCGGCTGACCTTCTTCTCGCGGTCGACGCTCTGTGTGGCGCAGTCGTGACCGAGCGGGCGCGCCAGTCGATGGGCGATGTCGAGGGCCACGCCGTCCGTGTGGCAGTTGTCGTGCTGTCGGCAGTACTGGTGCAGCACGGCGCCGACCGACAGCAGCGCGCGCGTCACCACCGCCGGCTGGCGCGCCTCCAGCAAGCCGCCCACCGTCCGCAGCATCGCCTGGTCCACACTGCGCCGGGCTCAGTAACGTCTGGTCTACACTGCGCCGGGCTCAGTAACGTCTGGTCTACACTGCGCCGGGCTCAGTACTGTCTGATCCACACTGCACCGCGGTCAGTGTTGTCTGATCCACACTGCACCGTGGTCAGTGTTGTCTGATCCACACTGCAACGTGGTCAGTGTTGTCTGATCCACACTGCAACTGGGTCCCTGCTGCTTTGTCCACACTGCATCCGGGTCACTATTGTCTGGTCCACACTGTAGGGGATCAGTGTCGTCTGGTCTATTCTGTAGGGGATCAGTGTTGTCTGATCTATTCTGTAGGGGATCAGTGTTGTCTGGTCCACACTGCAACAAATGGAGCTAGTATCACCTGCCATCATTGCTGCATACATACCATTTAAAGATCAGCTTTGCGGGCCTACACCGATGGAAGAAGAGTGTCATATCCCCTAAGAGCACCAAGGGGTAGCGATGCCCACTGCCCCAGCTGGCTGTGGTATCGCCTTGTGTCCCTGTCCCTGCCCAACAGCAGCAGCAGCTGCAGACACAGTTGGCAGCGGCGGTACCTGGGTATGAAGTTGAGCGCCAGCAGCCACGTATTGGCCACTTCTGGCGGCACCTTGTCGTCCAGGATCAGCTCCCTCATCAGCTCCAGAGAGGCAGACGTCGACACCACGGGCAGTGCGTCTTTGATCAGTTGTCTGCGGTGCACGTGGCGGACAGTCACCACGGGCAGCGTATGAGCGACAGGCGTCGGTTGTAAGGTCAAATCTTCAGTCGCCCAGCTGCAGCCCCATTAGCTCCGATTGCTGAATGGCAGGTCCACATTGCTGAATGGCAGGGGAAGCTACTGGTATGACAGAAAACAACAAAGTTACTTGCGTACTGATTCTTCAATAAAATAACACGCATATCATGAAACTTCGGATTTACCTGGTTGCAACAAACATGCATTGCCTTTTATAGCATTCACAAAGAAAACAGCAATTAAAGTATCTCAGCGCAGTAAAACGAACAACGAACAGAGGGAAGTATGAAGAATAATTTACAAGTATTACAGGTAATTTAGAATGCTCTGGCGTTGGAAAAAAATAGAGAATTCGCAAATAACTGATGACCTGAGCTTCAACTAGCATTAATTTGTCACTTTTTAATATATCAATTAGCACACTGGGCGATAAGAAGCACTTGGTACTCAAGCAAGGGACACGAGATTACCATATTCCAGGCATCTTCGGCCTGGGTTAGCATTATCTAGAGAGTCTGGACTGTGGCAGATCGACCGTTGACCAGCGACTGGGAGTGGGTGGATATGTTCGAGTCCCTGGAACCACCTACTGTCCATGTCGGCAGACGTTGGCCGACCTACTGTCCGTGTCGGCAGACGTTGGGCGACTTACTGTCCGTGTCGGCAGATGTTGTACCACCTACTATCAGTGGTGTCGGCAGATGTTGTACCACCTACTCGGCGCAATCTACCGGTCGCCCATTGTCTGGGGGTTATGATCGAATCTGAAAGAGTGATCTGGAAGTTCACTGCCTTTTTAATGACGCCTTGGTGCCAAAGAGGGTAAATCGAGCTGTATGCTCTTGTATGCTCTTGAGATATCTCTGACGCAATTGCTTCACCTGATGTGCTCACGCAACATTGTCTGGGTGCAGAACGGCCACCACGTGGAAGTACCCCAATGCATGACTTGGACTGTTTGTGTCGGCAGATGTTGTGCCGCCTACTGTCCGTGTCGGCAGATGTTGGGCCACCTACGGTCCGTGTCGGCAGATGTTGGGCCACCCACTGTCCGTGTCGGCAGATGTTGGGCCACCTACTGTCCGTGTCGGCAGATGTCGGGGCTGAGTCGGTACAGAGCCGATATCTCGGTCAGCGACATGCCTCGAAGGTCGTCAATCAGCTGCGAGAACTGCGTGGTGGACTCCACCCGCACCTCCGAGTCCTGCGGAAGGTGCTCTTGTCAGCCACGGCTCCGCACAGGATCTGTGTCAACCGCGGCCCCGCGCAGCTCCGTGTCAGCCACGGCCCTACACAGGATCTGCGTCGATCAGGTCCCACACTGTGACTAACGAAGTTAATTTCTGGCTGTCTACTTAGTAACGAGCCAAGCAGCAAACTTATGGCTGCAACTGCATGTGTGACTGGGTCCTGACTTGTCAGAACCCTATCATGGACCCGGCTTCCGGTCGGGAACCTCCGCCCGCCGGTCCGTCGCTGACGTAGTAAGTTGACGGTGTACGGACAGTTACACCACGCCGTAGCGCAGGGTCGCTTAATACCTTTTCGCTTGATCAGGCCTTCCTATGGCGTTACCTATAGGCGTTACCTATGAGGACTTCCACCATGTACCATGTCACTGTACTTCCGCCATGTGACATGTAAGCGATGTCCATGTAAGATATATTATGTCGAGTGCCGTCCACCGAGCCTGCCTCTCTGAGGTAAGGGTGATGCAATCCGTGGTATCGGCACGTGACCGACATGTTGCGTGTGACAGGGTACGCTCCCCGCACGCCGGAGAGTCGCGCGGCGCACCTAATAGGGCAGACGAGGCTGCAAGACGGTTCGAGCGGACGCGCTTTTGGGCGACTGACTGACTGTCAAGATACCGAGAGGGACTTGGTTTGGACTTCGGAACTTTGGAGAGACACGCACGCAACCGTGTCTGTGAGACGACTGTTGGAACTGAGGTCGTTGTGTAACAAGCCGTGTCTGTTTGCTTGCGTGTAATCCCTGGCAACAGAGGGTAAATATCGGCAGCTTTATTTTCGTGCAAGTTGTTGCGAGCGAGATCTGGGCTCGACATCATGAGCGAGGAGAGGGACTTCCCTACAGCACAAACTGTGTGAACCACGATCCCGTACAGGCTCTGTGTCCAATCAGGGCTCCGCATAATGCCTATCTGAATAGACGTATCGCATTCCGCGCTTGGTGTTACAGCAGGTTCAAACCAGGCGGCTAGTTTGGGCAGTACAATCATTGGGAATATAATTGGTAGCTTGTTATAGTGCAATGAGATGACAAACAACTAAGTAAATGTTTCAAATTCCAAGGCATCTGAGTTCCAGTGTAGCCACAACTTCACCACGGCTTTCAACTCGATAGTAGATTGAGTGTAGTAGACAGATAGCAACATACGGGTAAACTTCGGAAAGCTGGAGGGGGCGGATGGGGTCCAATTCCCCACCGTCTCTTTGCCTACACGTGTGAGCACACCAGTGCCCGTAGTTGTCTTGCTTGGACGGTTCTGTGGACTGCGAGTGCTGCAGTGGACATATGCAAGGATAGGTGACCGACGGAGCACTACCAGAGCCACACATGACCGCACGTGCGGCAGCTACTCACATCCTCGCAGAGGTTCTTCACCAGTGTCTCAGCCTCCGTCAGCGAATTCTCGCGGGTGTGAGACGCCGACTTTGCTGGCATGTGGTGGTACAGCAGATTCTCCCGCTGTTTCACCAGATCTGAAGCATCACGACACGGCGAGGGGAAAATTGTGAGCGGTACATTGCGTCAGCAGTGCAGAGATGCGATCGTGATTATTATGAGCATATGAACACTGGAAATTGTGGTAATAGGCATCACCAGATGTGCAGTATCTTTGTCGACTGGTTTCATTGATAGATACACTTTTGGTTAGTGAGTACGGCATTTAAGTAGTAGCTGGAAGAAATATGGAGATAATTGCGAATTATCTAGATATTAAAAATGCATATCCAGCTTCATCCGATTGTTTATCACTTTGGAACATGATGCTCCTCGGAACGCCGTCAGAAAGCGAAGTATAAAGGCTACATCAGCTTAGAGTTGTGGCTACGATCGAAAACTTTCGGAAGAGCTGCCGAAGAGTTCGCACAGTCACGTGCCAATCGAGATATGAGAAACCGCCATACCAGATTGTACTCAGCATCGAAGAGGGACAGTTTGGAGTTTGGATTGAAGCTTCTTCAGCCAGCTGTGGCCATGTCGAGGCTATCGAATGAGGCAGATGGAGGAAATAGCACAGCGAGAGAGATAACTAGGGTAGGGTGTGGGGCAGGACAAGATGGGTGAAGGGTGGCTGAGCGCCAGTCCATGCTCTGGCAGATAAAAATGACCTGATCGACTTCCTGTTTAACCTGGGTGCTGCACTACAGCACCTAGGTCACAGCCTCGAGCAATTTGTCGCCTGAGAGACAACAAATTATCGCTAATGCCAGCTACTACGCTGCCAAAACAAAACAAAACAAAAATATTTTAGAGTGAACCCGCCTGCCCGTCTGACCTGTCCTTAAAGATGTGATGTTTTTGAGCTTTCGAGCAGCTGAACTGAAAATTTTGACCGTGAAAATATAAACAGAAAGAAGTATGGGACTCGAGAAACAAAGTTGCCAAAATCCTCGTTCTTTTCGTTGAGACGGAGGCACGTGGACGGGCATATGGCACAGGACACAACCACGGTTTTACTCCTCTAGCTTGAAAATTGTTCTTGCGCCCCCGGGGTTATACACCATCTGGAAATTGAAGGTGGTGACGCCATTGATTGAAACACGTGTCGTAGGTGAACTGAGTGGCGGAAAACACGAAGCAGCCTCGTGTAAACCCGATCATGTGCAGCTTCCGTGTCACTAAAGTAATACCATGTGAGTCACATAGCTCACATGAACACCGCCTGGGTGAAATAGATGGAGAGATACCAACAACTTCATGCTCCCATGCCACACTCATAGGTGTACTGTTGGACTTCGGTTGTTTGTTATTTTGGCTAAGGGCGCTTCGACCCGAATTGATCATTCGCGCCCAACAGTTGGACATCGAAAGATGTCAAAAATGTATGCACAAATATACATGCATGCATGGATACATAATGTATATATATATATATATATATATATACATATGTGTATGTATGTATATATGTACGTATGTATATATGTATGTATGTATGTATGTATGTATGCATGGGTGTAACTTTATATATATATGGGGTGGCAGGTGCCACCCCATCCATGAAAAATGCCCCCCCATTCGATCCAAGTGCCCCCCCATGACGGCAGGCGTTGTACCAACATCGGAGCTTTAATGTGCCTGGTGACATACCGTGCCGGACGGCAATGCTGTCGGCTTTCACGCTGCCATTTGCTATGAAGGGAAAATATCCATGCTACTGCGAATTGGCAGCAATTTGGCAGCGTGGTTGCGAAATCCGGCTAGTTTCCCCTCCGTATCTGTACCCGTAGTATGTCCTGCCCATGAATGAGTGATTTTTTCGTAATGGCAATTGCATTGCTTTACATGCATTACAACATAAATATTGAGTCAAATGGTTTGCAGTAATAATTTGATCACGTCCGGAGGTGAATATGAAAACGATTATTTAACTTTCTAGAAAGTGAAGTGAAAGCTGCGCAGCATTTACCAAAAGAAATACGTGACCTTGGCGTCTTGGCGCGCATCAACAATAGAAGAGTTGTGGAATGTGGATCTGTGGGTGGCTGAAGCTAAGGTGCGAGGGTCAGCGTCAGCGTTCTGTTGCGACGCTTTTGTAACTGAGACTCATCTACATAGATGTGTTTGCTATACTTTCTAAACGTCAAACATGTCTCAAAAGAGGAAGAATGTGCAAAGGTCCATATTGGACATGTTTTCGAACAGCAAAAGGTAAGCACATAAAGGGGCTCTCCCCTACATTAATTTCACCTTCCTGAAAAGCTTTCGTCCTCATAGAAGGGCGTTAAGGTTGCGAAATTGTATGGATTTAACCGGTTTTTGCCATTTTCCTGAAACAGAATGATATGGGTAATGGAGTGCATCATGGGCATAGGAACGTTTCAAAAAGTGGAGGACATGGCACACCCGTCCCCCCCGTTCTTACTCATATAGAGTGCATGAGCAGCACAGGTAATCAGGCGCGTATCTATGGTGGGGGGGGGCGAAGCTGGCGACCGCCGTCCCGCTACTCCCGATTTTTAAAGAAAAATCACATGAAAGTGCTATTTTCTCGAAACCTAAGCGTGTTTTATCATAAAACCATCTCCTACATCGCAAGCTGCCCAAATCCGATGAGTTTTTTTTAATTGAAGAACATTTTTGAGATTTCGCCCGCCTCCAAGAAATTCCGCCCTCCCCCAAGAAAAATCCTAGATACGCGCCTGCAGGTAATTATCAGAAATCATTCGCCCCTACGAATGAGCTGAATCGCACCGAGCGTTGATTAATCCAGTTGTCACATCCTCAGGTCACATCCCGATCCCGATCCATCTAATCAAGAGGACGATCCACAAAGTGCCGAGGCTGTCGGTGTCGAACCACCATCAACAGTCCAGGAGTCCGTCACCGAAGATCCAGGGTAAGCTGCGAACACTGCGAAATAATCCCTCGCGGGAAATCCGGAACTATTATTTCATTACTACCCATTAGATGGCCCGCTCATCCAAACCCCTGTTGTGCAGGCTGCACCGCCAGACCCGCCGTGCCCACAGCGCGGCGCCCTGGGCGCCACCTCACAGGGTGCCGCACCTCACCCAGGCTTAAAAGTTAAATTGCGAGTTCCTGTGCATACAATTTCATACGAATGCATAACAATTTGTGCCGTTTCGCGGCGCAAACCCAACCAGCTGTGCTGCTTTCTGAGGCGTCCCGCATCGACAATCCTATTGTGCTGATACATTTTGTGCGGATTGTGCGAAAATATCCATTTCCGCACTCGCACCGCTGGCGACGCGAACAGAACAAGCACGTGTCTTTTTTTCGCGACACCGACAGCCAGTTCCGAGACCCTTCTGCTGTCCTTAAACTTTGTCTGAGATTGGGCCACAAAATGCCTGCAAAATTAAACATTTCTGGGCCGCTTCGCGACACAAACTATAAACCACAACCACACTAACTTTACCATGCTCTGCCCGTTTAGTTCCGGATTTCCGATTGGAACCAAGAAGAAAATTGATAGTCTTGCCATACCAGCTGTACCTACTCGCGCACATGTGTCATGCAAATTGCAAACTAAGCGTTCTTGTGCATCTGTCATCGTTTTGAAACGGTTGCTGAAACGGTCACCCATGAATGGCTTTTTATTGTCGTTATCACGTCCACCACGTCCTTATCCTAATCCTTCTCTCTTCTTCCACAGCCCGTGCGCTCCGTCCACGTCCGAGCCTGTCAAGCCGCGTCAGCCCGCGCCTGAACGTGGGAAGAACTTTCAGTTCTCAAAGTGGAAGAAGACCTACCCGTGGCTGGTCAACCACGATGGCAAGTACGTCACCTGTCGCGAGTGCACCACAGCGCATGGGCTAGGGCTTCTGTCAGGAGAGCCACATCTCGATCTGGCCTTCATCTCGCGGGGGTTCAAATCGTGGAAAAAGGTGCCTGCTGGCTTCTCCCAGCATGCGAGATCACGGTCTCACCTAAGGGCTGTGGAAGCCCTGATCGGACGCGGACGTGAGAACCCTACCCAAGTCCAGGTACTAAGTGGGCATGCGAAGGCGGTGGATGAGGCGCGAACTGCGCTCGATGCTATCTTCGACGCAATCGAGTATCTCGCCCGCCAGTGCCTTCCGCTTCGCAATCGAGATAAGGGCTCCAGCAACCTGCAGGCGCTCCTGACCACGATGGCCAAGAAGAACCCAGCTCTGGAGAAGTGGCTGAGAAGGGACACGCAGATGTACCTCAGTCCGCAAATCCAGAATGAGATACTGGAGCTGATGGCCCACACCATACTGAAACAGACTGCGACGGAGGTCGGTGCTGCTGAGGCGTTCGCCATCATCGTCGACGAGTCGACCGACGTGTCCCGGCAAGAGCAGGTGTCGCTGTGTGCCAGGTTCGTGGATCCAGGCTGTGAGGTCCAGGAAGTGTTCCTCGGCTTTTACAGCACCGACAGCACCACAGCCGACACGCTGGCGAGGCTGATCCTGGACGCTCTCCAGCGCCTCAACCTGCCCATTGAGAAACTCAGGGGTCAGTGCTACGATGGGGCTTCAAACATGGCAGGGCGAATTAGCGGCGTCCAAGTCCGCATCAAGGAGAAGCAGCCGAAGGCGCTGTTCATCCATTGCGCAGCACACCGTCTCAACTTGGCCACCCTGACAGCCGCGACCCCTGCGCTCAGAAACGCGCTCGGAGAGGCGTCGGGACTTATCGAGTTCGTTCGCAGCTCGCCGAAGCGCCTGGCCATGTTCGAGCAGCACCAAGAGGACACGGCCGCCGGACTGACCTCATTCTGCCGCACCCGGTGGACCTGCAACGAGCGGAGCCTGACGTCACTCCTGTCCAACTGGGCTGCCGTGCTGGCTACGCTGCACGCCATCGAGGAAGATCCCACAGCCTCACCCGAGTCGGCCGCCAAGGCCCATGGCTACCGGCGGGCGATGGAAGAGTTTGACTTTTTCTTCATGGCGAGCCTGGGCCTGCGCGTCTACCAGCTGGTCACGCCGGTGATCACAGCGATCCAGAGCAGACAGGAGTCTGTCACCGGCGTCCTCAGCAAGGTCAGACTGATGAGGGAGGCCGTGCTGTCCCAGTGCAGCGAGGCCGTCTGCGACCGGTTCTGGTCCGACGCTGTCGCTAAGGCTGACTCGCTCGGAGTGGATGAGCCGCGCCTGAGACGGCCTGTCAAGAAGCCGCAGCGGCTGAGGGACAACGACGATGAAGAAGCGCCGCCGAAAACACCTAAGGAGCGCTACAGCCGTGAGTACGACGGCGCTCTGCGCAGCCTGGCAGCTTCCATCAAGGACCGGTTCACCAAAGGCGACGACCAGGTTCTGCAAGGGGTAGAGGCAGCCCTGGCTGGAAACCAAGACGAGGGCCGGCGCGCAGCGCGGTTCTACGGTCTAGATGAAGAGCGAGTCGTCCTTCACCTGCGGTTTTTGCACGACGCTGGACGCAGGCCAAAGTCACTGCAAGATGCTGCCGAGATGATTAGTGAGCTGCAGGATCTGGTCCCGGAGGCGGCGCGTCTGGTGCGCCTGGCGCTCACAGCGCCGGCGACGAGCTGCTCCGCGGAGCGCTCTTTCATCCTGATGAGAAGGCTGAAAACCTACATGCGTGCAACAATGGGCCAAGCTCGGTTCAACCACCTCGCTGTGTGCGCGGCGTACGGGCGAGAGCTTGGGGCTCTTGATCGGAAGGAACTCCTGCGAGAGTTCGTTGGCCGCAGCGCTCAGAGGAGGCACGCATTCGGTCTGATCTGAGCAGAGCAGACACTGGATGTGTGACGTGACGCGTGACGCGCCATGCGTGTCGACGTGAGTGATAAGATTGCTCTGTCGTGGGGCGTCAGCGACGTTGGAACGTGTGACGTGTTAAATTGTGATGCACCAATGGGATATAGAAGTGCGCCGTCCTGTCATGAGGCATGACGTAACGTTTCCATGGAAGATCTTCGCCGAAGTGATCAGCTCTAAGTTATGGACAAATAAAGATAAGCCTTTCCGCTAATTTTAAATGTCTAAGTACGCAGTGCACAGCTGGATGAATGGATGTCAAATCTGCCGACAGAGACAGCGGCGGGCTGCAATGTATGTACATATATGGTGTGATTTGGTCCAAATAGGTAGTTACTGCAATCGGGCCATTTCAACTTTACACTCTGGTGGGAAAACCATTCAAGGTAGTCTTTCACACCAAATACTCAAAAACGTTGTCTCTAAACTGTGAAATAGAGAAGGCTCTGGCCTTTTCCAGAAAAGACAGGCGTTCAAAGTATTGGCCCTCTTTCGGCGTACCCTGTAATACCTAGTTCTGTATGTCTGTCCTGGGTCAGGTGAGGTATAAAAAAAAAATGGACGACGTGCCCCCCCCCCCATTGCAAAATGAAAAGTTACACCCCTGTATGTATGCATATATGTATGTATGTATGTATGTAAGTATGTATGTATGTATGCATGTATGTATGTATGTATGTATGTATGCATGTATGTATGTATATATGTATGTATGTGTGTATGTATGTATGTATGTATGTATGTATGTATGTATGTATGTATGTATGTATGTATACAAGTATGTATACAGAGTGTAGTTCAACCTTATGGAGCTAATGTTTCTCTTTTTCATTGAAAGTTGCTAGATGCCCGCACTTGTAGCTACCTTTAACATTGGCTCTGCTTCAGACCACCTTGGCTGCGCTTTCGCATTCTATCATCTCCAATGGTGATGACACTTCAGCGGGTGACAGCGCTACACGATGGCTTCAGTGAAACAATACTCTACCGAAGGCGAAGGAGCGGGTGGCAGGGTTTCCGTCGCGGTCATCCGGACCTCGCACTCCCCTACTTCTGACAGGTGTGGAAGGTAGCATCTGCCCTAGAGTACTGTTAGGAAATCGGCGAATAAAGGACGTCCTGTTCACTCGTATTCCAAAATCACTGATCCTGCCCACGATTAATTCAGAATTGCGACACCCCGATAATCTGCAATTTCCGCGCATTTCCTCCCAGACCATTTCAGTGACTTCGGAACGTGACGTGACGTGACGTGACGTGCCATCCCCCTGTCCTCCCGGCGCCGCTGTACCCTGGGAGACGGTGGCCTCGAACACGTCGATGAGTGTCAGGTTCTGAGCGGTGACGGTGACGGCGCCGGACTGGTCGTGCGAGAAGGGCTTCAGCTGGTGACGCTCGTCACACGTGACGCTGGTCAGCCGACCGCTGTGCACCGTCTGGTGGCACGCGCTGCTGCTCCACACCAGCGGGATGTTCTGCACCGGCTGCCGACACACCACGTGACACGAGACGTTAGGCAGTACGGTACGGTGCAGTACGGTACGGTACGGTACGGTACGGTACGGTACGATACGATACGATACGATACGATACGATACGATACGATACGATACGATACGATACGATACGATACGATACGATACGATACGATACGATACGATACGATACGATACGATACGATACGATACGATACGATACGATACGATACGATACGATACGATACGATACGATACGATACGATACGATACGATACGATACGATACGATACGATACGATACGATACGATACGATACGATACGATACGATACGATATGATATGATATGATATGATATGATATGATATGATATGATATGATATGATATGATATGATATGATATGATATGATATGATATGATATGATACGATATGATATGATATGATATGATACGGTACGGTACGGTACGGTACGGTACGGTACGGTACGGTACGGTACGGTACGGTACGGTACGGTACGATACGATACGATACGATATGATATGATATGATATGATATGATATGATATGATATGATATGATATGATATGATATGATATGATATGATATGATACGATACGATATGATATGATATGATATGATATGATATGATATGATATGATATGATATGATATGATATGATATGATATGATACGATATGATATGATATGATATGATATGATATGATATGATACGGTACGGTACGGTACGGTACGGTACGGTATGACACGGTACGATACGGTACGGTACGGTACGGTATGGTATGATACGGTACGATACGGTACGGTACGGTACGGTACTACTATGCTACAGCACAGTGTAGTACTGTTCTGCAGTACAGTGCAGTACTGTAATACAGTACAGTGCAGTACTGTACACTATAGTACTTTAGCACACTACTGTACACTATGCACAGTACTGTGCACTATAACACACTATAGTACTTTCGGTCCAGTGGAAGACTTGCGCCAGCTTCTGTACACGGCTCATGTGTCAAAATCTAGCGGAGGAGGGATTGCTTGGCCTTCCTGCAAATTGTTCCAACGCTTGACTCCTGCACTGGGAGTAAAAGACGCTGCAAAAGGTGTTGCACCATAATCCCACTCTGCAATTCATTCTAATGTTAGAACAATGAACAAGGGCCAGGACAGCCGGGCCAAGACAGCCGAAGCCATGACAACGAAGACCAGAACAGCCAGGCCAAGACAACAGACCAGGAGAGCTGGGCCAAGGCAGCCGGGCCAGGATAGCCGAGGCCATGAGAATAGGGCCAGGACAGCCGATACCAGGACAGCCGAGACCAGGACAGCCGAGACCAGGACAGCCGAGGCCAGGACAGTCGAAGCCATGACAACAGAGAACAGGACAGCCGAGACCAGGACAGCCGAGACCAGGACAGCCGAGACCAGGACAGCCAAGGCAGGACAGTCGAAGCCTGACAACAGAGAACAGGACAGCCGAGACCAGGATAGCCGAGACCAGGACAGCCAAGGCCAGGACAGTCGAAGCCATGACAACAGAGAACAGGACAGCCGAGACCAGGACAGCCGAGACCAGGACAGCCGAGGCCAGGACAGCCGAGGCCAGGACAGTCGAAGCCATGACAACAGAGAACAGGACAGCCGAGACCAGGACAGCCGAGACCAGGATAGCCGAGACCAGGACAGCCGAGGCCAGGACAGTCGAAGCCATGACAACAGAGAACAGGACAGCCGATGCCAGGACAGCCGAGACCAGGATAGCCGAGACCAGGATAGCCGAGACCAGGACAGCCGAGACCATGATAGCAGAGACCAGGACAACAGAGATCAGGATAGCCGAGGTCAGCACTCACCGATTTGATGTTGTAGCTGACTCCCTGGATGTGCGATGTGTGAGCGAAGCGAGCCACACAGGCGTTCAGATCACGCTCTTTGCTGATGACCAGACCTCTCTCGTCCACACCCTCCACTCGGTATGTGGTCGGACAGTCCCCAGTGACGTCACGCTGTGGGTAGGGCAGTCCCCAGTGACGTTGCAATGGGGATCAGTCTTCAGTCCAGTGAAAGTTCGGTCAACAATCATGTCATATAAATGACAGATTAATTAAAGCCAACTTCAGCTATGTTGTTTTACTGCAGCACAGTAGCAGCTGGATTAAAGAAGAGCCAATCGAATTTAAATCCAGCTTAAAATCCGCACATTTCAAACAAAAGATAAAATTGGCCTGGCCAGTGATCGTGATAATATTCCTCTACGCCTGATGTTCAGCATATCAGCTTGGGAAATTAAGAACAAAATATGCATCAACGAACTACACCAATTCTTGAACACATGTCATTGGTTTTTCGGTGAGCAACCGGCTTGCCTGTCTCTTCAGCTCACCGGAGCGGTGTACTTTCCCAGCTCACCTCGACGTCCATGAAGTTGAGATCAAATCTGTCCTGTGAGTTCTGGAGAGCTGATGCGATGCCCTTTTTGATGTTAACTGACCAGGTTGGGTCGCCCTCCTCCGGACACACCGAGTCGATGACACCATCCTGGAAGCCGAACCTGCCGACCGCCAGCCGCTCTCCAGCTCAGCAGACCACAGCCACACACACACGAGCGCCAGCACTCAGCAACGCTCTCAGCACTTGCGCTACGTGGGCTCCGGGGATACTAATTCAAAGACCCGGTATAAAGCACATGTTGTGAGCAGAAGTATCGTCGGAAACTAGCAAGCTCTCGAGTGTGATGAAGTGTGATACTGTCTTTTTCAATCACTTTTGGTGACAGATGAGAAGCTTCGACGGAAGACTTTTTCGGTACATGATTGGCTTCCGCTGCGTTTGGTACAAGCAGTCATTATTGGCGCCAATTGAACTCAACACGGCTCCCAGCAGCAACTGTGGGCGTCATGGTTCCAGTTTGGCGCGCACTCGCTGTTTCGTGTTGTTTGTCCACACACTGGGCGCGGTGCACATTGGACGGCATCATATGGTGCACGTCTCACCTGAGCTTGAAGCTCTCCAGTGGCGATGTGAAGGCGTCGCTCTGGATGTCCTTGTCAGTCAGCGATCCCTGGTCCACCGCCACTGTGTGGAGTCGAACATCCTCGATCTGCGACAGCGATGCAGGGCTGTTGCCATGCACACGACAGCGATGGAGTGCTGTTGCCATGCACACGACAGCGATGGAACGCTGTTGCCATACGCATGGTAGCGATGGAGCGCTGTTGCCAAGCCCACGCAGGGATACTCCAACATCCTAGCTGGGATATCTCTTCTTGTAGTCCCGATTATCATCGAAGTTAAGTTTAAGCACGCTTCCCTGCTTATTTCCCAATGTTTCACATATGCCTTTTATCCAACGGTGCGTTTCCACATTTGAACAATGGCTGATAGTGATTCTCCATGCCCGCAACTCTACCTGACTACAGATGTCACGTGCCAGTGCCACTGCCTGACTACAGATGCCGCGTTTCGGTACCACTTCCTCAGAATACCACTAATTACAGATACTGCGTCTCAGTACCACTGCCTGATTACAGATGTCGCGTCTCAATACCACTTCCTGACTACAGACGGAGTATCTCAGCACCATCGCCTGACTACAGATGCCGCGTCTCAGCACCATCGCCTGACTACAGACAGTATCAGTACCATCATCTGACTACAGATGGAGTATCGCAGTGCCATCACCCGACTACAGACAACGCGTCTCAGTACCATGATCTGACTACAGACGCCGCGCCTCAGTACCATCATCTGACTACAGACGTCAAGCCTCAGTACCATCATCTTACTACAGACGTCACGCCTCAGTACCATCGCCTGACTACAGATGCCGCGTCTCAGTACCATCACCTGATTACAGACAGTATCAGTACCATCATCTGACTACAGATGGAGTATCGCAGTGCCATCACCCGACTACAGACGAGCGTTCGTACCATCGCCTGACTACAGATGCCGCGTTCAGTACCATCCTGACTACAGACAGTATCAGTACCATCATCTGACTACAGATGGAGTATCGCAGTGCCATCACCCGACTCAGACGACGCGTCTCAGTACCATGATCTGACTACAGACGCCGCGCCTCAGTACCATCATCTGACTACAGACGTCAAGCCTCAGTACCATCATCTTACTACAGACGTCACGCCTCAGTACCATCGCCTGACTACAGATGCCGCGTCTCAGTACCATCACCTGATTACAGACAGTATCAGTACCATCATCTGACTACAGATGGAGTATCGCAGTGCCATCACCCGACTACAGACGACGCGTCTCAGTACCATCGCCTGACTACAGATGCCGCGTCCCAGTACCATCGCCTGACTACAGACAGTATCAGTACCATCATCTGACTACAGATGGAGTATCGCAGTGCCATCACCCGACTACAGACGACGCGTCTCAGTACCATCGCCTGACTACAGATGCCGCGTCTCAGTACCATCGCCTGACTACAGACAGTATCAGTACCATCATCTGACTACAGATGGAGTATCGCAGTGCCATCACCCGACTACAGACAACGCGTCTCAGTACCATGATCTGACTACAGACGCCGCGCCTCAGTACCATCATCTGACTACAGACGTCAAGCCTCAGTACCATCATCTTACTACAGACGTCACGCCTCAGTACCATCGCCTGACTACAGATGCCGCGTCTCAGTACCATCACCTGATTACAGACAGTATCAGTACCATCATCTGACTACAGATGGAGTATCGCAGTGCCATCACCCGACTACAGACGACGCGTCTCAGTACCATGATCTGACTACAGACGCCGCGCCTCAGTACCATCATCTGACTACAGACGTCAAGCCTCAGTACCATCATCTTACTACAGACATCACGCCTCAGTACCATCGTCTGACTACAGACGTCACGTATCAGTACCATCACCTGACTACAGACGGAGTATCTCAGTACCATCATCTGACTACAGACGTCACGCCTCAGTACCATCAGCTGACTACAGACGTCACGCCTCAGTGCCATCATCTGACTACAGACGTCACGCCTCAGTACCATCATCTGACTACAAACGTCACGTATCAGTAACCATCGTCTGACTACAGACGGAGTATCTCAGTACCATCATCTGACTACAGACGTCACGCATCAGTACCATCATCTGACTACAGACGTCACGCATCAGTACCATCACCTGACTACAGACGGAGTATCTCAGTGCCATCATCTGACTACAGACGTCACGTATCAGTACCATCATCTGACTACAGACGTCACGCATCAGTACCATCATCTGACTACAAACGTCACGTATCAGTACCATCACCTGACTACAGACGGAGTATCTCAGTGCCATCATCTGACTACATACGTCACGCCTCAGTACCATCATCTGACTACAGACGTCACGCATCAGTACCATCACCTGACTACAGACGGAGTATCTCAGTGCCATCATCTGACTACAGACGTCACGTATCAGTACCATCACCTGACTACAGACGGAGGATCTCAGTGCCATCATCTGACTACAGACGCCGCGTCTCAGTACCATTACCTGACTACAGACAGGGTATTTCAGTACTATCACCCGACTACAGACGCCGCGTTTCAGTACCATCGCCTGACTACAGACAGCGTATTTCACCACCATCATCCGACTACAAATGGCGCATCTCTGTACCACTGCACACTGACCGTGAGGGAGTGTTCGCACGGCGTGATGACGTGCAGAGTGACGTCACACTGCAGGGTGAGCGTCGTGCTGCGGCTGCTCACTCCCAGCACGGAACTGGCCGTGTTTGCCTCGTACCGGTAGTGGTACGCTTCACCCGGCTTGTACTGGAACTTGGTTGGCTCTGAAAGTCACACACGTGAATCACAATCTAATCGGTTTTGATGCATGCTATTTGCAAGGTAATCTGACGCTCCTGGCCGAGCATTGGCGTCCGTGCTAGTGCAATATATGTTGCGTGAACTAAAGTACTCTAATTCTGATGTGCAAGCTGATTAAAAATCCATTGATTTTTAGATGAATTGCATGAGTCCTGACTTTAGAATTTGATGTCTTGCAACTCCTATGTATCTAGAGAATCTAGGTGAAATGCATTAATTTAAAACACGTAGGAATATGCAATTTTGAGTCACACTGATTCCTGGATTTTGTTTCCCTTCGCACCAGCTGATTTCTTCCGCATAAATAGTATAAAAAACAGTGAGGTGAGGTTTCATACCACCAAGGGCTTTCCAAAAGTGTTTGATGATCCACGCTATGAAATTCTACGTTAAAATAAATCACAGTAGCCGAGATTACATACCCTGCACCTGTGTTATTCGAAATTCAGCTGACTCAAGTCCAGCATAACGATTTCTGTAGTGTGAATTTCTATAGGCAAATTGAATGTTCAAATTGAGTTTCTGACAATATGCCATTATCCAGTAAATATTTTACTAATTGATTGCACACAATCTTCTATACAATTTTAGAGAGTACAGACAAAAGCGAAATAGGCCGAAAGTTACTTGGATTTGTGTGCTCATCAAACATGATCCATTAATTTACAGTGGTTAGCTGTGGTCGTCTTAGTACAGCAAAACATAGTCGTACGGCAATTATTAGTACGCCATCCAAACTCAGGAAAAAGATGTGTGGGTTAAGTTAATTAGCAGTACATTACGGTGAGGTAGTGGTTACCTAGTTACCCGTAGCAACCACCCAAAGTGTCTTACCTCTACATCTCCGTGTTGAACACGTGTTTGTAACTGGTATGAATGGATCTGGAACAAAAAATGCATGCAGTTATACAGTTGCTAGCGTAAGTCATTTCGCCGCGTCCGAGGGGATGAGTTATCAGCTGAAATAGAATGAAAGCAGTTACTTACCCGATATGATTAACACTCTCATTTCGTCATGGCTCGGCTCGGTATAGTGTGTGACCTGGTAGTCAAATGACCTGACCCACCCTCAGCGGAAGTGATGTCGGAGTCGTGACAAGTGACCTGTGACAAGTGACAAGTGACCTGACCCACCCTCAGCGGAAGTGATGTCGGAGTCGCGAATTCTGAGCGCGCATCTCTGCGAATATTATCGGGGTAAGCACACATCACATGAGAACAAGACAAGCCTTGGTTTGGTGGTAATGTGCCTGATCAGCATTCATCAACGTTCCGCTGGGTGAGGCCCCACGTTTTTGTTCGAAGTTCAGCCTCCGACTCCATCAACACAGTGCCAATTCATCACGGTATTTTACGGTAATTAATATTCTTAGCGTACTCCAACGAGGCATTTGTTGGAAATAGGCGTTAGATGCCAAGCCCCAGATTTTCTTATCGACGCTATATATGAATATGTATATGTATATATATATATATATATATATATATATATATATATATATATATAGCATACAAACCATGAGTGAGTCTGGGGGAGGGTAATGTGTGTGTGCGAGAAAGCGTGTGTGTGAGAAAGCGAAGATGAGCCTCAGATTTATAGCCAGTATATGCAATATTTTGCATGAACCTGCATACAGCTTGGAGCACAGCTAATGGAAATATATTATTTTATTGTTCTCTTAAATGTTCATCAACTTCCCACATAGAAAGTTTGTGTAGCGCCATAATAACCGCAGCTGACAAATGCGGTAAAGTTGCGATGACTGAAGATGAGTGCACATACGTAGATATATATATATATTTTATATATATATATATATATATATATATATATATAATGTGCATAATATGCATATGTGTGCATAATATGCATATGTGTGCATATGCATACATGCACATGTATGTGTATATATATAAGTGTTTTTACCTAGATTGGTTTTTCAGCCTCGAATGCATATTCGGTATGTTCCTCCTATCCATCACTATTCCCAAGCACCTTATTGTTTCATACACAGTGCATCGAAAAAAACATTTTAAGAAGCTGAAGGAAACCAAATCAACGAACGTCACACCGAAATTACATGAGGTTTTCGAGAACATCGTAAATGCATTATTTCCTGGAATAGTTTGGACGTGGCTGGAATGTTTTTTCCCACGATAAGCTCTTTGCCGCGCAATATGTTGCAACTACCGTGAGGATGAAACTCGACCCCAGAAAGCGTGATACATACATACATATATATATATATATATATATATATATATATATATATATATATATATATATATATATATATATATATATATTATATATATTATATATATATATATATATATATATATATATATATATATATATATATAGCATACAAACCATGAGCAGAACGAAACAAAATATTTGATTACTTAGCTAAATATGCCCCCTTAGTTCTTTTTCGCTACTTAAGATTCCAACCTAACAGCAAAGATTACGGAGAAGCGAAAGTGGTAGGCACGCATATTCACAAATGTTGGGATTCCCACGATGCATTTAAATTATCCCCATCAAAAACACTTTTCCTACAATCAAGGCGTCCCAAAACATTACCAAACATCATTTTCGACTTTGTCAGCCGGCTCCAAAGCCATCGATGAATCGCTGGGTCTGCTGGAGCCAACTTCGTCGGTCGAAAAGTACACATTCGCACGTGCTGCCACGCCAACCAAGCTAACTTGGGAAAGATTTTACAGGTAGATTAGTTAACTTTGGGTTAACTCAGTTCAAACTCGATTGGGAGCGTGGTGGTCTGGGTCGATTTTGAACACACCAACGTTTTGTGGGTTGGTGTGCATCTAGTTCCAATTACATTTCCAGAGTGCTCTGCGAACCTTGTGAAAAGGCTTACGTGTGTGGGTATGCTTTTTCGGGACTGTGTGCGTGCGTGCGTACTTTCGTAGCCGACTACTAGAGCATCGAAGGTTCTGTGTGCTCGCCTAGCTATCTGTTTATCCAACTCATGAAATAAGCATTTCTGTTCGTAGTCATGTTCGTGACCCTGGACTAGATAAGCTTGTTTATGTCTTGTCGAGATTCTTCTTTGCTTTAGGTGCACCGTACGGATCCATTCTCAGCTGGTTTGATTTTAGTTAATTCCTTATTTGGGCTTCAGAGCGGCGGTGGTTTGGTTCTAACTGTGGCTGCCATTACCGACCGTGATGATTTGTGCATCATGCAACATCATGGCTTATGCATTCCGAACAATTGCATGAAGACATGCTTCAACAGCTCATTCCTAACAGTTTGGTTTAAACCAAGGGCACGAGGTCACATTGATGCTAGGTCAGTTAAGATGCCCTTGCAGCCAGGCTCGTAACCGATTTTGGTTCGAAGTGTTCAGACGACGTGCGTATTTGTCAACAGGGATGCAGCCAAGGGACGGAGGGTCGGCCGCTCCCTTCCTACGAGCTCTTGCGAACGTCTACGGACCCTTAGTCTACTGGCCCTTGGGAACGTCAACAGGCCTTTGCGAACGTCCTCGGACCCCGACAAACCTCTATAGGTCCTTCAAACGTTTATGGTGCTTACAGACTCCTTCGAGCCCATATGAACATCAGCGGACCCTCACAAGCGTCTAAGGACCCTTGCGGGCGTCTACGGGTTCTTACGAACGTCTACAAGCCCCTGCGAACGTCTACGAGCCATTACGAATACTTGCGGGCCCTTACGAATGCGTGCGGGCTCTTTACGAGAGTCCGCGGACCCTTACAGGCGTTTACTTACCCGTTACTCAATTCAGATACTGAACCCGTGGATTCAGTATCTGAATACTGAATCGACGTCCTTTCCAAATGAAGTTTTGATATCATGCATCTATATGCACGCTTGGGTGGTCTGAATTCCTGGTTTATAGTAGTGTCATGTTTACATTCAATTGGAGGAAATAGGAAATCCGACGATCTGGGCCCCCAATGAGGATCTACACAAGATCCTTTTTGGGACGGGTCCTTGTCGAAAAAAATGGCCGAAATCCTGGGATTTAAAATATGTATGAGTGTAGTCCGGGCCTCCATCGCAAAATCCGCCTCATCCTTGAACAGTTCATGGCTATGTCCATGTCCCCATTGATGGAAAATATAACTTGTCCGAGGTGCTTTAGCACCCATAATATTTGCACTAATGTGGACACTAAGTTTGCACCTAATGAGTCAGCAGAGTTGTATTTATCATGTTTGCACTTAGTATTGAAATTAATATAATCCCTGACGAATCAGCAGCGGTGTATTTCTGTCACAAATTCGTTGTGGTTATGCACGGTATTTTTCCATTACATTCTTAACACCTCTCCCATCTCCATAATGCTCAGTTGTATTTATTACTTGATCGGGCCCGCTTCGCCTTCACTTTCTCAGAAGAGCATCGAGCATTTTTGTAATGCCGGGATATAGGTACAATATCAAAGTTTCTCCAAAACACTAGCAGCAGAACACACATTCGAGATATCTACAGCGCAGTTCAAGGGCTTTGGCTGCTTAGTGGTTCCTTCAGTCGTGAATATTGCCTTTGTTGCCTACCCCAAAAAGAAAATTGTCAAATAACAAAAGTTGACAAACGCAATGTACATTTTTGGGTGCGTACAAGCAGTTTGTGAATAGAGAGCGTGCTAATTTATGAGAGCGGGCTAAATCATGTGACACCGCTCCCGCCCGAGAGCGGGAAGTCATGTGACACCTCTCCCACCCGGGAGCGGGCTAAGTCATGTGACACCTCTCCCGCCCTGGAGCGGGCTAAGTCATGTGACACCTCTCCCACCCGGGAGCGGGCTAAGTCATGTGACACCTCTCCCGCCCGGGAGCGGGCTAAGTCATGTGACACCGCTCCCGCCCGAGAGCGGGAAGTCATGTGACACCTCTCCCACCCGGGAGCGGGCTAAGTCATGTGACACCTCTCCCGCCCGGGAGCGGGAAGTCATGTGACACCTCTCCCACCCTGGAGCGGGCTAAGTCATGTGACACCTCTCCCGCCCGGGAGCGGGCTAAGTCATGTGACATCTCTCCCGCCCGGGAGCGGGAAGTCATGTGACACCTCTCCCACCCTGGAGCGGGCTAAGTCATGTGACACCTCTCCCGCCCGGGAGCGGGCTAAGTCATGTGACACCTCTCCCGCCCGGGAGCGGGAAGTCATGTGACACCTCTCCCACCCTGGAGCGGGCTAAGTCATGTGACACCTCTCCCGCCCGGGGAGCGGGAAGTCATGTGACACCTCTCCCACCCTGGAGCGGGCTAAGTCATGTGACACCTCTCCCGCCCGGGAGCGGGCTAAGTCATGTGACACCTCTCCCGCCCGGGAGCGGGAAGTCATGTGACACCTCTCCCACCCTGGAGCGGGCTAAGTCATGGGACACCTCTCCCGCCCGGGAGCGGGAAGTCATGTGACACCTCTCCCACCCGGGAGCGGGCTAAGTCATGTGACACCTCTGCCGCCCGGGAGCGGGCTAAATCATGTGACACCGCTCCCGCCCGAGAGCGGGAAGTCATGTGACACCTCTCCCACCCGGGGAGCGGGCTAAGTCATGTGACACCTCTCCCGCCCGGGAGCGGGAAGTCATGTGACACCTCTCCCACCCGGGAGCGGGCTAAGTCATGTGACACCTCTCCCGCCCGGGAGCGGGCTAAGTCATGTGACACCTCTCCCACCCGGGAGCGGGCTAAGTCATGTGACACCTCTGACACACATGCCACAAAGCTACACAAAGTAGCCACAGACTCACCCTGTGATGGCCACGCACTGGTGTGTAGCCAACGAAACTCTGCTATGCCGTTCAGATGGGACAGTTTATGTATGTTGACAGCGAAGCTGTAGGCTCGTATGCCATCCACGGACCAGATGCTGACCACACCACCTATATTCTGACTACTTGGTTGGTATGCTGACCACCTGAGCCGCATGCTCGGCAAATCTGTCCTGGTATGCTGCCGCTAGACTGCAGCCGGCGATTTAGGTGACGGTGAGCCTCGACCACAGTGCACAATAATCAGACACAGCTGCATCAGTGGCTCAGGTTATCACGGCGATTTAAATGAGTCACGCCGATGACGTGCGGAGGAGCCCTTGGTCAATACGACACAAGCATAAGCAAATGCATCGAGGCGCTTTCTGGGGTCGAGTTTGATCCTCACGGTAGTCGCAACATATTGCGCGGCAAAGAGCTTATCGTGGGAAAGAACATTTCAGCCACGCCCAAACTATTCCAGGAAATAATGCATTTACGATGTTCTCGAAAACCTCATGCATTTTCGGTGTGACGTTCGTTGATTTGGTTTCCTTCAGCTTCTTAAAATGTTTTTTTTTTCATGCACTGTGTGGATGAAACAATAAGGTGCTTGGGAATAGTGATGGATAGGAGGAACATACCGAATAGGCATTCGAGGCTGAAAAACAAATCTAGGTAAAAACACTTATATATATACATACATGTGCATGTATGCATATGCATACATATGCATATTATGCATATTATATATATATATATATATATATATATATATATATATATATATATACGAATGTGCACTCATCTTCAGTCACCGCAATTTTACCGCATTTGTCAGTTGCGGTTATTATGGCGCTACACAAACTTTCTATGTGGCAAGTTGATGAACATTTCAGACAACAATAAAGTAATATATTTCCATTATCTGTGCTCCAAGCTGTATGCAGGTTTATGCAAAATATTGCATATACTGGCTATAAATCTGAGGCTCATCCACATACACATACACGCCTTCTCGCACACACACACACACACACACACACACGCATTACCCCCCCCCCACACACACATAAGATGAGCTAACAGTTCTTCCAATCGGGTTGGATTGCAATAGTCGGCTGTTCATTGGATATAAACCAATGTTGTTCTAGAAATACCGATCGGGGCACTTGTCCAAGGGTGACATTTCTCGTAGGTTGTGCTACTGATCGGGACAAAAAGAGTTGTGTGTGTGTGTGTGTGTGTGTGTGTGTGTGTGTGTGTGAGAGAGAGAGAGGGAGAGAAGCTATGACATGGCATGGGTGTCTCCAAATGACGGTGAAGGGTCAGAGCAGCACGTCTCCTAAACGTGAAATTTAGCATTACACAAATGGCGTTGCTTTCAGGAATTAGGCCTATGGCCTTCTAGTTGTCCCTGTCGAAAATCCATGCCAACACGAATGGCACTATGTTCTGAGATCTTCTGTGCCATGTACGACACCATGTCGTACATTCCATGTACTCCATTCTGTCCCATGTACATTATATTCCTTGCCAACACCATGTACGTTCCATGTACTCCAATACGACTAAATTCAACATTTACCTCACGACGTTGATTGCAAAGACGCAGCTTCAAATGCTCCTCCCCACCACCACCCTTGCTGCGCCTCTGATTGGCGGACGGCCAAGCTTTTCGTGGTGGTGGTGGTGGTAGGGGGGCATAGGAACATTGGGGTCTAGTGACCTTGGCATATGCCTCTGGATCCTGACTCGTGTGATTCGTTGATTATGGAGACAACCAACCATGGTTCGAATCATAAATTGGCGTGTACTGCCCTGTTGTTTGGACTTTGGAACTGCGACCGTGCCGGCGACTTGTGTTTGTGTGATGGTTCAGCAGGACCTCAGCAGTATTTGTTTAGGTATGCGACTCTGCGACTGACCGATGTGCGGATTATCTCTTCAACACAACCCCACACTACGCAGCCTGATGGTAATTACCCGCCTGCAGCCAACACCATCGGGGAAACACGCGTGAACGAGGGAAGTGTAGCAGTGATGGGCCTTCCGGCTATGAAGGGAAAACCTTGTTTTGTCAGTTAGTTTGAAGCTAGAGAGACTTTCTCGATATCGTCGGGTCAAAGAAAAAAAAGTTCAGGAAATTTTGATAGCGACTTGCATGGGAAAGGCGGGAAAATATACTCATATACCCATGGGTTTGGTTCTGGCTTTAAACATGCACACACTTTTCTCACATCTCCATGAAAGCAAACACTGTGCAGTTAGAACGTAGCATTCAGCATTAGCATAGAACGTAGCATCAGTGAAAACTCCACGCAGGCGTTTTGTGCACTCGCCACGCATGTTTTCGTGATATTCTCGAGTAGCGTGGATGTAACGGCGGCGCAACAGGCAGTCACTGATTACGAAGGTGAACGAACCCGCGACATAAAGAAGTGCATCACTGTACGAGCGATTAATATTGCACCGAGCTATCGCACTTTGTTTTCCCATTGATTGTTTTGTTTTATTTTCTGAGCTTCAAAAATAACTGTGCAAACGTCCAAAACGTTCTACCAATAGGGATTTTCTTTTTTTTCTGACGTGGAATAATCATTGAAATGGTTATGTACTTGCCTTGCATTAGAGCAAGCCATTTGAAGCCAAACGCTATCATCCGCTCCGCTGTCGTAAGCCACATACATACATATAGGTTATTTCGCACTAGGTAGGCATGGACCGATCCAATTTGGTCAAAACGGATTGTTTCTCTATAGATTGCGCTTGGTTTTTTCTTCGGGTTTTTCAAGTAGCTTGGTTTTTCCCTTCCCACGTTTTTCCAAGCTCTAACTTAAACATACACCTACACATCCAAGGTCGGGCCTGACGCCCACGGCTCGCCCTGGGCGCCGGGCTTCCGCTTCGTTCCAGGTCGCAGGTGGCCAGCGGAGCCTGTCCGGAGGCTATGAAGCTGTCCATCTTTCAAGTGTTCTACTGTCTGTTATGTATGTATGTATGTATGTGTGCCTGTGTGCAATGTATGTGTATGTAATGTATGCCCGTATGTGTACCTATATGCAACGGCCCCTTACGCCACGTTCTTTGTTTGCCGGCGTCTTTCATCTTTTCTCTCTTGCCTGTTTAGTACCGCCGGATGCCACATAAGCCGGTTTAACGTAGCCCTTTCATTAAGGTAACAATCTCTAGCGGATGGCACTTTGTCACTGCTGAAGCCCCTCCCCCCCCCACAAAAAAAAAAATACTGGCCTTGCTGCCCCTATGCTCGAGCCTTTGTAAATGCTGCGTGCACTTTTGTAGAGACAAGGAAGCTCTCATTACCCTTCAAAGTGCTTAGGCCACATTTGAAGCTGCGTCTTTGCAATCAACGTTGTGTGGTAAATGTTGAATTGAGTCGTATATGAGTGTGGTTCATGCAACAGAAGATCTCACAGAGCATAGTGCCATTGGTGTTGCCATGGATTTTCCACCGGGAAATCTAGAGGGCCACTGGCCTACTAACTCAATGGAACGTCATATGTGTAATGCTAAACTCTACGACGTTTGGAAGACGTGCCGTTTTGATCCCTCGCCGTCATCTGGAGACGCCAGTACCATGTGCATAGCTTCCGCTGCTGTGAAGCAGCATCACGACAGACATGCACTGTCACTTACTCTGGCACAGTGCGAAGTGGGCGACCAGCAGCAGCAGGAGGAGGCGCAGTGGTGCCGCCGGCGCCATGGCGGTGAGCGGCCGCTGACGCTGACGGTAGCGGGTACCGTCGACACAGCGGAGCACGCCGACAGAGGCAGCCGAACGCCGCCGGTGGTGTGACCAGAGAGCAGAGTCGGCACTTGTCGCCAGTCGCTCAGCGTCACCGATAACGTACACAGGCGCACGGGCGCCACGAGCGGGCGAGTCCCGCCTGCGCGTCGGACGAGTGGCGGCGGCTCGTGCGGCTCGTGCGGCTCGTGCGGCTCGTGCGGCCCGCCGCGCCGCCGGCGCGTCGCTCAATCTGCACTAATCCGGCGTGAATTGCAGTTGATGGAGTCGGCCGCTGCAGGCGTCGGGACGGTCGGCGATGCCGCCGCGGCGATGCTGGAGTGCCGGTGCGCTGGGCCGTCGAGACCGGCTCCGGCACTGGCTGGGCCCGCCTCTGCCGTCTCGTCGGTCACTTCGCCACATGTGGTTCGGTGGGGGTCAAGGGGCACAAACGAGGGAGGTGCGGAGGGGGACCGGCTGGCGGCTGCGCACCCGGATGCGGCTCCAGAAGACCGCTGGCATTATGTGAGGGTCGGGAATGGAGGTCCTGGAACGCCCCAGACGACACACCAGGCGACACATACGCCCATATACACCCGCTGACAGCTACAGTGAGCAAGTCTTCGGCCACGAAAACCAGGTGGGGATTTCCCAGCTAGATGGTATTTGGACGCTATTCGGAGGTTTAAAGCTCACTCCAACGTGTGAGCTCATTTTCAATCCAGCCTTCGCAGTTGCTCGCCCATTTGCTCCACCATTTTGAGTGTGGAACTGGGAGATGAAGTTGTTCTGGGATTTGTGACCATACTGTGATGCTATGCATAATTATACCGACCCCACACATAGGCAATTATATATACCGACCCCTGGTCATCAGAGGCAGGTGGGAAACGCCCCGTCGGCCCTGACGTCACCACTGGCAAGTGACAGCGCGCTGTCATATGCCCTGACCGGTGACACACCCTGAGTGGATCTCCCGACAAAAAGAGTCAGGTGATGTCACCGTGCTATCGCATGAAGTTTATGTACGTTTCGTGGATGTTTGCAGAATTCGCTGTACTACGGATACTGTCCCCAAAATAACGGACAATTCATGGTTGCATGTGCTTCCGCGCAAAGCTGTTTCGCCAATGACCGCCCCAGGGTCACTTCAGGGCATTTCACTTGTATGCTTTTGTCAACAAAATCCGGACGACATTTTGCCATCTGATGATTTGCCAAAGAGTTTCTATACGGTTTGAGGATGAAGTCAGGTACCCTTTTACCCTTACGTAATTCATAGCATTCTTCTAAAATATTGTAAACAAGTCATAGGATATCACGCATGGTGTGAATTGCTTTGACCCGACCTCACCCATTAACCATGCACGTTATCATGTCATATGACATGCCCCTAGATTCACAGGTGTCTCACCTACCTTCTGGCTTCATGGCATCTCGATATAGAATATATGGTGTCCTGCGTGATCAAAGTTGATGATACCCACTTCGAAAAGAACTCTGACGTTCGGCCTGCGCAGACTGGTTGACCAAAGGATAAAATTGGGTAGCATTTTATTTCCATTGTAGCAAGTCACACACTGGTGTCTGTCACGCGGCTATATCGTAATTAGGCGATAAATGGCAGCTACCACCTTCCATTGACAAGGGTTGACAACATGCGATCGGTAAGCAAGGGTTAAACCGAGCGGTTTCCATGCGAATAGATGGGAATCTTCTCCCAGGGAACACCGCTTGAAATTCGGAGATGCTCCACATTGTCCTTGTTTTAGTTAATACAACGAGTGCGTGTATAACCAGTATAGCCAAACCAGTATAAGGCGCTAATAACCAGAATGAGCGCTGGACGAGCGAGGGCAAGGGGCGGGCTATGGGGCTCCTCTACTACAGGCGCAGGATAGGGCACCACACCGAAAGCAGCGAATTTGTGTGTCGACCGCAACTGCACTGTCGTACTGGTCCGTGAAGACAGGCACCTCACTGCGTCGCATTTTCTAGGAAGAGCAGGGATTTCAGCCGGACGCCTATGCAGACGTCGCACTACGCTCACATCTGGTAAGTGCTCGAGTACTGCAGTACTATCTCAGCACGGGCAGTCAAAGTTCACATGGATATAGTTCAGGTAGTGCAACACAAATTCCTGATGTGGCAGAACGCAACTCTCCATCACAAGCTGCTTCGCAATCCCTATCGTACGCAAACTTGCTGCATCATTTTAAATTGCATACGTAAAAGGCACGTAGGGGCAACATGACATCATGTTCATAATCAATGTGTATCATGATAGGATTAACTCGCCATTCTTGCTAACTTCATTATCATTGCTAACGCTGGTGCGAACCGTTCACCAGCTGTCCCTCTTCTACTTGCATTATGCACGCGTAAGCACTTTAAGGACTAAGGGATGGCCTATTTGTAAGAATGCTTAGAGCGACAAACGAAAATCTCAGGACAAGCCTGGGTGTTAGTTCTTCCCAATCTCTTTCTGTTCGTTCTGATCAAGTGTGACGAATATGTGCTTCCTCGCCAGTAATATTGACAACCATGATTCAGTGTATTAAAACAAAATATGTATGCGATTATGCATGATGTATTAATGCATGAATAACAAATAACAAATACAAATCAAACTAATCAGGGCTTGAGACGCCCAAACGAAAAGTAATCGGGAATTCAAAAGCGTGTAGGTTGGACCGGGTCGTTCAAATGCACTTCCGTCGCATACAGACGGAATTCGACTCACTCACGCTTTGCTCTTGCTCGTAACAGTGCTCGTCACAGTGCTCGTAACAGTGCACACTGAGACGTGTGAATTCCGAAGCCCACCGGCGAAACAGTGTGGGCGGCGCCATTAGTCGCGATCGTGCATAAAGTGCGTCGAGAACCACCCGATTAACAAACAAGATATGTATGAAATGGCCAGTGGATTGGTGCGTCCAGAGATGGAAATGGTGCGTGGATTAGGAGTGTTTGTAGGTCCTAATGTCATATGGTGTGCATCCATGCATTATATTAAGTATAGAAAATGTATGAGGGTAGTGGTAAAGACAGGTGGCGGCTGATCGGCAGTGGACGGACAGGAGGGGCAGTGGAGAAGAACTGGACACAATATAATATGGAATGCAGCATGGGCTCGCGGTCAGGAATAATAATAAAAAAGATCAGTTACTATGATCCGTCATGTAGGTCCCTCGGGTCGATGTGGCCGATGCAAGCTGTCAATCACACGATCCGAGAGCACGCGTGTTGAAAACTAGGCGTGTAACATCAGTCATATAGGTCGTTCAGGTCAATGTGGTCGTTGCAGGATTGCATTCACACAATCCGAGAGCACGCGTGTTGAAAACTATGCGTGAAACATCCGTCATGTAGGTTCCTTGGGTCGATGTGGTCGTTGCAAGATGGAAGTCACTTGATCCGAGAGCCGAGTGTTGGAACCTGTGCGTGCAACAATCCCTGTCTTCCCGTTTCCGTCCAATGCACTCGAGCTTTACACTATCTGGACTAAAACATTAACATTATAGCCAAGCGACCTACCGTCGTGTATACTATAGTTTCAAAACCCAAACTTTAAGGGAATGGAAGGGATGCGCTCAAGCTTGGTGTTCAGAGGCGTAGCTTGGTTCATGTGACGAACGTACATACGAAACATCATCAAAGTAAAATATCGTTGGCCGGTTAACGGCCGCAGCCAGGCGACCCTCCGTGGAGATCAGCGTACATCGAGGATGACGTCAGAAATCCGACCCTCCCAGACGATGACGGTGACGATAGCATATTTCATTCCACACAGATTAGATGGATCAGGAGAATAATATTTACGTCCTCGGTTGAATCGCCGCCCGTGCCTCGGGGCTGAGGGGCACGCGTCGCGCCTTTCTCTCGGACAGTGTCACCAGTAACCGGCATATAGACGTGGACAATACCGTGTGTATTCTTGTACACACGGAATAATTCACTCAGTCCCAACATGGCAAGTGATAATTCACCGGTGATGGTCTGAAATGTATTTACAATATAATGTAAATTGATAAGCGAGGCAGCTGAATGCGAGCCGTTCTCATATCGACCAAATGTTCTCGAAAAAAATGGCAGTGAGTGGTCAAAACCGTCTAAATTGTGCAGAATATGAATAGTCCGGTATATAGTCGGTGTTAATAACATTTTGCATGTGAACGTTACGCTTCGAACACGATGTAACTGTGGACATTGGGGTGAAAATTGGGGTGAAAAAGAACATGTCTTGCGAAATATGAAAAAGTTTGTACCCATAATTAGGCTATTATCTTATAATTAATTGGAGGCAGGATGGTGGAACTTACGTCAGACGAAGGATAATTAATTCCGCTGTTGCCGAATGCAATGCTTTTTTGTTTGTTTTTTACAAGTCATTGCAACGGGAGAAAGCTGGTCAGATGTTCACCGCCGAATTTGGATAATGGTTGTTTCCATGTTCGGCGGTGTAGTGACGGTCAGGATGGTGGGCAGGAAGGATCAATTGGGGCAGGATGGTGAAGTTTACATCAGTCGATAGGTAATTAACTACATTATCATCCCATGCCATGTTTTTTTAACAGGACAACGAAATGCCAGAAAACTAGTCCGATGTTCACCGCTGGAACATGGAATAATGACGGTGTTCATCTTTAGCAGTACAATGACAGCCCAGATATCGAGTGAATGAGGGTAACACACATCTGAAATGAAAGGTAGTGGTATGCACTACTTCTCTGCTGTATTGTATTTTTTTCAATACCGCCTTGAATTGCGTAGTTTCTTCTAAATGCATGTAGATCTCAGTGTTCGTTTCGTCCGATGCGTAGCTCAAGTGTCACTGATCAGTCAAATGTCTGCGCTTGGCGCGTGACGAAGGAAGCGATGAAATGAAAAATTCTGAGGAATTAGCTCAACATGCATGGCTCTTTGACCGCAAAATCCCGCTGGCCTCTGTGAACCAAGGGCGCAGATGGGCATCGAGCTCGATGTGAATGTGAGGCCCTTACGGGAGCATTGCGACTCGTTGATAGTCTGGCACCAGACGGCAGGATAGAGGCAAAACACTGTCCGGTAATTAGTCCACCTCCGTTCTCTGTAAGTGGGGCACGGGATGTACAGTTTTTCGGAGGATGCAAGAACTGGTTTGGAATGCCGTAAGCCCCGGGCTGAAAGGGTAGGGTCGGCTGGGGTATATAGACGACCAGGGGACTTACCGAATGTGGCACCGGTTGGATACGAAGGGCTGGTCGCACATTTCCAGCGAATAAGGCCCGGCCAAGTGTCGACTGAGGCACAAAATTATACTGTTTGCACCAAAAAAGGCCCAACTGGGGGCAAACCATTCAAATCGACGAAAATAAGTATTCATTCACTTTTCGGGTAAATTATGTTCGTACTAATTGAGCGAGTGGCACTCACTTGCCTATATGGTGTTCCCAAAACTTTGACCACGCACAACATATAAATACGCATAAGGGAGGATAGTGCACACTACACTAAGCCGGCTGGAGATGGGGGAATGGGTGGTAGAGGTGGTGTGGGGCCAAACACAACACCAACACACTGCTTGCATTGCTTGAGGTTCGCCTGAAAACAAAGTAGAGTTTCAGCTGATTTTGGTTTGGGTTTTCTTTCACACAACATGAGAGAAACCGCAACCACATCCTCCCCCCAAACGCACACACCCCACACCCTTCCAATGGCAGAGTCCCCCCTACACTACCTGATGAAATGTGTCACGGACAGAGTTACGCAGTGTGCTGTTTCTTGTATCGATTGTACATGAGTCAGTGTAAATATAGTCTACAGATATCGATTTGTCTGGCAACAAATGGTACCCCGGTGGATCATTTTAACTTTCTGAATTTCATCAATCCTGACTTGAGGTCAAATGTTGACCTTAAAGGTCCCGTGATCTGATGGGCTGCATCCTTGATTGATGGGAGATTATTAGGCGTTAATATCCATCCGATTAATGTATTTAGGAAGCGTAATGTTAGAGTTTAACTTGAGATGAGGTCAAACGTTGACCTTGAAAGTCACATGCTCGGATGTGCTGCTTCCCTGCCCGATAGGAGATTATTCGGCGCAAATGTCCGTCAGATTAATGTATTCAGGAAGATATTAGTCTGCACCCCATAGATGGCAATAGCGTAAGATTAAGACTATGTTTTGTTAACTTAGGTTAAACTTTGAGATTGTCCATCACAGGCTTGAATGAGCTGCGTCTATGAGCCATGGCCAATGTGTTTGTGGCAATGCATGGCGCCAAGTAAAATGTCGTGGAAGCTATACGGTACCCAATAATTCTGCATAAAGACTTCATCTTTGGCATATTTTGCGAACGGTGATGAAACTGTGACCATGAAGGGTCATTTTGTTCGACGTGCTCTATAAACGAGCCATGTGGACCATTACCTGCAGATATCATGTATATCTAATGTGTCACCATGATTTTATTCGGTACCCCGTAAATTGATATAATAAGTAAAACCCACCTTGGTGACCTGAGGTCAAACTGTGACATTGAAGGTCACGTTATTCGATGTGCTGCATCAATTATGGACAGCGAACATCTAGGCGTTGGAAGCATTCCGCTAATTGAAATACTTTGACATTAATACCGTAAGTACCCCATATTTGATCCAAATTAACTCTTTTACTTCTGGAGATGAAATTGCTTGTGCTACGAAATAATTGTAATTTGCCTTACTTTGGCAAGCGACTGACTAGGATCATATCCTGAAAATGTGAGCGAAATTGGAGGGCATGCGAAGAGGATGCCGAATGCGAATGCGTTGCTGACATCATGAACATTGAAATCAATTGAAATGGAGACAATCCTCCCTATAGTCCCAGTCCCAGTTCTGTAGTCCTGTAGTCATCATATATCCCAGGGAGCCAGGCAGGCCCCTTGCCGTTTTAAGGGGACCGATAACCCCCTGCACTCCACCGTGTCCCTTGCGGTCAGGGGCGGATCCAGAAGACTAAGTTGGGGGGGGGGGGGAATGAAACGATTTCGACCAACTCCCAGATTTTAACATTGCATGGGTTTGTTTAAGAGAATGTGTCCAAGATGTTCTTAGGGTTCAAGAAAATGCCATTTTAGTGCACAATATCGGCAGAAATCGGCCCATTGGAGGGCCATGGCCATTTTGCCTTCCCCTTTTAGATCCGCCCCTGCCTGCAGTTCCAGTGCGAGTTAGTCAACGTGTCCTCTGCATCACCTTCCAAGATTTTATTTTTAAAGAATTGTTTTTATCGCAAAAATCCTATTTGTTATACCTCGCATAGGAAAGCATGCGGCAGAGTCCGTTTTTTTCTCTACAGTTACGAGTAACTAAAGAAGGAGCAACAGCACGGGTCTATATCAGAACTTACAATGGCCAAACACTACCATGATACAGAATTTATATTACTCCAACATATAATGCTTCCGAACCTTTAAATTGTCCTCTTGTGGGAATGTAAAAACCCATGCTACTAAAAACCTATGATGTAACAAACCATATAATGGTTGGAACATACAGCTGCCCAGATTGTATAATATTCAATTCATATAATGCTTCAAAGCCTCTAATAATAAGTCCTGTGAAAAAAATTCAAAACGTATAATGCTTAAAACCTATAGGTAATGCTTCGAAACCTGTAATTCGCAATTCCGAGGGCAGCGTGAAACCACCATGAAACCATCTCAGTGGCTCGAGATCATCAGTGCCTCTTTTAATAGATCAAAGTACCTCTTCCAATAGATCCAGGGATCATATTTTAGCCGCATTTCCATATGGGGATGCCAAAAAATGCATGATGGTAACAAATAAAAGAGAGGGATTGTAAGACGGCTTACATTTTGTATACGGAGTTTCATGCGGTTTCCATGCGGCCCGACTACACGAGACATCCAGCCGCCGCGACCGGAAACCCGTGGCAGGTGCGGATAAATTTGTGAAAAGCTACTCAAACACGAAGCCTACTCGTCGCCGATACACCCACACACTGTCAATAGCGGCCACTTGAAGCTGCCGCAAATGCAAAGAGTGACTTCCGCCCAGCCACTGGTATCAGCCTGACCCAGTAACCTGGAAACAGCTACCGCTCAGAACAGCCGGAACTGCCAACCGCCAATCAGCGGCCGGCAGTCACCAGTCACCAGTCACCAGTCACCAGCGTCACCAGCCAGGCCACGGGGCACAAAGAGCCTGACGTGCGTTGTCTGATATCTGGGGCCGGCCGCGCCATTTATAAGCGCCACCCTGGGGAAGTCGAGGAACACACCACCCGAGGCAGCCGCCGGAGGCGGACCACCCAAGGAGTCGTCGCAGAGAGACCACCCAAGGCAGTCGTCGAAGGCGGACACCACCCGAGGCAGCCGCCGGAGGCGGACCACCCACGGCTGCGACGGAGGAGAGAGACATTCGACGGAATCGCCGAGAAGCTCGCACATCCAACAGAATCGTTCGGGAGTCGCTCGCGAGCTGAGTGGAATGATTGTGGTGAAACGGTGAACTTCGCTCGCGTTCGATCGACACGGTCACCCCTGCCAGACAGCGAGAACGAAGCTGACAGCGCGGCATGTGAGTGAACTGGAGCAAGGAGTGGCAATGTATCCCGTGAACCATCATGCCCAAAAATGTGACCCGTCCGTCACCGGTCGTTTTGCATATGTGATGGCCCCAGCCAGCGGTGGGATATGGGTAGCCGTCTGCCCCCGGAAGGGTACAAATGGAGGAGCGAATTGTGGCAAATAAGGTTCTTATGGAGCATAGTTTTCAGGGTTGGTGGAGGATACCTGAATGTTATATCGTTTAGACATGCATGGTGGTTAAGGTTGGTGTGGATGATACACGAATGTTTTACTATACATGAATGCTTATACTTGGAATGGAAGGAAAATAATACATAACCACGCACACACATTACTGAAAACATTTTAAGTGACTGGGGAGCCACGTGGTTCCGGGAAGACGTCAATGAAGATTGCAGGCCTTCTGGCTCACTGCAGTCAAATAACCCCCTTCTTTCCATGGGAGAATGAAAGTAACGTAGATTCGCTGGGACCCCACGTTACTCAGCGGATAAGATGTGCAACCAGACAAGGTGGGAATACCTCTTTCCCCACTGTCGCTCTGCCCTTCTGTTCTCCGTCTTTCTCTCTCTCTCTCTCTCTCTCTCTCTCTCTCTCTCTCTCTCTCTCTCTCTCTCTCTCTCTCTCTCTCTCTCTCTCTCTCTCTCTCTCTCTCTCTCTCTCTCTCTCTCTCTCTCTCTCTCTCTCTCTCTCTCTCTCTCTCTCTCTCTCTCTCTCTCTCTCTCTCTCTCTCTCTCTCTCTCTCTCTCTCTCTCTCTCTCTCTCTCTCTCTCTCTCTCTCTCTCTCTCTCTCTCTCTCTCTCTCTCTCTCTCTCTCTCTCTCTCTCTCTCTCTCTCTCTCTCTCTCTCTCTCTCTCTCTCTCTCTCTCTCTCTCTCTCTCTCTCTCTCTCTCTCTCTCTCTCCAATCAAACGTCAACACCTGTTTCCCAGCACACAGGCAGCCGAGCGGTCGGTGCCGCCAAGCCAAGGGTCCATTAACCCTTGTGGAGGGAACAGACCATAACAACCCGAATAGTCAGTAGTGGACGGGAGTACCGCACGACAATGGACATTTTGTGTATCAGAGATCTGCCATTTCAGTGTGTTTATCTGCATATACCTTGTAATTTGCATTATATTCAGCCAGACAAATGGGTTGGGTTCCGGCGGGTTTATGAGTGTCTTGATGTCATCCTTGACTGAACGTAAAATAGCGGATGTTACACAAGCCAAGCATTTATCAAGAATGAAAAGGCAACCAGGCGTTAAATGACGTGCAGCACTTACATTCTCGCTCAGCTTTGAGTCACGATGGGGGAACAGCGTTTACCGGGAAGTCGCTGGAAACTTGCCCTCAGGCTTTGTACCTGTCAGTGCATGGATTACCCTTGAATGCCGCGGGCCTGGTAAACGTTCGGAGGTCCAAAATACTTAAGTTGATGTAGTTGAGGAACGAACTATTAACCACAGACCATTAAGTGGCCAAACGTACTAGGTGCGAATGAGGGAATTAACAGGGAACTAATTCCGGGTTCGTCCGTTACTTAAATGTAAAAGCTAGCCGGCAAGACAGGACAGGACGAACCCGACTACCCTCTGTAACGGAAAAACGTGACACAACATACGCATTTTAGCGAGGAGACGGCCTGCAAGCCGCTCTTCCACGGGCGATAAATTCCATGGGCCCAAACGTGAGCGACGAATAGCCTCCGCACTCTTCTCTTCGGAGGAGACGGAGGAGGGCTGATAGAAGACGGGAAAATGACGAAACACTGTTGGTTGAACCCCTGGGAAAGCGTGCCGAAAAGACTGGATAATTCACAAGGCAGCTGGTTCACTTGAGCAATTCTAGGCCGCAAAAACCCTCCGGCCTGGTGATCCCAGAGCGCGGAAGGGCATCCTGAGGGTGGTCAGATCCGACGGGGTCCAAATGGGTAAGCTCGCAGGCAGCGGCACCCAATTTTGGGTCGGGATGAATCTGTGCGCACAGTTAGGTAATAGCCAAAAACGGCCAGGTCGGTATTCGTTCCCCGTCTCAGCTATTCCAGCGGGTCTGGGCCTCTCGATTACGGCACAGGCAGGGCAGATGAAGTTTGGCGTTCCGTAAGCCCCCAAGGATAGGACAGACAGGGGATTTGAGGGTCTCCCGACCATGACCCCGGGCAGGGTAGGTTAGAAAGACGATAGGGGGCCATCCCGACCGATTTGTGGCCTAGGACCACCTGTGGGGGTGCCCACCGATTGCAAGTTAGAGCATGCAAGTCCTGGCAAGGCATTTGACTCATTTAAGTGTAGGTATGTCGGCCATTAATACTCAAGCCCAGCATAAGACCATCAGAAACTAACGGAATGTCGCAGCCCAGTATCATCGAGCATTGAAGGCAGTAAAGTAATAGCTTATCATTCCCACCCAACCGTGTCGCGTCAGCCGGTTACAGTTGTGGACCTAAGCACGGGTAATTAACATTTAACCTTGGGCTAGAAAGCCCTAAGCAACGGTCTGAGGAAGTAAAACTCGCTGAATGCGCATGCACCACTGGAAGGGAAATTATCGGGCCAACACTTTTAACAGAGAGCGAATGTTCGGAATGAATGATGGAAATGAATGGACTACGTGGGAACATGCATGACGTAGCTATGGGTAGTTAAGGACCAGTGGGAGCTGTTGGAACTCTGCGTACGCATCTAGCGGTCAGAAACCCTCGTTGCCAAAATTTGACCCAGGATAATTACCTAGGCCCTCAATTTGCCAGTCCGGTGACCCGTGGGAGCATGCAGGTGGATGACATGGAGGGAAACAAGCGAGGACTTTAACACTTAAAGAGGGCCCCGAAGCTGGACGAGGGCCGGTGACGGACGCATTTCCAACTCCAATGCCCGTCCATTACTCTTATGACCCCCCCCCCCTCCTAGGTCTCTCCAACCATGCGACTCCTCTATCCCTGGCGCCACGACCAAGCCAGGTTCACTCACGAATGGAAGTGAAGTGAGAAGACTTGACCTCGCTAAAATATAAATTTGTGTTAGGATAACGAGTTACGGGGCACCGACAAGATGACAATACGACGAAGACAAGATGATATGGCACGCTCAGACTGCACCTACTACAGCGAGGACTCGCGGGTCACCGCTCGCTGTGGGCCGCCCCGGTTGGGGGCCGGCGGAACGCCGGAAGCGGGATCGGCGCGGGCCGGGGAAGCCGCCCGGCGCCCGTGAGCGTAGTAAAACATGGCCGCCGGCCGGCGGCCGTGCGGAAACTACCTGTCACAAGGTCGCTTCGACGTCAACACCACCGCAGTGGAGCGAAGACTAACTACAACTCAGACTAAGACGACTACAAGACAGACCAACCACTCCAAACTCTAACTGAGACTAAACTGACACCCAGACCAACCACAAACCCCCCCTTACCAACCCCCTCCTACCAACCCCTCCCCTACCAACCCCTCCCCCTACCACCACCCCTATCTACCCCCACCCCACCTACCCCTCCCCATCAATCCCCCCACACCGACCCCGCCCACGACCTCGCTGCCCTACAGGATTTGCAATACTATGCATACATTAGGGCAGCATGAAACCATCTCAGTGGCTCCAGATCATCAGTACCTCTTCCAATAGAACCAGGGATCATATTCTGGCGGTATTTCCACATGGAAATTCCAAAAAAGTGCTTGACGGCAGCAAGTAATAGAGAAGGTTATACCACGATATGTATAAGTTAGGGTAATGTTTTTGTAATTTGTGTATTATTATTGTAAATCCTCTCTTTTACTTCCTGCCGTCAGGCACTTTTTGGTATTCCCATGTGGAAATACCAACAGAATATGATCCCATGGTCTACTGGAAGAGGTATTTATAATCTGAAGTTACTGCGATGGTTCGATGGTGGTGTCACGCTGCAGTAACTCATACATAATATGGTATAATCTTCTCTTTTACTTGTTGCCGTCATGCACTTTTTGGTATCCCCATGTGGAAATACCGACCGAATATGATTCCTGGATCTATTGGAAGAGGTACTGATCACCTGAAGCCACTGCAGTGGTATCATGGTGGTTTGACGCTGGCTTGACTCATGTAATGTTGTAAAACCTTCCCTTTTACCGCTGCGCGAATAAGTCGCATCCCTGCGACTGTTTGTGACGTCATCAAAACATTGCTTCCATATGGAGTTGCATATTTGGACAGTCCGACATTCCTTACCTATATGCGGGATATTCGGTTACATTTCTAGTGTTAACAAAACATTACCGGCAGGTGCATGTTGTCGAAATTAGTTTAATTTCCAAAGTTAGTAGGCTTGCTAGCATTTATCAAATGTTGAAGGCACTTTTGCAGCTCATAAAATGTCGCTCTGGACCGAATTTTTCCGTTGTAAGACAGATAGTGTTCCTTGAAGCAGAATTATCCCACGCAAACTTTTTTTTGCATAAGTTCATTTCCCAAAGAAAAGAATATCAAATTCACCAGAATCTCATCAGAAGACGCAGAACACACAGAAGACAGAACAGGTTAACAAGTGTTTGACATTAAAAGTTAGCCTAGGGGCTGCTATAAACCTATTTATCATAATCCATAAGAGTAGTTATACCGGTATTATTGTGTTTTAAGGTTGTAACAAGACAAGTTTTTACACACATTTCCCTCTATCAAGCAAGCAAATGGGTTAGGTTTGGTTAGGTTAGGTTAGTTTAGGTTTCTTAGTTTGATGTTTTTTAATGCTTCCAAAACATTCAAACAATTTTGACAATTATTTTTTCTTCAAAAGCAGCTGATGGTAGGTTAGGTTAGGTTAGGTTAGGTTGGGTTAGGCTTTTTAAATCTTGAAAATTTTCAGAAAATGAATTTCTTTACATTTTGTAAATTCAATTATTATTTTTTATCATGTTTTCTTTTTGGTTATCAGATAGACAGGGCAAGACACAGGAACTGGAAAGTGTATCTTAAGCAGAATTTGGGTAATCTTCAAGTATTACCCCTCATGCTTTCTTTATATCAACAATGCATCCAAGTCACCATCAGCTGACTGCCAGTCAGCTGTTGGTGACATCACTCAAATGTACAGAAACAACACTTCCAGCTGAGTGCACTGAATGACCCCCAGGGCATCACCAGGAATATTTTTAAGGGGTCAATGTGGTGCTCATCCATGGGCGTCAGCAACAAATTTATGTCTATGAAGCAGTTGTGGAGGTATATATTCTGGGCTTCACCAGACATTTTCCTTTGATGGGTGGTGGTTGAGATGGCACTTTCGATACAGCACAAGAAATTTCCTGCTAGGGGAGGGTGTGCAGATTCTATTTCACGATGGTGGAAACCTAACCTAACACTAACCTAACCTAACCTAACCCTTATAAATATTCCTGGTTATGCCCTTGGGTCATTCAGTGCACCCAACTGGGGGTGTCTCGGTATGTTTGAGTGAAGTCACCAACAGCTGACTGGCAGTCAGCTGATGGTGGCTTGGATACATTGTTGAGATAAAGAAAGTCTGAGGGGTAATACTTGAAGACTAAATGATGATGCAGAGATTTGAGATTTGCACAGAAGATGATTTGATTTGCACAGAAGATGTGCAGAGATTTGAGTGCAGTGCAGCTTTAAATGCACCCAGGTCTGTTAAGGCTACTACATCATCAGGCAATGAGTTCCAGATAGCACAACATCTGAAGCAAAAACATATCTTCCTACAATTCACTGATGCACTACTGTGAGCCAATTACAGTGAGTGTCCATGTGTGTTCACCAATGGTGCCAGCACAAACATGTCAGGGATTTTAATGGCAGAATGGCAGTGAAAAATCTTCCAACATTTGATGTCTGCTCAAATCGATCTACCTTTCACTGAGTACAAATCTAGTTTCTGTAATCTGGCACCATAATCCAGACCTTCCATCCCCTCTGTTTCATTCCACCTTCTCTATACTGATTCTAGTTGCCTTAAATCACCTATGTAACCTGTATTCCAAACACATGATGAAAACTCCAAAAGAGGCCTGACATGAGTAATATATAGGGTTTTCATAAATTAAGGAGAATGGTATAAAGTAGAACTTAGTAAGATGCTAGCCAGTCTTCCAGCTTTCTGTACTATACCAGCAATGTGTTGATGGAAATACAAGTTTTTATCTACTGTGATGCCTAAGTCAGTATGCATCTCAACCAAGCTTAGCTGAAATCCATCTAGGTAATAATGTGCATAATGGGCACTGTATAGGCTCTATCAAAAATTTTTGGTTTTGTTTCCCCTCTCTACCAATCGGCGTGACAGATTGACGACGTTATGACTCAACGTCGACGTCCTAAACACCAATAACCAACCAACCAACCACGGTAATAATGTGCATAAGGGCCAATATTTGTCCAGTTATATGAGCCACAGTGTGTTTTGAGAACTGCACATTTGTTGGAGTTCATTGCTAGTCTCCATGACTTGGCAGTACTAACCAGTGTGTCTATGTCTGTTTGGCCCTGTGAAATGCCAGCCAGCACAGGTCTGTGACAGATTTGTACTTCAGTTTCATGTATATTTTTAGGTCATCTGCAAAAACTTTGAACTGGGAGTGTATACCATAAGGGAAAAAATTAAAATAAAAAAAAAAAAAAAAAAAAAAATAAAAAAAACCCCTGTGATAAACCAAAAAAAAATTTTTTTTTTTTGGGAGACAGAAAGCCCTTTCTTTCACAGTAAAATTTTTTGTTAGTAGCAGCACTATGATTAACAACATCAAATGCCTTGGAAAAATCAAAGAAAATTACATCCACCATATAGCCCTCATCTAGCCAGGTAGAGACAGTCTCGTATGTTAGCAGTAGTTGATCCTCTATGGAACATCCATGACGGAAGCAAAATTGTCCTTGGTCCAGCAAGTGATGTACCTCCAAGTATTCTTTGAGCTTCTCAACAATTACACATTCCATAATTTTACATGGGACAGAAGTAAGACTCACTGGGTGATAATTTAGTGGATCATGCCTTGAACCCTTTTTAAAAATTGCAATAACTTGTGAAATTTTCCAACTGTCAGGAAGACTTCCAGCAGAAAGAGATGAGTAACAAATTATGAAAAATGGTTTTACAAGCTTCTCATGGCAAGATACAATTAATTGAGGGTGTACCCCATCAGAGCCCATGCTGGAGGACCTATCAACCTCACTCAAAATTCTGAGCACATCAGCTTCAGTAATAGCAGTGCTTTGCAGCACTGTTTCGGTAGTTTGGTGTGGGGCTGGGTTTGCTAGTCAATTTGTGCAGTATACTGAGGAAAATTCCCCTGCAAATAGCTCAGCCATTTCCTGACAGTCACTTGTGAGTCCATCAGTTGGTTTCCCCCTCAATGGCTCCAGGGATGTTCTGCCAATTTTCTGGTGGCTGTAAGTGTTCCATGTCAGGAATGAATATGAAATTAAGCCAGAGACATAAGGTTTTAAATAATCAAAAGGATCAAAGGCTACCTTTATCTACAATAATCCCAGATTGCCTAACTTATCAAGCCAATATATAAAGATACCACCATGAGATCATCATGTTGACATCATCAAAGTGCTTTCATATTCTGCTGTTTGTTTTTATATTCCTAATGTCAGCTATCATGGCATCAAATTATAATCAACCATTATGTGCTAAGTGGTATTAGATAGCCTGATACATGTGGCATTAGCACAGTATTTGGAAAGGTCAGTTTGCATTCTGTTTATTTTGTGTCTAAATCCTATCACATTGAGCTGAAGCTGACACTGGCCTTTTTTTTCAAAAATGGATATCCTGCAATGTAAAAAAAAATGTATGGTTAATAAATTATGATAGTCCACCGTCACATGCATCCAACATCCTGGTAGAAGATATGGCAATGTCTTCTTAAAATGTACATTTTAGCTTGACTTTTTTCAGATATGGCTGCATTCTACCATTTGGGTACTTTTGTTGCTTACACATGGAATTCATTGTCCTTAAAAGTCATATTAGCATATTTAATTTTATTAGCATTTGCCCAGATATGGAAGCGAAGCACCAAGCCATTGCACCTGAACAAGGTTAGTGACAGTTGAACTGTTCAAAGAAGAAATATTCCCATTTGTGTAAGGACATGGGAACTGGTGTGGGTGGAGAGGGGGCACACTCCTGCAACTTTAGATGAGTTGAACATTGCCCTGAGTGTTGCATGGAAAGAATTGGCTTCAAAATCTGTCCCCCTCCCCAACTTTGAGGCAGTTCCTGTGCCACTGGGTGTGTGCATGAGGTGATAAGAGATGTATGCATTTAGCAGTCACTTTTGGCTGTCATATATGTATATGTATTGCAAACATCCCTCTATGAATACAAAATAATGGATAACACTATTCTTAACAAAAAAATATGTATTTTTGCTTACCAGGCAGTTTATTCACTTTTCAGTGTAGTTGTTTTTGTTCAAAAGTATCAGTGGTCATATAAAACTTTCCATATTTTGTTGCATTAGGACTATATTAGAGCAATGCTACTGACTACTGTAGATGTGAATAGTGCTGCCATAATATACATCTGTCTTCAGGAGCAAAACCAGATTCAGTCACCAGATTCAATGCAGTAACTGCATAAATAAAAATATATCTGGGTATCTTTTTATCCGTAGACACAGTGACCATAGATGCATGCATTCCACCAGCATTTTTTAAAATATTTTTTTGGCAAGTTTTTATTTCTTTGGCAAGTATTTATTTGATAAGAAGTCATGCCAAGTACATGGTGCTCATCAATTCATTTCATCCCACATTTGTTTTCTGTCAGTTGATGGTGCTCTACAACTTCATCACGTCCCTGGCCAACGGTGTCTGCTGTGGGATGCTGTTGCACACGATGTTCAACTGTGACCGGTTCTACAGTAAGCAGCGCCATCTGGGTGTGGAGGCGGCCGCCACCCTGTACTGGCTGCTCAAGATCGCCGAACTGCTCGACACAGTGAGTGTCGAGTTCGCCCCCCACCCCTGGATCACCGACGTGGATGATAGATACTTGGATAGGAAACTCCCTGTCGGTACTGATGGTCGGATCTAAGCAACCACTGCAGCCACCTAGCAGCTGAAGTGTAAAACATCAGCATATAGGAGACGGCCGTGGACCACCCGCTACGTTCTGAATGCAAACCAATAGAGACAAAACCTAGTTATATAACACTTAGCAGAGTTCATGGACACTGTGATATGTATGTAGTCAAGAGTGATTACGAGAGGAAAAGCACTATTCACAGAAAAAGATGCCCCCAGACGAGTGCTCTCCACGAAAATTCTTAGATCTGGCCCCAATATGCACAGACAAATTCACTAAGCAGCAGTATTTCGTACACTATGCTAAAGGCGTGGGCGTAGGAGCGGCCAAAAAAAATGTGGTGAGGGAGGGAGGATCCACTCCGTACTACCCCTTCGGCTTTTCGCGACATCCGGGAAGCGACTGCACTGAACATCATGACTTGAGACTCCGGGTAAGTCGGAGGAGTCCGGGCCCCCTAGTTTGATACCCGATGCGTTCCACGACATATCGACCAATGCACTTCACCCCATTAATTTTGATTGAGGCCCAAATCTGTTCACAGGGTGGTCTTTGGCTCCGAACACGGCTGTGCAATTTTCAGCCCAATTCGGCCAACGGTTTTTTAGCTATAGCCTCCTGCATTATTTTAGGTCAAATAGCATGGGTTGGTTTGACGACGAATATCTCATCAATAAGAAGCTGAAATGGTGGCAAATGGTATATATTTCAGAAGAAAAAGGATCAACTGAAACAATCCCGAAAAAATGCCAATATTTCTTACATTTGACCTCGCGACCTCGTGACCTCCTGTGACCCCTAGCCCATCGAAATTGATAAGTTTGACGGCGGCATGATAAAAAATAAAAGGGGGCATGATTTCGCTGACCGAACAAAACATGAAAAAATATGCTTATAAATATCCGATATATCGGTTATTCATGACTTTTTGTGCTTTTGCGTTTTCCGGGTAGGAAGGACATCCTGTAAGCTTTATTCCATTGGGGAGCTACGTTAGGTAGAACAATGGCATAAAGGCACATGATAGGAAAACGTTTTCCGAAGAAAAACATTCATACCTTTTTAATGTAGCGCCTCAGCCCTGGACAATAGCAATCAGCTGGTGGGGTGTGGTTTTTGCTACAAATATGACGCATGAGGAGATTGTGATCTATATCATTTTTTATCTGCGCGCGCGCCAAGTTCACCAACTACAGTGCAGAATTGCTGTGGCAATAGAAAGAATAGCTTTCGTGAAACGCAACTCTATAAAACAGCTGTATTTATATTCACATATCAAATCCTTCCCACGGGAGCTTCGCTGGCGTGGCAGCACGTGCGCCCTATAGTATTTTCAATCGGTGAATGTGCCTGAAGCAAACTCGCCGATTGATCGATGGATTTCGAAGGCGCTTCGGTAAGAACTATTTGGCTATTATCACAAAAATGTTGCACTGTAATTGGTTCAATTGGTGTGCGCACAGATCTAAAACTGATATCGATCACAATCGTCACACGCGTCATATATGTAGCTAAACGACACCCCAGCAGCTGACGTTATTGTCCAACCTGACTCGATAGGCCTTGGTAGCGCCCAAGGCTATAGAACACGCCTTGGTAGCGCCTATTGTTTTTCTTCACGAATTTAAAGGTCACCAATGGTCTTATTTACGCGGAGCGATGCAATTGTACTTCGGAACAACTGACAGGTATTGAATAACATCAAGCAAGGAAACAACGCAACCCGACCCTATTAAATTAGGTTTCATTACCTAAATATTAAATCTGGCGCTGTAAGGAGGTACCTATAACGAACATGAGGATACCTTTATGTCGGCGATCAAATGTTAGGAGGGTCTATCATTTTGTGTCAAAGAAGAAAGCATTGCTTCTCTGTGGACTGCTGATGAAGGCGTTACAGGCAAATATACGCCGAGGTGTTTGTCTCGCGTATGTCTTTCCTCACACCCCATCCGTACCCCCGAGGTGTTTGTCTCGCTCAATACTCTCCAGCCTGGTGGCTGTTCTGAAGGAGATAAGGGTGCCGATGTTAATGACGGCGGACAACAGAAGGGTTGACATGGGGGAGGAAACGATAACAGTCTTGGCACAGCTGGAGCAGTGCACGGCTCAGTTTTGGACAACGCCTGGTGGGAAGAGGACGTAGTGATTTTTTTCGACGTGCGTAAAGCTACAAGCAATGGTGCATAGTCACTGTGTCGATCCGCATCGTCGTTGTAAGAGAGTTAGTTTTTGAGCGTCTTGATCCCATATAATTCAGCAATGCCCCTTCGTCATGGCGCGACAAATACCCGGCTCCGAGACCGGCGTCGCCTGTCTGTTGCCTACGTCAGCTGCCACCGCCCCAGCGAGGTCGCCGTTCGTTGGACATTGTACTGTACCTTCCCTCCCTCTTTCCGGGCTAACACCCCGCCAGCGAGGCGCCAGCCCCGTGACCTCTAACCGACCGACGCGCCACGCCGCCGTCGTAAATGCTAGATGTAACTGTGTTCACATAAAGTTATACGTTTGGCTGTCCCGTAACCGTAATTGATATAATCCCGTAAGCCTTGCGATTGTAAAAGTGTACCGTAAACGTAACGCATTGTCACCGCCACTAGAAATAGACTATTTCCCCTTCTAGAAGGCCGTCGACATGGATGTGAGGTCATGGTGTGCTTCTGCGGCCCTTGACCAATCCGTGAGCGGGGGTCTTCCGGCCGCTAGCGCTCGTGTGCCCCCAAGCCAGTTCAGCTTGAATCCTCTGAGAGGTCGGACCGCTGCTCCGCGCGCCCGCTACCCAACTAAATTCGGCTTCTAAATTCATAGGAAAGGCAGTATCACGGCTTACCTTCCGAGGAGAACGTACTGTACGGTGTCTGGAGTTCTCGTGTGATCGTGGAGTGCTGCAGTGCAATACAGGGCAGCAAAAGGTACTGGTACTATCGTGACTGGAGTTATCGCGAACAAGAGGTCGCTAGACTTTCGCGTGCCAATAAGGACTTTCCTACATCGTCATAAAAAGCGAATGGCAAAAAGTGTTGCTGAAGTATCAGTAAGCCTCATTGAAAACGTGAGCGATCCCCGCATTACCAGAGGTGTGGTTTTGTGTGTGGAATTTCGGATCAGGCTGACTGTGAAAAGCCTTCCGAGCGCTGAGGCCGAGAGTTCCAGTTCAACACAGGAAAGCGATGCAAGCGCTGCCAGTGGATCAGCAAATGTTGCTGAACTGCATCAATCTGAAGCAGAAGGCAGTCGTCAAGACATGGACCTAGTAATGCCAGTTCTCGGCATCACACCCATCGGCACAAGTATGTTACTTACCTGCTCGCTCATGCTTGTGTAGCGTCGACGCCTGGGAGGTGCAAATGAAATGCCCGAGGAGTGAGGCACGGCAGTGAGGTGGATATTTGCACCTCTCTATTAAAAGCGAGGCTAAGATCAGTCTCAATCAGTTTGAAAAAGTGACGCGAAATGGTTGCATACAAGCTTAAAGTAATCCAACGCATCAGTTGAATAGTTTTTGTATTATAGTACCCGCTGTTCACTGGTCGCTGCCCTGTTCGCAATTCAGATAATCAGCCAATTCTTAATGGGCGCTGAATGACCTCGTAGTCGGCGCGCCCTTAAGCCAAAATAATCAATAAATCAGCCAATTCTTATTTAGTTGTCTTTGTGCTATTTGAATTGTTCTGTTCATTTTCGCCATCAATTGGCCGTTGCAGCATTAAAATTAGGCACGACATTCGTGGTTAGCTGTAAAACATTTATAGCAGACCTGATGCGATTCTTATAAATATACCTACCTGCAATTGCTACAACCGTCGTTGTAAATCCCATTGGTATTCCTTTTCAGGAGTGCACAAGGATCAGAGGGCAAGTGTCGGAAGAGATAAGCTGACAAAGGCAAGTAGAGTGCTTAAAATAAAACTTGGAGACTCGCTGGGGGTTGAGATTGCTACGCCTATGACCATGCCTGCAAAACAGCAGAAGCGAGCAGTGGATGACGACTTGGCTAGGCATGTACAATCTCGTGCGGAATACGTGCAATTTGCGAGCTATTAATTTGTATTTTCCTTTGAAAGCGGTAAGCATGCGAACAGATCTGTATGCACAACATCCTTAGTTATTTGAGATAGCTTCAGTGGCACGGAAACTGTGCCAAAGTTGATATGGAGGGGGGGGGGGCAGAGTAAGAGACATTTTTAAATCAATAACTTCCATGCAACACCCATAGGGTCAATGTTGAACTCGTCCGAAGTTGGGGTGGGGGCGCTGCCCCCACCCCTCGGGTTCCCGGGTTCATAGGTACTCTCTCCCTCTCTTTTTTTATCCCTCCATATCTGCATCTCGTAGCACCGTTATGAAGTATTTGTGTTAGTCTTTTGTTTCAGATAAGATAGTCTCATGGAGGAGCTGAAAGTCGGCTTCCATAGCAGCAGCGACGACAAAGGACGACTAGCCATCCTGACCCTGTCGCCATTTCAGTAGACCCGTACGGCTGAATTCTTCGATACGACAAATTACATGGTGAAGAAGAGTCGCCAGATGAAGCAGGCATGCGGTATCCTTCTAGATGTTCAGAAGCTCCATCAAGGTCGGTTGATAAGCAAGGAAGATCAGGCAACAATACGATCTTTCTATGAGTCGGACAGTGTGAGTAGGATGTGTCCTGGCAAAAGCGACTGCGTTACGGTCCGCGCTTCTGATGGCAGTAAAGTAAAAGTACAAAAACGTCTCATCCTCTGAAATATCCGAGAGATATACAAGCTGTACAAAGAAGATTCCAATAACCCGCGCGTCGGGTTTTCGCGCTTCGCCACCCTGCGACCGAGACGCTGTGTGCTGGCTGGAAGCAGCGGCACCCACTCGGTGTGTGTCTGCACATACCATCAGAATCCAAAACTGATGATCTCGGCGCTAGATTTAAAAGACGTCAGCTACCGCGATCTATTATGCCACGCGGTATGTGACGTCATCAGCCGCGAATGTATGATGCATGCCTGCGATCAGTGCCCGGGCGAAAAAGTGATTTTGGCAATCCTCAAAGAACTGGGCAGCGATGATCCGAATAACCAGCCTGATGGCGAAATTAAGTTTAAGCAGTGGGTAACTCCAGATCGCTGCACTTTGGTGGATTATTCTGAAAGTAGAGAAGAGTTCTCAAAATACTCAGCCAAAAAATTGCAAAGCTGACGAAACACCACCATGTGGCACGGGAACAGGGCAGGTATTTTGCGCACTTGAAGGAGAATGTGAAGGAAAATGAAGCAGTAATTCAAGGTGATTTTGCTGAAAATTATTATTTCGTGGTGCAAGATGCTGCCCAGTGGTTTTTCATTGGGACGCACCCCAGTGCACGGTTCACCCGTTTGTTGTGTACTGGAGGAAGGGCGGCAAATCACACCACCAAAGCTAATGCTTCATCTCGGATAGCACAAAGCATAACACGGCAATGGTGCACACATTCATTCGAAAGTTAATTCCAATGATTCAACATTTCGTGCCAGTCCTCCAAAAAGTGCACTACTTCAGTGACAGCTGCGCCGCTCAGTATAAAACAAATATAATTTTGTAAATATCTGTCGCCACGAGCAGGACTTTGGTGTTTCATATGCTTGGAACTTCTTTGCTACCTCACATGGCAAGGGAGCATGTGGCGGTATTGGTGGTATGGCAAAGCGAGCCACATATCATGAAAGCCTGAAGCGTCCTACGACGAGTCAGATTTTCACGGCTGATGCAATGTTTCAATTCTGGACCGAAAAAAATCGTGAGTAGTGTTCATTTCATGTTTGTCACGAAGGACGAATTTAAAGCAGTGGCAATTCGCAGCCGTTTCGCAGAAGCGATCACTCTCAAAGGTACGCAGCAATTTCACAGTATTTCACCTTTCAGCAACACAGCGGTGCTAGTAAGCGAGTTGTCATGGGATCAAGGGCGAGAGATGAAGGCATCCAGGTGAATGCGATGTAAAGAAATGGCAGTAGTGCGATTACAATAGTGGTGTTCAGATTTGAGTTCCATTTCTGTAATGCTTATCCACGAATATTATCATAGACATTGCAACTTGAACATCCGTGAGACTCTGAAGTGAATGCACCCTCAAGCATTTGACTTACTTGGCATGTGTCACATAAGCTCGCATGTTTTGTCCATGCAAAATTTCGTCATTCGCGCGTCTTAACTTGTTGCAAGTGTGCATATGTACCATTGTGCAGGGCAGTGCCCCATACGCAATGTCCACATGCGCAGTGTCAGAGGGAAGGGGGGGTGGGGACTCTCTAAAATGTGGGGGTGTTTCTTCCTCCTCCCCCCCCCCATCCGGGTAGAAAGGCCCACACAAAACACCAACCAAGAGCGTGAACAATGAAGCCACATGAAGGTGGTGAAAATGATGTTTCCGGGCACAGCATACATGCACCGTAAAAGTCAAGAGTGGCTTGCAATAGGCGTTCGACTGTCCATGTAAACGATACTCGGTAGGTGGAAAGAAAGCATAATTGTACTTCTTGTTGTGATGTTAGCATGGTCGAGTATGGTCAGACTGCATCGTTGTCATGTTTGATGGCATTAAATACATATTGTAAGTAACCGCCATGTTTTATGAAGTAAAATCACGCCGTTGCATGGGAATAAGCTACGACACTATGATGATCATAAAACGTGCAACCCTTGTTAAGGAAACTACAAGAGCTATGTTGAAGAGCTGCAAATGTGTAAGTTGGAAGAAAACAATTATAATCATCTGACGTTTATTTCGTTGTCCTATCCCATCGTTGTTCTACTAAGAAGTGCAGTGCAGTTATGTACACTAATGTGCAATATGCAAGGAGTACCCAAAACGTGAACAATAAAATCACGGGAAGCTTGCGAGAATGTTTTTGGGGACACGCTTTGTATACCGTGACAGAAACGCCAGTGTTTGCATTGCAATAGGGATTCGACTGTACGTCCATGTGAATGATACCTACAAGTAGAGTGGAGACACAATTGTGCTTCTTGTTGCGAGGCCAGCACGGTTGAACATGGTCAGATGTTTCGATCACCACATCACCAGATGTGCCGAAGTAAAATTACATCGTTACAGGTATAATCCTATGGACGACCTATCGGTAATCGAAGACCTTGAACTTTTGTAGTTAATAAAGGTAAACTATAAGACTTACATGAATAAGTTTTGAATGTTTTGTTACACAAACGTTTCTATATCACGTGTTTTATTTCATTGTTCGATGTCTCGTAGTTGTCCAATGGGAGAAAACTTACTCGACATCCGCCCGTTCCAAAAATCGCAAAGTCACGAAAAGCCTTGGAGAACGGACGCCTAAGTGGGATATTTAAAAGCAAAACACATTTTTTTTATATGACAGCCAAATCATGCCCGTTGGTATTTCTGCCATAAAATTTATAAATTTCAACGGGCCAGGGGTCACGAGGTCAAACGTGAGAAATGTGGATATTTTGTCACGAATATATTTTCGTTAATAATTTGTATTCCCAAAGATGGATAATATGTCATACTTTCTCTTCATTATCGATGAGATATCTATCGCCAAAGATACCCTTGTTGTATGACCTAAAAACACTGTCGGAGGCCATAATTCCGAAACTGTTGGTCGGATCGTGCTGAAACTTGTTGTTTCAATGTTCAGGTGTGTTCAGAGCCTAAGACTACCATGTAAGCAAATTTTGGTCCAAATATAAATTTAGTGGGTGTAAAATTGTAAAAGTTTTGGTCGGTCTGTCGTGGAACGCACCACCTGATAACATGAGGATCGTAGCCCGGCATGATGTCACACGTACATCGAACCCTTCACATGCAGTTGTCTCGTCGACTGACCTTCGTGCATATGTCATTGTTTGACTGACGATGATATGGGCGCTGCATGAGCGACGCAATCTATGTACCCATAAACTCCAATACCCAACCTATCGGTAATGGGTGACCTTGAGCTTTGTGAAGTTTATTGAGGCAAACTATAAGACGTCGATGAATAAGTTTTTAAATATTTTTTTTGTCAAGCAAACGTTTTTATATCACCACTGTTTATTTCATTTTTCGATCCCTCGTAGTTTTCCAATGGGAGACAACTTACTCCAAATCCGTCCGTTCCGAAATTCAGAAAATCATAGAAACTATGGAGAACGGACGCCTATATGGAATATTTAGAAGCTGTAGGCGCGTGATCTCGATGTCCAGTTTTCAACTGCAGATTCGCAACTCGCATACTCAGGTGTATTGTTGCAAGGTTTTATGCGGTTTCGAGGTTCTGCCGCTCAACACCGATCACTTCACCCACGGAGCCTCCATCGAAAACTAACAGACGCCTTCAAACTGCCCTTCTCGTCAACTCAGTATTGTGCGCGCGGAGTAACAGAGAATATAGTTTCGCGCAAGATATGAACAGCACGCGGCGCGGCGGTCGATCTGTTTAGTTCAAGCTACTTAGAGGGGTCAACGTCTCGTACGCACACCAATCCAACCAGCCGTGCACTTGGCTACAGAAGCAAAACACATTTTTTTTATATGGCGGCCAAAGCATACCCGTTTGTATTTCTGCCATCAAGTCTATCAATTTCAATGGGCTAGGGTCATAGAAGGTCACGACGTCAGGGGGTCACGGAGCCAAACGTGAGAAATGTTGATATTTTATCACGGATTTGTTTTCTTTCATCATTTTTCTTCCCAAAGATGCATAGTATGTCACATTTTCTCTTCATTATCGATGAGATATCTACCGTCCAAGATACCCTTGTTGTGTGACCTCACAATACTGCCGGAGGCTATAACTCCGAAACCGTTAGTCGGATCGGACTAAAACTTGTTTAGGCGTGTTCAGAGCACTAGACTACCCTGTACACCAATCTTGGTCTAAATATAAATTTATTTGGTGTAAAATTTGAGAATTGTTGGTCGATCTGTCGTGGAACGCACCACCCCGCTATTGTTAACTTGTCATTTTCCCCATTCAGTTTGTCGCTAAATGACCAATGCAGTCGATGCGCCCTAAAGCCCCAATAACTAACTAACTAACTTTCCCCATTCAGCCTGAAAATAAGGGCCTGACCTCTCGCTGGTTTGGTGAGATATCTATCTGCAGCCTTGCTGCACATAAATATCATGCTGAAATATGGCATGTGGATTCTCTAATCGATTTGTCAAGCGTCCCAGAAATATTGGCCTAGGTCTTTACGAGGGGTGCAACGGAAAGGGTCACTGATAAGGCTTTTGCTATCCATCACCCGGGCAGAATTAAGGGCTTACGGGCTTACAGAATTAAGATGGATTCAAGGTATGTTTTCGGAGATCCAATTGTGTGCTTACCTTGACATATTCATAAAATGTCATTCAATTTCCATCAGTATTGTTCACTAACGAATGAATCATGCTCCCATTTCATCACCCGCAGGGAATCGTCCAAGATATTTTGAGTCTGTGGGAGGGGCGTCCGCTACTACTGGGCCATCGTCACCGCTCCATCGTCTCGACTAGTTTCCGCTTGTATTCTTCGGGATGACTCACGCAAGGGCGTCGCTACCGGGGGTGGGTGGGTGGGGGGGGCAGCGGGGGCAATCGCCCCCCTGTCGTAAAACTGGTGGGCGCCGCCCCCCCCTTGAAATTTGAGGAGGCCCATATCCGCAAATGCACAGGAAAATAAGGTGAGCAAGGAGGCCGACGGGACAGAAGATCATGCTGTCAATGAGACCTCAAGACTGACGAGGCCCCCAGGAAATATAATCGGGTCTCTATAAGAGACGTAGAACAGTTGGTTAGTTATTGGTTTTACGACACGTCGACCGTTGAGTCATATAGCGTCGCCAATCTCTCACGCCGATTGGTCGCGGGCGAAGAGTAGCGACAGGTGAGATTCGAACCCACAATCTTTCGATTGTGAGACGAGCATCTAACCCCTAGAGTAGAACAGAGATTGGGAGGAGGTCTCCAGGACGAAAAGGAGGCCCCAAGACGTAGAACAGAGATTGGGAGGAGGCCCCCAGGACGAAAAGGAGGCCCCCCAGGACGAAAAGAAGGCCCCAGGACGAAAAAGAGGCCCCAAGACGTAGAACAGAGATTGGGAGGAGGCCCCCCAGGACGAAAAGGAAGCCCCAAGACGTAGAACAGAGATTGGTAGCAGGCCCCCAGGACGAAAGGGAGGCCCCCAGGACGAAAAGGATGCCCCCAGGACGCAAATGAGGCCCCCAAGACGTAGAACAGAGATTGGGAGGAGGCCCCCAGGACGAAAAGGAGGCCCCCAGAACGAATAGGATGCATCCAAGGACGACAAGGAGGCCCACAAGACGTAGAACAGAGATTGGGAGGAGGCCCCCCAGGACGAAAAGGAGGCCCCAGGACGAAAAGGAGGCCCCCAGGACGAAAAGGAAGCCCCAAGACATAGAACAGATTGGAAGGAGGCCCCCAGGACGAAAAGGGGGCCCCCCAGTACGAAAAGGATGCCCCCAGGACGAAAAGGAGGCCCCCAGGACGAAAAGGATGCACCCAAGGACGAAAAAGATGCCCCCAAGACGTAGAACAGAGATTGGGATGAGGTCCCCAGGACGAAAAGGAGGCCCCTAAGACGTAGAACAGAGATTGGGAAGTGGCCCCCATGCCGAAAAGGAGGCCCCCAGGGCGAAAAGGAGGCCCTCAGGATGAAAAGGAGGCCCATAAGACGTAGAACAGAGATTGTGAGGTGGTCCCCAGGACGAAAAGGGGGCCCCCAGTACGAAAAGGATGCCCCAGGACGAAAAGGAAGGCCCCAGGACGAAAAGGATGCACCCAAGGACGAAAAGGATGCCCCCAAGACGTAGAACAGAGATTGGGATGAGGTCCCAAGGACGAAAAGGAGGCCCCTAAGACGTAGAACTGAGATTGGGAGGAGGCCCCCCAGGACTAAAAGGAGGCCCCAGGGCGAAAAGGAGGCCCCCAGAACGAAAAGGATGCACCCAAGGACGAAAAGGAGGACCCAGGACAAAAAAGAGGCCCCCCAGGACGAAAAGGAGGCCCTCAGGACGTAAAGGATGCCACCGAGACGGGCAGGAAGCCACCCAGGTTAGACGAAAAGGCTACCGATGGGTGGCAGGATATTCTTAATTTGGAAAACGAGGCCCCCAAGACGGAAGAGGATGTCCCTGCAACATAAAATTAAGACCTGATAGGGGAGATTTCTCCGGACGCAATAGGGGCCCCAAGACGGGTAAGTAGGTCTCCGCAGGAATGAGAGAAGGCGACCGAGACCAGCCAGAAGAGGCCCATATTTTGGAAGAGGAGGACCCTAGAAGAGAAGATCCAGGACCAGGACGCAAAAGCACCCTGCTAAGAGGATAATGAGGCTCCAAACACAGATAAGGAGGCCCCTAATTTGAAAAAGGAGTCACCTAGGAGAGGGTAGGAGTCCCCATAAGTCAAGAGAGTGGCAAAAATGGCACGGAGGCAACCAGGATTGCAAAGGAGGCCCCAACACCGGAAGGGAGGCCCCAGAATATGAGAGTAAGCCCTGAGACGGAAAAGGAAGCCAGTGGATATGAGATGAGGTTTCGGAGACGCAAAAGCAGGCCCCAAACGGGTGAGGTTCCACCGATATAGAAAAGGATGATCCAGAGACGTGGCAGGAGGCACCTAATTCGGAAGAGAACGACACAAGACTGGAAATGAGACCCCATGATGAACGAGGAGGCCCCTAAAATAGGAGAGAAAGGCCATTGGATAAGAGAGATGGCTCCCAGGCGGAAAAGAAGGCTGGAAGACGGCTAAGAAGGTCCCCGGGAAATAACATGGCCACTGAGATAGGAAAGGTTGCCAGTAATTTGGCAGAGGCGGCGCCTGGGAGAGAAGAGGAGTCCACCAGGAGATAAGAGACCACCCCAAAGATGGGTAAAGATCGAATCCACACGCAGAGCAGGAGGTCCCCAAGACGTGAGAGGAGGCCCCTAATTTGAAAAGAAGGCCTCTAGTAGAAAAATGAGGCCCCTGCCGAACTCGAGAGGAGTCCCTCAAGAAGGAGTAGGTCTCCAGGACCAAATGAGGCCCCGAAGACCGGAAAGAGTTCCCAGGAAACGAGAGGAGGCCCTTAAGATGGGAGTGGTATCAGGTATGGAAGGAGGTGAGGTTTCCAAAATTGAAGATCCTCAAGACGGGTAAGGCTTTGCCAGGATAAAGGAGGAGGCCCACGAGGCGTGGCAGGAGGCCCCTAATTTGGCAGATAATGCCCCTTGAAGATGAGAGGAAGCCCCATGCCATGTTAAAGGGGTCCCAGAATGCAAGAGGAGGCCCTCCAAGACGGGAGAGGAGGACCATTGAATATGGAGGAGGTGGGACACACAAGGAGACGTCGAAAACCGGTAAAAAGGCTCTAGGAAATGAGACGAGACCCTTAAGACGCGACAGGAGGCCTATAATTTGCGAGAAGAAACCCCTAAGAAATAGTAGGAGTCGTGTCTGGGTATTTTAAAATCACGATATGGGCCCCAAAAGATCCGGCCGGGGCGCCCGCAAATTACGCTGAGCCTGGGGTACCAAAATTTCACGCCCGGACCACGAAAATCATGCCAGGGGCACGACAGGTCGTACCGTGCCCCAACAGTCTCATTGGGACCAAAACAAATGAAGCCGGAGCAACGAAAAACAATCCGGACATGGATAATCACTCTGGGGGCCCAACAATGACGCCAAAGGCCCCCAAAACGCATTGGACCCCCAAAAAGTGTCGAGGCCGCTATAGCCCGCGCTAGGGATCCAAGAAAATGACGTCGGGGCCCAAAAGATCACATTGGACTCAAAAAGTCGCGTCGCAGCCCTTGAAAGTCACACTGGAGGCCCAGAAGGTCGCGTCGGGGCCCCAAAAGTTGCAGCTGCCCCATAAATAAATCCTTAACCGGAATGTCACTCTGGGACGAAAAAAAACTATTTCAATGGCCGCAGTGCTATATCAAAGGGACAAATGCCCCCTCCATCCTGAGAGGGATAAGCTCCCAAGAATCGTGCCGGGGCCTCAAAAATCGCGCTGGGGCCACCAAGATTCGCGTCGGTCCACCAGAATTGGCGTATGGGTCTCCAAATAAATACCGCGAGCCCTGGAAAACTCGCTCCGAGGCCAGAAAAATTGCAACAGGAACCGCCAAAATCGCGTTGGGGCCACAGCTGAATACAACGCGTCCCACAAACTCGAACTGGGCCCCCAAAATATCGCGCTTGGGACCCACAATTCCCATCGGTAGTCCCGTCGAGGCTCTAAAAGATTGGCGTCTAGGGCCACACGTAAGCACATTGTGACCACAAACACCGGATCGGTATCCGAAAAAAATCAAGCTGGAGCCCTCCAAAATAAGGAGGGATTCCAACAACTAAATGTCCAAGTTAAAAAAATGGCTCTGGAGCAACGAACATATCAGATGCCTTCACAAATTGCGTACGGCACCGAAAAACAAACCGGATCTCGAACAATCGAGGTGGGATACAAAAACATGGCGCCAAGGGCTCGAGAAATCAGGCCGGGATTCGGAGTTTTAAAAAAAAATCAGAAAAGATTCACAAAAATCGTATTGAGCCCAGGAAACTGGGGTTGGGTCTCCGGAACCACGCACCTGGGCGCGATAAGCCGCTCTGGGACCTAGAAGCATCGTACCGAAGCCCCAAAATTGTACTGGGGCCCCACAAGTGTGCGTCAGAAGCCCAAAATAAACACATCGGGACCCTAAGAGCACAACAGGGGCCGAAAATACAACTGGGCCTCCAAAACGCACAGTCTCACAAAAACGACAGGGCCTTAACACATGCGTTGCAGCCATAAATATACATACCGGGAGGTCTAAAAAATACACCGGAAGCTCTCAAGGCACACAGGGGTCATGATAACGCACAAGAGCCTGAAAAGTGGCTGGGGCCGCAAAAGGCAACCTGGTTCCAAAACAAACAAAAAGACCGGGCGCTAAATAAACACATCGGGATCTTCGAAAACGCCCTGACACGTCAAAAAAAAAATCCTCGGTGCACAAAAATGCAACGAACCCTAAAACGAGCAGGGGGTTCGAAAATGTTTTAGGCCCCTAACAAAAATGGATTGGAGCCATAATACACAATCATAGACCAATAAAGAGTGTATTATGCAATAGCAAGTGAGTCTCTTATTAAGTCTGAACGCTTTATGAATTTGTGTGGGGTGTGCCTAGCAGTGGATTCGGCACCTTCCTTCGGGATGTGATGCTGATGAGATTGTCTATGGTGGCACGATGGGTATGATGGGAGGAGCTTGTGATTGTTGAGGGTGTTATGCGGTAGCAAGAGAGTGGAGCTAGATAGGCTGGGGTATATAGCTTCCTATGGATAAGGGATTGATTGGGGTGAGAGTATGTACATTTCTAGTACCTTTTCTAGATAGGCTTTACCCAGATGGGCCCCTGTGGCTCTTATTAAGCCTAAATACTTTATGACTTTACTTTAGCTCGTGACAGTTGCCTTGCAGCCAGCACCAAATGTTATAAAAATAAACAAATTCCTAAGATGGCTCTCAGAAAACCAATGCAATCCACTTCTCGTTGTCACCGTTGCGAAATTGTCGTCTTAGGACTGAGAAATGATCGTTCAAGCTTTGCTTATGACATCAAGCTGGTGGGAATAAATAACAGTAGTGATGAATCTAGCTATATTCAGTTAGACTTGGAGGACTTAAAAGTGGGTTGATCAATGGCAGATATCTGTAAGATATCCTTAGCACCAGCCCCGCCAGCTCGCTGCAATTTAGAGGCCAGCGGGAAGATTCGAGAAAGCATTAAGACGTTGGTTTGTTTTGGCACTGATGTATTTATCGAAATATTACTTATTTATACCCTGGTATGGTCCAGTTTTCAGCGAAAATGATTAGTGCTATTGCGTTTTGAGTAAATGATGCACCATGCCAAGAACAAACAGAACACCAAAATGAAATCATGTTCCCCATTCTCGAACCATAGTATAAGAGCCTAAAAACAATATGGGACCCTAACACCATGGAGGCCCCATTTCGACCTTGCCCCCGCCCCCCTGGAAGAATTTCGTGGCGACGCCACTAGACTCACGATGTTTTGAGCGCTGCAATCGATGCGCCCTGAAACCCCCAATAACTAACAAACCATCGTCACCGCCCAGCTGACTGGCTCCCGCAGTAATGCTAAGGCAGTGTGAAAGGCCTCGTGACTGCGCAGGTCGCTGCCCCCGTAGTTATTATGCTGAACAAGTCCGTGGTCTCCCGCCAACCATCTCATACGCAGCAACGTTCCTCAATGGCCGATCTCCTATATCTGAGGGTTCCGGGTACGCAGATCGCCCTGTGGCGTAGGTGTAGGTTTCTGAAAATTATGGACAGGGCACAAAGCATGCAGGCAATGGCCGAGCCCAAATGGATTGGTGGGCATACGACATAGGGTACCATGTTAAAAGTTTCAATTATTTGGTGGGTACAGCCAACATTGTTGGGGGGGGGGGGGGAAGTGCCCTCCCCAAAGCATACAAAGATACACTCCTGTCCGGTGGTGGGCGTCGGATTTCTCAAGTGTATTCGCCTGTATTCGCCCTTGATGATACATCTCAGTGCCCATAAATTCTGCTAAATGTTCTATAATTTGGATTTTTGCTCGGTCGTTTCGCATTCGGAACGTGGTGGCCTATGACAGTCTCTTATTTGTCGATGTTTTGCACTTCTGCAGGTAGTGCGGTGGTCGCATAGCAGTCATTGGTTTCCGATCCACGTATCTGTAACCCATGGTGTGGCTAACAACCTGGCAATCTGGGTTCAAGCCGGCATACATGTAATCAAGCCGGGAACAAATCGGTGACAACTGTATCAAACTGGGGATAAACTGGTGCCAGGTTCATCACGATGAAACAAACCGGCGTCAGGTGACTAAAATCAGGTCAGATGAAGACATTGGCTATGTCACTGATCAATTTTTACATAAAGCCCAAAACCATTATTGTCCAGTGTTCCGGGAGATTACAGCGGTGTTGAGTTATATTTCTAAGCCCGAGCGCAATACTAGAACATATCTAAATAAAAATAAAAAATAATCCGAGATCAACTTAGGTCAATAACCCAAAATGACACAAGTGACCTTGTATATGCTAATGAACTATGTGAACATCGTTGTCGTGTTCAGCCACCTAACCAGCTATGGTGGTCAGCTGGACTTCTCTGTGGCCTTTGACTACAGGTACCGTGCTGGGTAATGACAATGGTCCAATATTCCAGCCCGCCGTGTCACCAAGTCCCTATCAATCACTAAACATCACCGTCACTGGTCACTCACTGACTGCTGTCGGCTACAAGGTCGGTTATTCATCACTGTCGCTGATCACTGTCTGTCGGTGCTGCCATATCGCGGGCCGTGGCTGCGGCCACCAGACCGCGTCGCCGCCGAACGGTGACGGTGTCGCCCGTGCGCCAGGTGTTCATGGTGCTGCGCGACAAGCTGCGCCAGGTGAGCGTGCTGCACGTGTACCACCACGTCAGCATGGTGCTGCTCACCGACTACTTCTGCCACCTGGCGCCGTGGCCGGCCATCGCGTTCCCGGTCATGATCAACTCGTTCGTCCACGTCTGCCTGTACGCCTACTACGGGTGAGCACAGATGTACCAGTGATGCACCAGTCACCCTCGCCTTCAATGGACGGGACGAACACCGGCAGGGGGATTAACCAATAAGGCACAACTTCCACTGCAGTGGCGTGAATGTCCCACTGTGGTAACATCTGCTCCGGGCAGTGGTGACAGGGTTCAACTGTGGAAACATGTACTCCAGGTCCGACAGTGGTCCGATGAAGAGACCACTGTCGGTAATCTACTCCAGATGGGGGTGCAAGGGCCCACTGTGGTTGACATCTACGCAGGGCGAGGATCAGGGGCCCATCATGAGGGCATCTCCACGTGCAGGGGAAGGAACCACTGTTGGGACATTACTCCAGGTGAGGGTGAAGGACTACTGTAGGAACGTTCACCCCAGGGGTCAGTGGACCACCGAATGCTGCCGCTGTCCACGGGCGGTGATCAGAGTGAATGTTTACTTCCGTCGTCGGTGCCTCAACAACTCTGGAATTATATGAATGTACGTGAAATACAGGTGCACTTGGCATATTTATAACATCACATAATAATTTGGCTCCAGCGTGCCACACAGATAGCTCTTGCGTACCGTACGCTCCCGAGACTAACGTTATGGTTCGCTCACGCGGTCCTGCTCCAGACTGACCTCACAGTCGCTCCCCGCGCCCTCCCCATACTCGTCATGGTCGGTCCCTAAACCACCGGAATAATGATATGGTCGGTCACACACCCCCGGACTCGGGGGCAGATCATAGGTGTAGGAACAAGGGGCAGGGAGCGGGACAACCTGTGGCATTGTCGAACGGCTTAATTAGAAGCTAATGCGAACATGTGATACACAGTCGCACCGGTTCATCTTGCCTAAAATACGGACACGGGTTGGCAGGCAACAGCTGTTTTTTTCAACAGTCTGCAGGTACATTCAACTTTCTGTCTCAAAGTTAAAAATGCTTTGACGAATCCCGATAGCTTCCGAAAAATAAAACAAGAAATATTTCACAAGCTTTTTATAAACGAAACAAGTACAGGGTATATAACGGTGTTGTTTTGTGACGTGCATTACTCCAGTGTGAATGTGTGGAGGCTATATGACCATTGCAGTCGATGCGCCCTTTAAACCCAAATAACTAACTCCAGTGTGAATGTGACGGCCACATCGTGATTCATTCCTATGCGACTTGAGTGTGTGACAAGTTACGTGCTCTTTGGAATGTTGCACCAAATGAACTGACGGCACACCCGATCCTCCTGTCCCCAAACTGACGGCACAACCGGTCCTCCTGTCTCCAAACTGACGGCACAACTGGTCCTCCTGTCCCCAAACTGACGGCACAACCGGTCCTCCTGTCTCCAAACTGACGGCACAACCGGTCCTCCTGTCCTCAAACTGACGGCACAACCGGTCCTCCTGTCTCCAAACTGACGGCACAACCGGTCCTGTCCCCAAACTGACGGCACAACCGGTCCTCCTGTCCCCAGATTGACGGCAGCGGGGGTGTGCGTGCCTGCCGAGACGAAGCAGCGCCTCACGCAACTGCAGCTGCTGCAGTTCGCCGTGGGCGTGGTTCACTCGGCGGTGGGCGTGATCTACCACGGCTTCTGTGCCTACAGCGTGCTGTACGGCCTCACAATGATGGCGCTGTTCGGAAACTTCTACGTCCGGGCGTACTGCACCCGTAACAAGCGGAACAAGGTCGAGTAATGGAGAGCCCCTCCGTGGCTCTCCATTACAAACGTTTCTTAATGCCGGGAACACTGCCACTGCCATGGCTTCATGCAACTTGGACGTTTTTTCCTGACACTCATTAGGGATGAACGGAGAAGCGTCACTCGTTGGGTCGTAGTTTGCTGGAACCTACAATTGCTGGCGTCACAATTCTGCCTTCTCCTTTCTTATAGTTACTGTACAAATCGCACCAACACATCGCTCCTGAATTTAGTAGGGAGTGAGAACCGATAAACCATTGTCGAGCTTAATAATTGGATAGCTTGATGCGAGTGAAGTACAAACATTGGGCGCCTTATCTCCAGGACTTTACGGTACATGTATGAGTCATGCTCAATCATTACCTGGCGATCGACCCACGGTGGCTGAGTGCAGATTCCTTTTTATAGTTTTAGTCGTTTTTGGCACTCACGTGCACATATTTAACATGCCATCGCTTGAGATTCTCATCACCATCTTCCAAGTGGCTGTGCCTGGTGACCCCTCTCCACGGATAACTATAGAGGCCCTAGTTTGTTTCGTGAATACAGCGGAATCGCTCACCCTAGTAAACTTGAACTTGCATGTTGAAATGAATATCTGAGGTAGATCATGATGAAATATCAAACTGGTTATTGATGTGATGTAGTCGGCTTCTTTGCTACCACCATTGTATTGGTTATTATTTGTTTTTAACTCATTACGAACGGGCCACATGACTTGCTCATTCTCTCACCCAGTTACCAGCATCAGGGTTATTGTGCTATCTACTGCGCCTGCGCCGTGTTTATCACGGTGCAGACTCAACAACAGCACTTAGTGTTCACGTGTGCGTATTTTTTTGTGTTTTTTTATGCGGTTTTCATGTGTATGACGTACCGTTCCTATTTTTATCGGTTTTCTTCTCAGGGAAGTGGCGTTTGGTTGTTTGAGGTCAAATCGCTGTCACGCAAAAAAAAACATTCATGGATGAAAGTTTTTGAGTCATCTCAAAACGGATACAAGCAGCAGCATCACGAAATAGCGACGAAATACGAAGTGCAATGCACATACCTGGCCATTTCCAGTTTCTCGTTACTGGAGACCCAGCAACAAACCACTCGGCAACCATTCAACACGGTTTTTAATCCTGCCGACAGCCATGACGCCTAGAGACCACGCCAACAGAAATCCACTCGTAGAGAAAACAGTCACGTTGAGCACATTCTCACCAAGTCATCATCGTCATCGATCTGACCGGCTGGCGTGCCAGCAATGTCCAATGTGGTCCGCTATCGGTGGAGCACTTGCATCTGCAGCATTGACCTTTCGCTCCGGCTGGTACGCACTGAACGGAGAGAAGGCTGGGTGTAGCCAGCAGCAAACGCATCCACCTGTCATCGAGCCCACGCCATGTGAAGACACTAGGTTCCAGGGCCTCTGCGAGTATCCCTACCAGGCGGCAGGACCTACAGGAGTTTCCAACTAAGCCCTATGGCCTCTGGGGAATCCCTAACAGGCATCAGGTCCTCTGGGAACACTAAGCTCAGGGGAATCTGCGACGACCGGTCTTGGTGTATGCCTCGTTACAGTTGCGCAGGGCGGCAGCCAGAGTTCAGCTCCTCCGAGCCCACCCTGGTGTGCGCGGCCCGTGACATCGGAGCCCGCCTTGAGGGACCAGCTGTGCCGCGCCGCCAGACACCACGGAACGTCGTACTGGCTGGGCGCGGCGGATGGTGCGAGGGAACGGCACACTAGCTGGCAGTGGAGCGTCGCACTAGCTGGGCGCGGCGGATGGTGCGAGGGAACGGCACACTATCTGGCAATGGAGCGTCGCACTAGCTGGGAGCGGCGGATGGTGCGAGGGAACGGCACACTATCTGGCAATGGAGCGTCGCACTAGCTGGGCGCGGCGGATGGTGCGGGAGGGGAACGGCACACTATCTGGCAATGGAGCGTCGCACTAGCTGGGAGCGGCGGATGGTGCGAGGGAACGGCACACTATCTGGCAATGGAGCGTCGCACAAGCTGGGCGCGGCGGATGGTGCGAGGGAACGGCACACTATCTGGCAGTGGAGCGTCGCACTAGCTGGGAGCGGCGGATGGTGCGAGGGAACGGCACACTATCTGGCAGTGGAGCGTCGCACTAGCTGGGAGCGGCGGACGGCGCCATTTGGTCCGCGTACACGCGCACAGCCTGGGGCAGCAGCCGAACCAACACCGGGCGCACCTCGAACTCCTCGCTGTCGAAGCTGAACCAGCGTGTGTTGGCTGCCGTGTTGGCGGATTTATCCGTGTCGGCGCTCGAGCTGGTGGTGGGGCTCGCCACACTGGCAACAGGAGCATCTGTACCGGAAGCAGAACCTTCCAGGCTGGTCACCGAGCTCTCTACTCCAGCAGCAGAGCTCTCCGGTTTGGTAGCAGGTATGCCGGTGGCCACTGCGCTCCGAAGCTGTGGGAATTCGGTGTTAAAGGTTCGCATAGGTTAGTTAGCTCTGGGTTTAGCACGTTGGTCAGTGCTGATGCATAGGTCGTACGGGCTACACGCTGCTATTGAGTACCCAGCTGCCTTGTTGTTCTGTCTGCCCTGTATTCAGTGCTGAGTAAAGACGTGGCCCAGCTATATAATTAAATCATCATCCCGCAGTGAACCATAATCTTCAGCTCCACATTTCGAAGTGTCGGCGAAGCTTCGCCTCGTCTTAACTTCGGGCGTAATTTGGAGCCCAAGGGCCGACCTCAGTAGCGGGAGTCCGAGAGGTGGGCGCCAGGGACCTTTAGCCACAGAGGCTAGGGCACCTCACCTCAGGAGCTGGCGTCAGACGGACTTGGCCAACCGCCAGCTGCTGCACCGACATCGGCTCTCCACCGGCGCTCCGCCTCCAGCCCTCGGAGACAAACTCAGACGCGGTCATCGACTCGGGACCTGACGAGCCGATTAGTACCACGGTTACCACGAAATATCCTGCATACAGTCAATATACACACAGTTTGCACCCGCTGGCGAGGCCGGCAGACGAGTCTGCTGATGAGACACGAGATCGTCGACGGTCCGGCGAACCTCATAAATGCGCACATATCGATATGCGCCGATGATCGATACTGATATTTGTATTGATGGTCATCAATACATTCGGTACAATGGAATCCAACTACTGTATTCTGGGTCTGGAAGTCGCTCAGGCCGACTATGCTATTGCTATGATTGGGCACACTTCACCGCTGGCAACCAACGCATTATTACGTCAATTACAACCATGCCACCATAGGTAAGACACTACAGTTTACAGGGTGTCGACGGTGTATGGAGTACGTGCCACAAATCGCCGCCGAACATTTTGCTTCAACTAACCTAACCGAAAACTCTACAATGACCACATGGTTTGCGTGTCTTTTGGACTGAACATCTATCCTCATATTCCCTTCCCGACGGTGCTACCGGGGATACCCACCCAGTCGCAGGTGGAGTCCCGGGGGGGTGTCCGGCAGCATGTGGCTGGTGCGGAGCTGCCACTCAAGCCCGCTCACGGTCTGCCGGTGCCACACACCACACTGGGCGTTCTCCACCGTGGTGTGCTGCACCTCCGGCTCTGGCGACAGAGACCGTCACGTCAGCACTTCCAGCGGGCGCTACATGACCAGTGAAGTCGATACGCCCTTAAGCCCAAATAACTAACTAACTCAGTACTTCCAGTCGGGCAGCGCATCACACCCACCCTCTGTCAGACGGTGTGCTGCATGCGAACCCAACAGTGCACCACACCCACCACGTCAGACGGTGTACCGCACCACCTGCTCCCACCCAGTCCACATGACACGGCTACGAACAACGTTATATATATATATATATATATACACATGCATGCATATATACATACATACATACATGCATACATGAATACACACACACACACACATATATATATATATACCGCATTGGTCTACTGTTTGCACCTTCCCGCATAAGTTATCGGAATGTAGTTGCATCCAGTCCTGACGGCCATGACCCTTACCCGCACATGCCGGGGAGGGGGTCGTCTACAGCAGGGTAGCAGTGGTCTGGGGACAGCGCGACACCATCAGCCTAAGCTCACCGACGGGGCACGGAGGCGGTGTCGGCTTTGGAACGAACGATGACCACCAGCGCGTGCTGGCCGTGCCGCGCTCCTGCTGCTGTTCCCGCTGCTGTTGCTCGCGCTCCTGTTGCTGTTGATGACAACGACTGCAGCCAGCGCAGTGGGCAGTATACTCCATCTCAGCATCACAGCGCCAGGTCAGGTCTGCGGAGGAACGAGGGCTAGGTCAGAGTGGCGCAAGGCGTCCAACCGGCACATGACACCATGGTACAATGTTCGGCTCAATCATCATGTATGGCAGGATCAAACTTTATCGATACATTGGGCCAGCCGCCCAAATATCATACTGCTCCAGGCCAGACCAAGTCGACACATATAGCAGCGATCAATTTTTCGTCGAAAGGCATATAATATGCCACGTATCGAATACTGAATCGACATTCCTAAAGTTTTGACCTCTTTCTAGGTGCATACTTGGACAGTACACATTCCTTGTTAGAACAAATATTTTGGTTTACACTTCAGAACTATTGTGCATGTGCCTACAGAAGCAAGAAAACCCTTCGCTTCGCCACTCCACTGTACTTCATTCAACATCGTACACCCAGTGAAAAACCATTATTTCAATCCCGACAATCACATGCAGTGATCGAAGCCTGATTAAACTAGCAGTACATGCGACTCGGATACTTCAATCGTGCCTTCCCCTTGCATCTATGTATGTACATATACATATAAAGAGGGATATATATATATATACATATATGTGAGTATATATATATGCAATTACCTTCCAAGTCACATTGGATTGTCAGGCATCTTGTCATACAGAGAAAATAAAACGCTCCAGCACATTTAAAAGCGACGTGAAAGCAACGCGATGATTCAATGATGTGAGGTACATGTGATAACAGACACTTCGAAGACTAATGAACAGACGTCAGTAAAATGGATTTGGTTAGAATACATTCCACGATGAATTCGATGAAACACACATTTGGCAATCAACGTTCTGGGTAAACTAGGGCTACATCAGTGGTGCAGTAAGGGGATGCGGTAGTGTTCTATGTTCTTGCTGCCCTATAAGGGAAAGCTTCGTCGTCTCCAGTCTACGCCGCGGCAAATGCAGCTGAAAGCCGACAGAGGCGCGTGTTTCACGGATTGAGAATGCGCTCCGCTTGGTGAACAAAGACTGGAGGGCATCAGGTGTGCTTTTATTACAAAGCAAGTTTGAAATGTCGATGCAGTCACGCTGGATGATGAGTGTCTCAATCCTTGCTCCTCCTATGGATTTCAGGGTTGGTGAGATGTGATCTTGCTTGCGATGACCAGCAATTATTCTGGCGGCGAAATTTATGATCTTTTGGGGATTCGTTCTAATTGAGTTTTGTCGCTCCACCCCATGCTGATGGGCAGTATGAGATGTACTTGCATATTTGTGTGCTTCAATGAGTTGAGATGGTTCAGGGTTGGATTGGTGCTGCAACCTGTTGAAAGTGATGAGCGCTCCGAAACATGTTTAGTTACCAATGAAATATGAAAATCCTAAGAAAATACAAGGTCAGAAGTCACGCCGGGGATTTTGGTTGCTTTTCAGCGTCGAGCGACTTTGCCAGAAAGTTAAATCTGCAGCTTCTTGCTTTCTGAAGAGGTCCTTTGATCCCATTCCGATAGTCAGTTTTGCAGCGTTCATTTTGAGTGAGTTCAATTGAAATCAGCTTTCAAGTGATTTTCGCGTATAATTTTGAGCTTTGACCAGCTGCCATGTTCAGGAAAAGCCCAGTCTAAAATTTGGGCACCATCTGCATGACAAATTAAAGTCCCACTGCAGTTAAGCATGACATCCGGTTAGTCGCGATACCGGCGTGCGTTATCTGGCCACTCAATCGGCACTCCGTCAGTCCTTCCACACAAAGAACCGGTGTCGTACCTCTGAACACGTTTAGCACGTACGCCACGCGCTGTCTGAGGCCGCCCCAGTACCAGTACGTGTTGACTCTACTCTGGACGTCCCTGAAGGCGCCCCAGGAGATGTTGGAGAGCAGGTACACCGGCCGACCTGGAACCTCCGCCTCCGTCTGAGGACGTGTTGCAGCGTCACATGGACACTGGTGACATCACAAAACACTATGCATTTCGCTGAACAGACGTAGCAGTGCTAACACCATATGAATCGACATAACGTCATTGGCGGAATAATGAAGGCACCTTGTTAATACCACATACAGTGGTTTTCATCATGAATAGGACGAAAGAACGCATGTATTACACATGCATCGCAAATGTCTCATTTATTTAATTGGACTTTAGGGCACGCCGAAGAAAATTACTCAGAAACGCCAAGGGTGTCGAGTAAACATAGGATACTCAACAAGGGCCTTAAAACATCTCAACAACACTATCAGCTATGTAAGCACTGGAGCCGATCTGCGAGCACAAAACATGCAACAAGAACACTGAGTAGAGCATCACACACTATGCATATGCTACAGACAATACACACGCACACTAGACACATAAGCATGCACTTCGTTGCCATAGTGTTTGCACACATCACACCTTCAGACAAATACTAAACAACCGACATCAGCGTACGACCAGGGTGCTCTCACAAAGACTGCCAATAAATTAGCCAGGGCTCCCTCACACCGCCAACGTTCCAGCCACGCCAACACAACCTCGACGGCTGGGGCTGCCTCACCACGGATCGGAACTGTTCAGCCTTGTTGGACCATACATAAAGTCACTGGAGCACCATGTCTCCCAATGTGTGTCTGGCAGGTATGGAGTGGCATGTACTTCGATAGCCTGCACCTCCCTACTGACACAGGAACACCATGTCTCCCCACGTTTGCCGGACAAGCACGGAACTACACGTTTTTCGACAACCATCACACACAACGTCACGAAAACACCACGGCTTCTGCAGTGTGTCGGACACATAGTGACACGTACCTCGAAAGCCTGCGTCTCCATGGCACCACGGGAACATCGTGTCTCTCCAAGTGTGTCGGACAGACACGGAGCTGCACGTACCTCGACATCTTTCACGTGTACGGTGCTACGGGAACGTATCCTCCCACGAGTGCCGGACAGACACGAATCAGCATGTTCCTCGACCGCCTGCACCTCCATGGTGTCACGGGAGCACCATGTCTCCTCCGGTGTGTGCATGTGTGTGTCGCACGGACACGGGATAACACATACCGCGACCGCCTGCACCTCCTCCGCGACCGCCTATCACGGGAACACCATGTCTCCTCCGGTGTGTGTGTGTGTCGCACGGACACGGGGCAACACATACCGCGACCGCCTGCACCTCCATGGTGTCACGGGAACACCATGTCTCCTCCGGTGTGTGTGTGTGTGTGTCGCACGGACACGGGGCAACACATACCGCGACCGCCTGCACCTCCATGGTGTCACGGGAACACCATGTCTCCTCCGGTGGGGGGTGTGTGTGTGTGTGTGTGTGTGTGTGCGTGTGTGTCGCACGGACACGGGGCAACACATACCGCGACCGCCTGCACCTCCATGGTGTCACGGGAACACCATGTCTCCTCCGGTGTGTGCATGTGTGTGTCGCACGGACACGGGGCAACACATACCGCGACCGCCTGCACCTCTCATGGTGTCACGGGAACACCATGTCTCTGTTCGTGTGCGTGTGTGTGTGTGTGTGTGTGTGTGTGTGTGTGTGTGTGTGTGTGTGTGTGTTGTCGCCGGACACGGGGCAACACATACCGCGACCCTGCACCTCCATGGTGTCACAGGAACACATGTCCTGGTGTGTGCATGTGTGTGTCGCACGGACACGGGGCAACACATACCGCGACCGCCTGCACCTCCATGGTGCCACGGGAACACCATGTCTCTCGTCGCGCGGTGCGTGTGTGTGTGTGTGTGTGTGTGTGTGTGTGTGTGTGTGTGTGTCGCACGGACACGGGACAACACATACCTCGACCGCCTGCACCTCCATGACGTCCAGCGGCCGGACTGTGTCGCGCACCAGCGCCATGGTGGCCTGCGTGATGCGCGTGGCAGCGTCCGTGTCGGCGCCGCCGGCCAGCGCCGCCGACACGCTGTTGGTGCGGCCCAGGGGGATCAGCGCCAGCGGCAACTGCTGCACGGCGGCCGGCCGGTCAGCGCGCCTCATCAGGCCCGTCACCACCTGTCAACCGGGACCGTCACCGCATGTCAACCGGGACCGTCACCATCTGTCAACCGGGACCGTCACCGCCTGTCAACCGGGACCGTCACCGCCTGTCAACCGGGACCGTCACCATCTGTCAACACGGTCCGTCACCGCCTGTCAACCAGGTCCGCCACCATCTGTCAACCGGGACCGTCACCGCCTGTCAACACGGTCCGTCACCGCCTGTCAACCAGGTCCGCCACAACCTGTCAACCGGGACCGTCACCGTCTGCCAACAGGGACCGTCACCGCTTGCCAGCATAAGCCATCACCACTTTCAACAGTGACCCATCACCTGCCGAGAACAGACAAAATATCACCTGTCAGAGAAAACCCACCAGCACCCTGTCGACAAAGGTGCAACAAACAAAACATCATTTCACGAAGCGCTTCATGGACACGCTTCATTCGATTTAGGCATACACATTACAGATATTTAAGATAAAGAATGTCTTCCCATAAAGGGTGCAAATGGCTTATCTATTGAAAGCGGCTCCCATGAACCCAACATAAAATACATGGACTTGGATTTTTGAACTTCATGATCAATAATTCACAAAATCACTAACAGATCACAACCTACAAGTGATGCACATACTTGGCGCCTCCTTGTAAACCACAATCACCTAGGTGACACGCGAGCGACACCCACCTCTGCCACGGTGCCGTCTCCTCCAGCCACGACCACCGCGTCAGTATTGTCCATGACCTCCATGATCTCCTTGGCCTGCCCTTCCCTTTCCGTCTTAATAATCCCCACTTTCAGACCAGCGAGGTTTAGCAGCGGTCCACAGTACTTGTCAAATTGTGCACGGCACTTCCTGGGCACGCATAAAAACACGCCTTCAGATGATAGCTATGGTAGAGAAATGAAACAGTGATGAAATAAATGCCGCACACAGCTCGTTTGCTTACCTGGTGGAGTTGCCTGTACATGGAAGAGACATAACATATAGAAATAGCAAATAACGTGAAAGACGATGGACAGTCGTTACAAACAAACCTAATAATCATATCTCCAGGTTCCAGCAACAAATGTGAATCTGGTCCTGGGCCACTATAAATCCTGTGTTCCTATTCTTGGAATTAAGTTCCAAAGCATGCTCACTGACATCTGTTGGTGACGTGGCATGACATGGCAAATAACACATGAAGAAAATAAGGGACATGAAGGAACTGATTTTTCACAACTTCCGAATAAGGTGGAGCCAAAAACCAAGCTTAAAAGCTGGCTGCAGCCTTCCTTTCCATTCCATTCAGAAGTGAGCATTTGCAGCAAGACCCCCTCCGGCAGCCCTTAGTGAACCAAGTGAGTGAAAAGAATCTCCGCCAAAAGCTTATGGCAGAAAATGAAAATATGGCAACACTACAATAATACCAACTACTACACGAAATACTCCGCTAAGGACAGAACATTACTCCCTCGCGCTATCTGCGTGCGCTTCTGCCTAGGTCAAGCAATGTCAACCACTGAAAATGGAGCACTTCTGTTGCCTTAAAATGCTAGCTTTCTGGCACTCTCTGCTGCCGCACGCTTACAATCTGCTAGCATTTAGCACTGTTGGATCATTTTTTTGTATCCTTGTACTTTTCTTTTAAATTTGTATTTGTTGAACTTCGAACACTTGGATTTCTCGAGCACTGGAATCTTCGAAAGGCCCCTCTGAGACATTTGGAACAGTCCCACGGCAGGAGTACGAATGTAATGCTAACAACTTTTCTGCAACGACGCGACTGCGAATGCAAATACTGCAACGCAGCATTACTGCTACATGACAAAACTGCGACTGCAAATACTGCAACGCAGCATTACTGCTACATGACAAAACTGCGACTGCGAAGACTGAGATGCGAGATTACTGATAAAATGAGAACATCGGCCGACTTTACTCCGACACGACATGACAGCTAGTCCAAATTTCGCGGCGCGACATTACTGCAACATGACAAAACTACCGACTGCATCTGCGAGGCGACATTAATGCTACAGCTAAACTTCAACCGACCTTACTGCGACACGACACGACTGCGAATGCAAAAAAAAATGCGACGCGACACTACTGGTATAGCAAGACCTTCGACGAGCTTACTGCAACATTACACGATCGTGAATGCAAGTACTGCGACGAGACAACACTGTTGGACGTTATGTCTGTGACTGCCGAAACTGCTATGTGACATTACTGCTTGTGCAAAATATTCGACAAACTGCACTGCGAAACTACTTTTCCGGGATCGCAAAAGCTGCTACGTGGCATCGGCAGAACAGCAATCCCTCTGGGGAACGGGGGACAAGGGGATGTGAGGATCCCGTTAACATAAACCACTTAACCCTCGTAGTGTAGCAGAATGTTCTACTTCTTGTTGTACGGAGGGGAGGGGCGTTCAGTCTGAAACTCTCAGCTTTTGTTGTAGACTAGATGAAGATGCGGAAAACCGTATGATACAGCTTCGTCCTTGAACTTCCAAGTATTTGCACGTTATGCACGTGCACTCTAAAAGTGTCCTAAAAGTTGTGAATTTTAGCATTAGCCCTGTGGCATTGCATGGTAAATAATTCGTCTAGCATGAGTGCTTGGCCACCTGACCAAACAATCTTGGCTGTCTTGCTGATGTCACGTTGCATTTTATTTTGAGATCGTAGAAAAGTCGTATCGTAGTAACGTCAGTTCAAGACTTTGCATAAGCAGCAATGACCTGTGCCAGTTTGTTTTGCAGTTGCACAGATACCGTATCGCTGTGCTTGTATTCGCAGTCGTGATGTATCGCAATACAGTTGGTGAATGCTTTGGCTGCAGTAACAACATCGCACCCCAGATTTTGTACATGCAGTTTTCTGGTGCACCAGTAATGTCGCATTGCAGTCGTATTCACAGTCGGTTGGTTGGTTATTGGTTTTACGACACGTCGATCGTTGAGTCATGTAGCGTCGCCAATCTCTCACGCCGATTGGTCGCGGGCGAAGAGTAGCGACAGGTGAGACTCGAACCCACAACCTTTCGATTGTGCGTATTCACAGTCGCGTCGTGCCCAATAGTCAGTCAATTTTCGGCTGTAGAAGTAATATCGCGTCGTAGTTGTTGCAGTCGTAGCTTTGTCGCATTGCAAGAATGTCGCGCTATGCTGCAGTGTTTGCATTCCCAGTTTTGTTGTGCGGCAGGAATTTCACATCGCAGTATTTGCATTCACAGTCGTGTCGGGTCGCGCTGACGACGGTCGAAATTTTTGCTTTAAGAGTAATGTCGCCTCGCAGTTCCGCAATCGTGGTTTTGTCGTGTTGCAGCAATGCGCCGGATCGTGCCGCAGTCGTGTCGTCACAGAACTGTCGTTCAGTTATTGCAGCTGCAGTCCTGTCATGACACAATTTTGATCAGCACGCTATTCAAATGCAGTTCATATATGTAGTCTTGATTAGCTTCAACAAACTACTAACCCATCATTGGCTGTCGGATTCAGAATAACTGTAACATGGCGAGGTTTTGCTGTTGGTGATATCGGTGCATCTCCATACGCCTTTGCCTCCAAGCAGATCTTGCGGAGATACCGAGACTCCCTGAAGTGAGAAGTTACTAGTAAGTGGGCATAATAAAGACGGACGGACAGACGGACACAAGAGTACATGTGCTCAAAATATATTGGGCCGGTGCACCTGGGTGTGCAAAAGACAATGCTGGTTCACCTACTTAAGTAGACTACCATACTTTGCACACCCGCCTAGAGCATGGCAAAATATCATTATCTTACCATATTATGTTTGAGTTGTCTATGATGATGTGCATGCAGCTTGTTCGCATTCTGAAATTGGTTTTGAGAATGACATATAATCAGCAAGATTTTGATTGTAAGTCATTAATTTGCGTCATATATATATATATATATATATATATCTATATATATATATATGAAACGAATTAATGACATAATCAAAATCTTGTTCATTATATGTCATTCTCAATACCAATTTCAGAATGTCAACAAGCTGCATGTACATTAGGGTGTTGCGCTAGTTGCAGATCCAAAATGCCATACCGAGATTGTATGAGTGGGGCCCTAGGAACAAATAAAATCACATTTTTATCCCACGTTATGCAACCTCCATCCAGCCGGCGGCTTCCAAAGTTTCAGTGGAGGGAGCACTAGCGATCCTAGTGGCAGTTTTGTAAGTTGAGTTGAGACATTGCTTACCCCCCACCCCCACCAGGATCGGAACGGCGCCCTCTCGGATCCGCCCGGCGCCCTCGCCAGACATCGCTTCCCACCCCGACCCCCCAGGATCGGAACGGCGCCCTCTCGGATCCGCCGGCGCCCTCGCCAGACATCGCTTCACACCCCCACCTTTCGGCGTCGGTACTGCGTCAACAGGCTGTGCCTTTGACAGTCCGTCTTCCGACCAAAATGTTCCTATATCCCGCAAGAAACTGGCGGATACAGTGGGGGGGGGGGGGGTAAATGGGGCTTTACCCTCCTGATGAGCTTCGAAAGCGGGCACAAAAATGGTTGTTTTCTTCAAATTTAGGCAAACAGTGAACTAAACCCGCTCACGGGAACACAGAAACCCGTTCCACATCCAACGGGTGCCCCAAACAGCTGGTCTAGATCCAACTCTGCTTTGACCCTTGACCTGTGAGACATTCAAATTATATGACACGATGGATTATGACCTTCAGTACCATTGAAAAGGCACATAACCATGTTCATTAAAAGGTTTTGACGGTTGACTCACGGTTTATATCCATTACGTTTATTGGGTAAAATAAGGAACTTGACCTGACCTGGAAGGTGACTTAATTAACCTGAGGTCATCAAAATGGGCATCATCTGAAAGCTCTCATTGCGAGCAATCCACTGGTCTCTGATTCGTTGCCGTACGACGTCTACGAGTTGAGTTTGGAAAAATGGGCATACATTATGACGTCATCACCATAGTAAGTGAATGGGGAAACTTTAGGTCGAGCCGGCTGGATGGGGGTCGCATCAAACCCGCGTTTTTTGCTACCATGAATGTTTTCATGACCACCCACATAAAAATATACTATGGCATTTTGTCTCCGAGAGGAAAAGTCCTCCAGCGCAACACCCTAATGTACATCATCATAGACAACTCAAACATAATAGGATAAGGTAATGATATTTTGCCATGCTCTAGGCTGGTGTGCAAAGTATGGCAGTCTACTTGAGTAGGTGAACCAGCATTGTTTTATTTATATGTATATATATATATATGCATATGCATATGCATATACATACATATATACATATATACACACACATATATATATATACATATATATATACCATTACCTATCCAACTGTTAACACGCGCACTGGAGGGGGGGGAGCGAAATCCGCCCACCCCTCCGATTTTTCGTAAATAACTGCAGATTTTTCCGGTCGATATACGCGATTTTCTGCGTACCTGCTTAGAAATGACCGGCGCGTCGTTTAAAGCAAGAAAGAATGGAAATCGGCCGATAAATTTCCAAGTTAGGGGCCGTTAAAATCAAAAACAATTTCTAGCGCCATACCACAAAATCGGCGCTGATGCGCTTCCCGTATATTCGCAAAAGGGAAGTGTTCTTGGCAACGCTAGCGACTTGTTTGATGTATATTGATATGGTATATAGTTTCAGGGTCATGTTAGGTCACCGAGATCAAGTCAGGTCAAGTTTATGACATGTTAATGGAACCAAACTTGATCAAATGGAATGTTGTCATAAATACACTACTGTTTGTCATTTGTACTGCTTGTCATTGCGCTTCCATACTTTATTCATGTACTTCACTCCTTTCTTCACGAAGCCGATTGCTCCGAGCTGCCCGACGGAGCAGTCGGGCGGGCGGCCCGGTTCCGGTAACTGGAACAGGTAACTGACCTGATAAAGTGGTATTATATAGGTGACCTGAGGTCAAATGTTGGGTCTAGCATCTGCATTGCATCATCAGTAATGTCCAAAACATCATTGATGCCTATTTTGGAGCATTTAAACACAATCACAGCGATCCATAACGATGACAAGTCAAGCCACGCAATACCATAACATTTTGCTCATTTGACCTCATTTGACCTTGAAGATATTGTCCTAAGGTCATGAAATTTGCACACAATAGAGTTCACTACCGTACTCATCCACCCTGCGAATTTCGTTCCTCTAGCTTCACTAGGAGCCGAGATCTTGTGGGGCAGAATCCGCCCCCCCTCCAGTGCGCGTAATTTTCAGAGGCCCTCCAGGGCGCGTGTTAAGCAATCTAAGCTAGATCAATTCCAGCTTACAGATCCATGAACCAGAACCTGCATCCAATGCAACCTCATTTACATTTTCAGCTTATTGTGCTGTTGGACATAAACCAGAATAACAATGAGATTACTAAATTGTATTGTACACTTTGTATGCATTGATAGTAAACATGCAAAATTGTTGTATAAATATACCCTCAAATGGAAGAAATCAGATCAGTTACTGATGAAAAGCAGTGTTATTAAGCCCCCTGACTTGGACCATCCAACTCAGGAATTCCAGTTCAATGGGATAATATCAAGCAAATGAAGCTGAAGTTAGAATGCTGCCAATGCTCTGACTCAGTCACCCCACTGCAATGTCCCTGGTCATAGCCAAACAGTTGTTGGCTGATCTCAAATGAGGGCTAGGGGAACCAGTAGTCTAGGGGTGGTGGTGGTGGATTGGAGTTCAGGGGCTCGTCGACATCCAGGGTCATTTTGCGCCCGTAGGGGTGAGGTGCCTGTGTCCAAACTGAAAGGTTGTGGGTTTGAGTTCTACTTGTCCCTACTCTTCACCCCTAACCAACCAGTGTGAGATATTGATGACAACATATGACACAACAGTCAACACATCACAAAATCAACAACCATGGAATGACTGATAAATAAGGGTGTGCTTGCCAACTCGAATCCTGTCTTTCCAGGAACTGGGAGACGAATTCATGTCAGTGCAACAACCAACCAAAGCACTACCACGATGAGTAAATGTGCTTGAAAATGAAGCATCCAAGCAATGACTTCCTTCCAATTAAACCAGGATTTCCCATCTGAGTAATAGTGATTTGCTAGGTACTGGCCAGCTAGGTAGGTAGTACTGGCCAGCTAGGTAATAGCACAGCTAGGTACTGGCCAAAGGTTTCATCTCTTGAGAAGTCCTGTCCTGAACGAAATTCATTCTGCATGACATTTGATGATATACCTAAATGGTCTTCAGCACATTAGGATATCCAATGCAGCTCTCAATAAAATTTTGAACAAACAATATGAAACTTCATCATGCTATCTTGGGTATTATTGCACTTCACGTCAGATAGGCATGCAATAAGCTAATCACACATTTTTAGCTATCGTCCCCATATCAGATACAGTAACCATTCCTGTTTGGTTGCATGCACTTTCTAGGGTCTTTCAGTGTGGGGCTTCCCTTGGTGAGCTGCTCATTAAACCAGCAGTCACTTGGGGTATTTGCACTCACACAAGTCACTGGGGAGGGGAGCTTTTTCCTATTGTATCTTCACAGTCAATGAATAGACAACACAGATTCAAACTGCATTTGATAGCTCCATAACTTTATAAAATAATTTGTGTTTACCTGGAGGTCACTTGTGATGTCACAGGTCATGTCACATAAAAATATTGGACTGTTTTTGAGGGCTCATATATGGTATATATTACGGCCTAGGTAAAATGCGATTTTTTGGATTTTTTTAATACAAGATATTTTAAAGTAAAAATTACGATGCAACCACTCATTTTCTCCAAAAATGATTACTTTTCAGTGGGCAAACAAATACACGATCATAATCTTCACTCTGCAAATATAGCACATCATGTATAATTATCCATACCTGGTGTGTCACAGACGTGGTAAAGAAGAAATTCAACACTTCATGCACTCAATTTAATACTCTTTGACATCGAAAACCTTATGTTTCTGCCTTAATTCGACATTTATTTCCAAGAATGAATACTCACAACCCGACACATCTGCAGCCAATGCCGGAAGTTCCTTGCGATGCTGTATTATTGCATTTTTCAAATGTTTGATGATGTCATGGCCGAAAAATTTGTTTCGGATGATTCTGGTTTACCGGTTAGGTTAGGCTAGGTTAGGTTATTTTTTTTTTTTCTTATTTATATATTCATATGTAATTTTTGAACTCTTGACCATAAGCAGAACACGGCCAACTTTCACGTCCTCATTTCTGGTCACACTGTATATATCTGCATAGGCAAGTTTAGTAATAATACTTACTAAACTTCCAAGAATGTGTTGGTTCTCCAGTATATGCAGTAACAATATGCAGTGTAAGAATGGCAGATAACATAGCATAATATAAAATATATTATGTCATATTATAATATAACCTAACGTAACCTAACCTAGTCGGATAACCAGAATAGTCCTAAACAAATTTTTGGCCATGACATCAAATATATTTATTTTAAATAAAATAATACAGCATCACAAGAACTTCCGTTCTTGGCTGCAGATGTGCGGGGTTACTAGCATTCATTCTCGGAATGTCAAATTATGGCAGAAACAAGGTTTTTGATTCAGAGTATTAAATTGAATGCAGAAGTGTTGAATTTCTTCTTTATCACGTCTGTGACACGCCAGGCATGGATAATTATACGAGATGTGCTATATTTGCAGTGAAGATTATGATTGTGTATTTGTTTGCCAACTGAAAAGTAATCATTTGTGGAGAAAATGAGTGGCTGCATCGTCATTTTTACATTAAAATACCCTGTATGAAAACAAAATTCCTAAAAATCCCATTTTACCTAGGTCATAATATTTACCTCATATTTTCCATGGAAACCAGGTTATTTTTTTCTTAAACAGTGTTTTTGGAATTTGTGGATTTTTTTTAACGGAATATCATATTTATGAACGTGATTCAGAAGATGTGATCATTCGTTTTCTCCGTAAATGCTTACGTCTCGGTTAATCTTAGCGATAATATCTATAATGTGCCATATATGCCACACCGCTGTTATTTGTTGCATAACTTATCCATCCCTCACCTGGCACTTCCCAGACGTGATTAAAGGGACATTCAACACTTCACGCAGTTGATTCAACACTTTTTCACATCGAAAATGCTTCATTTCTGCCTCTTTGCCACATAGATGACATGCCGACACTACTCCACCAAAATGCCAAAAAAAACTAAGCAGAGCACGGCTCGAGTCTGTGTGTACAGATGACGTCACGATAAATATTACGCTTGTATTTTTTAATTCTAATATATGAGTTTATATTAGTTTAGATAAGAGTAGATTGTATTACGTTAGGTTAGGTTGGGTTAAGTTAGGTTAGGTTAGGTTAGGTTTTCCTATTTAATTATGAATTATCATACTATTTGTTGGAAGTCGTGAGGCAAGACAAGACCGAGCAGAAGCCGGCTGCTCTCTGAGCCGTGCTGTATATTTAGTTTTTTTGGCATTGTGGTTGAAGAGTGGTGGTGTGTCATCTATGTGGCAAAGAGGCGGAAATGAAGCATTTTCGACGTGAAAAAGTGTTGAATCAACTGTGTGAAGTGTTGAATGTCCCTTTAATCACGTCTGAGAAGTGCCAGGTGAGGGATGGATAAATTATGCAACAAAGAGCAGCGGTGTGGCATATATGGCGCATTATAGATATTATCGCTAAGATTAACCGAGACGTAAGCATTTACAGAGAAAACGAATGATCGCATCTTCCGAATCACGTTCATAAACATGATATTCAGCAAAAAAAATCCAAAAATTCCAAGAACACCTTTTAAGAAAAATTTACCAAAACCAGGGCATTAGGGCAATATAAAATGTGGTTTGTAAAGAACATGTAACACTTCATCAGAGGTCATCAAGAAAATAAACATCAGTCAGCATGCTCTACATAGCGTATTCGGCCTGCGAGGAGCCTGACAATTGGCGCAACTGGTTAGGGCATCCGCCTTCCATACGGATAGTTGTGGGTTAAAATCTTGGCACTGTTACCCTTTTTACCCGATCAGTCGTTAGTGGCCAGGGCCGTTGGTTAATGTTGCACTTTAGATTACTTTACACTATCATATGAGTTGCATATTGCATATTGCACATATTGCATTGCATGCACTGTCATATGAGGCATTCAACTTTTGGTATCTTCAAACCAAAATAGTCATATACCCACCTCCCAGCGAGGGTTTGTGACCCCATGAAACATTGCATCCATATCAAGTTGAAGTTGTTTATTTCAACAGCCCGGTTCTGAACGTACCACATTCAGTTACCTTTCTAGCGCAAGCAACGCTACCGTAGGAAGTGCAGAAGATCCCGGTCAACATGCCCCTCACATAACATTCACTGGTGGGGGGGGGGGGGTCGGCCACCTAAAATCTGGAACTAGAAGCACAAAATTTGGAGGAATTATAGCTGTAGTAAACTTGCTGCAGTATACATTTCCTGACCCCAGGTCAATGTCTTCAGGTTCAAATGAGGTCACAATCTGCCTCCACTCCACCCCAGCCGGCACCGCCCGTACGTACAGAAAGTATGCACGTTCCACTGCCGGTAGGTACAGACCGTTCATACGTACACTCGCTACGTGCGCTGGTACAGACCGTGCGTGCTGTCGCTATGGTCGGTAGTACGGAACCATCGTGCGATCGTTACGGCCAGTGTATAAAATACTGGCTGTGGTTGAATATGTATAATGTGTACTTAAAATTGCATGCCGTTCATGCATATTGTTTTTTTTGTATCTAAGAGTCACCACCCCGTCCAAGACACTGCCCAATGAACTGCCTAAACCATGCACTTACCTGTACTTAGAATGGGCGTATTTGGTGCCATAGAATGCACATATTGATATAAATACAGACTTTTTCCAATTATTTTTTACAACCTTCAAGGTCTTCCCAACTGTCTCCATGTTGAAAGCAATTTGGACTGTCGACCAGAAATACTCATAAGAGCACCCGTATCTTCACAACATTGCTCGACACATTATTTCATGGGCCAGTAACTGCACCACACTCGCATGCGTTGAGTTCGTAATGCTATCGCCAAATATGTATATAAAAACAGCTGGCATATTGGAGAGGCATAAGTAGGAAAAACCTTCTAGTATGAATAGCATAAATACGTTCGTCAATCCTGAAACGATGATGTGAACGTTTCATGCACATTCAGAATTGTAGTTCAGATTCAAATAGACCAATTGTTGATAATTTCATTTGCTTGCGGATGCTTGGGAATCTCTAATGATACAAAGAATCCTCTCACTGAAAAGGCCACAAGCAGGAGCGCAGCCAGGTTTTCCTGAGGGGTGGGGACCCAACCAAAAACAAATGTGATGAAACGGAGAAAGCTTCAGGAGCTCGAAGCATGCTGAAAACTTTGGGTTTTGCGTGGTGAAAATCCCAAAATCTATTTGCTTTACCTTGTGTATTATTGGGTGTTCAGGGTGCCGGGCACTCGCTACACCCCCCACCCCCACCCACCCACCCCAACAAACCCGTCCGGGCCCGACAAATTAAGCAGGGATACTTTAAAATTAATCCGGGCCCTGAAAATCGCTCCGAGGCACCACCAAACCACGCCTTGGGTTCAAAAATCGCGTAGGGCTCTGAAAAGCGCACTATATTTTTTTACTATTGTGTTTGGATCCTATATGGATTTTTGCAGCCTATGTCGTAAAAAAATCGCGCGGTGTCCAAAAGTCCGTGTACGGCCCAAACATATCGCAACGTTTGCTCCAGAAATAAAGCCAGGGCCGTGAAAAATCACGCCGAGTCTCGGAAAAGCGACCCTGGCTCCGAAAAAATCAGAAGAGGTCACGAAAAATCACGTCAGTCCCAGATAACTCGCGTCACTGTCCCGGCATCTCGCGTCATGGCCCCGAAAACTCGCGCCTGTGCCTGAAATATCACGCTGGGGCCTGAAATATCACGCTGGGGCCCCGAAATATCGTGCTGGGTGTCCGAAATATCACATTGCGGCCCAAACTTCTCGTCGGGAGCCCCAAATAAATACAGCGTGGGTATAAAAATCACATCGAGACCCGATAAAATCAAGCCGGAGCCCACCAAAAAAAAATCAGCAGGGTACCCAAGAATAGATGGTCGGGCTTGGAATATGGCTCTGGGACACTGAAAAATCGCTCCGGAGGCATCCAAAACTCGCATGGGTCCTAGAACCCTGAGGGGTACCGGGGATGGAAAAAAATTGCGGGAGGAACGTAAACATGGCGTCGGGACTCGAACAATCACGCCGGAAATACCGCGGGTCCACAAACAAAATAACAAAGCCCTAAAAAGCGCCGTCGTCTCAAAAACGTGCTGGGACAGAAACCGAAATGCATTGGAACGCTAAAAACGCACATTAGAAGACGGGTAGAACGCAACGGGCCCAAAGAAGAAAACCGAACCAACGTCTCGGTTTCGTAGTCAATCTGGGAGCATGTTGAAATGAAAAGATGATACACATCAAAGATCATGGAGGTATCCAAAATCATTTTCCATCAGAAAATGTGGGAAGAAGAGCATTAATCTTCAAATTGAATTCATCGACTTTTTCCTAGGGCCAGGTGACCTGAGAGGTCACCTGTAGTGTGGTGTCTTATGGAGTATATGGGGGAGCTGTGGTTGACATAGGGTGATAATGCAGCTGATTATCTCAGTCGACTGATGTAAATTTCACCATCCTGTCGAAGTTTTTTAGCCATTACTTTACCGCCGAGGACGAAAACAGCCGTTATCGAAATGTCGGCGGTGAACATCTGATCAGTTTTCTCTCGTTGTATTGCATTGTTAAAAAGCATTGCATCGGACGATAGTACAATTAATTATCCGCCGATTGATCGCACGTCGAAGGTCGCGTCATAGTTGCATCTGTGCTGGGAAATTATAAATGTCTTCATATGTCCAAGGACATGTGTCCTTTTTCTTCCCAATGTCCGCAGTTACATTGTGCTTAAAGCGTAACGATTAATTGTGAGGTCTCGTGACGTGCCAAGAGAACTCATTTCAGTTAGGTAGGTATGTACCAGCTAAGAATGGGGGAAGGGTGGAGAAGATGAGAGCCCCCGACATTGAAAAATCGAGCATACTCTGAAACTCTGAATCTATGAAATCAGTGACGCAGCCATAATTTTCCGAAGGGGGTCGACTCCCCCCCCACGGTCCCAAAAAAGAGAAATGTAATAAAACCGAGCCAGCTTTCGGAACGCGAAGCAACGCACCATGATTTAGGGTTTGTGTGGTGAAAATCTTAAAATTTATAATTTCATTTATTGTATTTTTGATTGTAAAGGGAAGCCGAGCATCGGGGCATTGCCGCGCCTCTGTATAACATTCCCCGATGATCTTTCCTTGAATTAGTCCTTGCCATAAGCCTCCTTCAAGGACTAGCTTCACATAATTATTGGGAGGAACGGTGACAGAAGGGCACATTCAGTTCCAGCAAATTGAAGCCCGGAGCGGTTTCGGTCCGTCCAATGTCCAGCTGAGCACATCTCAGCACGATCCATCCAAACCATTCCAGCACGACCTATCCCCACTGGCGGATCCAGGGGGGGCCATTCCGGCCATGGCCCCCCAAGCGCTTCAAAGGGGGGCCATAGTGGCTTTTCCCCCCCCCAAAAAAAAAAAGTAAACTAAATTAAAATGCAGTAGTAACCTTTCCTGAGGTAAAAAAATAGCGTTCCGGGTGAAATAATCTCCAATTTTAAAGGTAATTTGTTATAATTGTTTGGAAGCACAATCTGGTAGCATAGTAGATCCTGACTAATTAAATACCTGTAGTTTGGTTGACAAAGTAACAGAGCTGATGGGTTTACACTTATTATTTGTTCGCCACTTTACCTCGTGTATGATTGTGGCTACCTGATGCAGCTGAAGCTGATACCACAACAGCACACCTGCCTTCCTGATCCTGGTGCCATCATGTTATGCCACACATTAATGGTATGAAGTGCTGAATCATGCTGACTGGTGTGCTTGATGCAATTTGGAGCATCTTATCTTGTGTAGCTAAATGAGAACCAATTAAACAAGTTTGACACACTATTACATTATGATATACTGTGCCCCATGCAAACTGGGACTGGAGTGTGACGGTTTTGCCTTTGTTGCCGGCTTCGTACCTACAAATGAGGCGTATCAATACAGCGCTTGGCTGTCCGACGTCTGAAGACCCGGGTACCCTGACCGCTATGTTAGTTTGGCTTATCCCATCAGCGTGGCCGGCTCTACGTGCCATAGACATGTTGGATGGCGATGGTAGACCAGTTTATTTTATTTTGCTCCATCTATGCACAACCTGTACCGGCGAGGACGACATCGTGAGGCGCCTAGAAGATGTCATCGAGCCGGCAGCCGAGGCTGATGTCCGTGTGCACTAGATGTCTAGATGTCCGTCGCCCGGTTGCCTTTTTTCCTTTAGCGTTGCCGCCGTGACCAGGGGCGGACTGGCGGCGCCCCTGTGCGCCCGTCCTGGTGGACTTTACCTTCGTGTCGCCCGGTCCGCCGTTTTAGCGTGTTAGCGTGTTTTCGTTGCGACTGTGACCATTGGCGGGTTGGCGTCGTTTTGTGCCGGCCCGTCCTGGCGGCACTGGCACTGCTGTGGTATCGCCAGGTCTTGTCTTGTCGGGTGTTTTGTGCTGCCGCTGTGACCAGGGATAGGCTGGTGGCACTCCCCATGCCGGCCCGTCCGGCGCCACTGGCACTGCTCTCAGCTCTGGTACTGCTATGGGGCAGGTGTGGCGTATGCCACTTCATTGTTTCTGATATTTATAATGTGGCCTATCAGCATTGATTGGAAGGAACGATATGCAAGTCCCTTTCCCACGAACATTGATTGTAATCATTCATTCATGTTCTGAACCGGAACCAGCACAGACGCCGACGTTTAGGGGTGTTTTGGAATGAGCCAGATCTAATCCTGAACGCACTGCTAGGAAATGACCCAAATAATTGAAGATTTTAGCTATCATGTGGCACTAATGGGGCTTCTCGGCTGAATGTCTTCTTGTTGTCTCCATGCATTGCGTCCTTCCAATCATTTCTGCTGCTGGGCTGGCGCGGAGATTCACATATTCCCCAATAAAAAAGGAGTGTCGTCTTTCACGTGTATGGTCCTATCGATGTGGAAAAACAATTGTCCGTTCCTGTCCCATAAATCAGAGGCGCTGCCACATATAGATGGGATTAAAGGGTGTTTTCGGTCAATTACTTTTACATGTACACCATAAGCCCAATGAAAATTTGATGCAGATTGGGGGACTTGCTTCCCTCCCCACCTGGTCCCATCATAGCGACGCACACGCTTCAGATACGTCCTTCCACCACCCCCCCGGGGGGGAAATTTTATTCTCTACCCAATTTCCCCTCCTCCTACCCAATTTATTAAAAACCATTAAGGGGTCGTCTCAATATAAAATAAAAATAAAAAAAATTTAAAAAACTTCCCCAAACTAAAAAATACAAAAATTTTAATTTACCCCCCCTTATCCCCCCCTTACCTCCAATATTTACAATATTTTTTTCCCTGTTCGGGGTGGGGGGCGTCCGTTTTATGGGTGAACACTTAATAAAACCAAAGAAAAACAAGCCGGGGGGAAGGACCCGCCGGAAAGGACCACCCCCCCCCTACCATGGAGGGTTCTATGCTGTTGAAGTTCTGCTTACAGCAAGAGATGACGAAATCAGCAGTTTCATTATTCCTTCGTCAGATAGGTTCATGAAGTTTGTTTAGCCAGTAACGGGCAAGCGGACCCAGTGAGCCAGATTTCGAAAGCGGAATTTGAACAGGATGTTTTGTGCGAGTGACCAGTTGACCCCAGTTGAGCAGCATGTTTCGTATGTTGGTGTTGGGGCAAGGCGGTATATATCGCCTTGGGCAAGGCCATATAACCATATAGGTGTTGGGGTTGCTAAGATGAAGAGACAGGCTACATTGACTGATTTTTTCAAGAAGAATAGCAAGAGGAGGTATGTATTTATGTCCTGAATAAGAGATAACTGGTGGGTTTGCATGTAGGGGAGATTCGGGTGGTAGGACCGGGCTATCAAAGTTTAAGGGTATTATTGCAGTTTAAGGTATCTACGAGACAAGTTTTACACATACCCTCATGCACTGGCGGATCTAGGGAGGGGCCATTCCGATCATGCCCCCCGAAGCGCTTAAAAGGGGGGCCATAGTGTCTTTTGCCCCCCCCGGAATCAACAGAAGTCAACTAAATTAAAATGCAGTAACCTTTTCCAAGGTTAAAAAATAGCGTCTGGATGAAAGAATCTCCAATTTTAAAGGATTTTTCCATATATAATTGTTTGGAAGCCAGTATAGTAGCATAGTAGATTCTGACACACATCGAGGGTTCCATGCTGATCAAGTTCTGCTTACAGCAAGAGTTGACAAAATCGGATCCGCCAGTGTCCACATGCACGAACGTTGACGTGGTACAAGACGTTGAACGTGAACGTGAACGTTTTGGTAAACAAGAACAAAAATCCGGTAACAGAAACGGTGGAGGTAGGCTGGGGCCCCTACACAGGAAATTATGTTGTCAATTATTATTTTACTTTTTATTTTATTTTTATTTTAATTATTATTTTTAAAATGTGCCCCTTTGCCAAATGGTGGTCGAAATCCGGTGCTTTTAACCAAAAGTAGTGGGAGAATGGACATCCTCCAAATCCGTTCGACCCCTCCCCTGATGCAATTCCTAGGTACGCCACTGGGGGAGGGGAGGGGGGGGGCTGACGCCGAAAACCGAAAGTTGCCCCCCCACTCAAACCGGTGGGCTAGATTCGTCAGTGCCTATCACCACTACCTTGCCAGTTCTAGCTGATCTTATGGCGGGTTCAATGACCCACGCGCTCCCGAGTCAGCTGACGGCATTTTCGGGAGGTGACTGGACGCGCCGTATTAGCATTGTGCATAGTCAGTTGTGCCGAGGCGCGGCCCGGCAGCGAAGGTGCTGGCTGAGGACGGTGGACCAGGCGACACGGAGCCGGACCAGGCTGCACGAGACTCGGACCAGGCTGTACCAGACCCGGACCAGGCTGCACCAGACCTGGATCAGACTGTACCAGACCCGGACCAGGCTACACCAGACCAGGACCAGACTGCACGAGACTCGGGCCAGGCTGTTCCAGACTCGGACCAGGCTGCTCGCCAGACCTGGATCAGGCTGTACCAAACTCGGACCAGGCTGTACCAGACCCGGACCAAGCTGCACCAGACTTGGATCAGGATGCACCAAACTCGGACTGGACTGTTCCAAGCGGTGAAGATTAATTACGACTGAATCTGCCGAAACCGCAGTCTCGAGGTCAACGGACGCGATAGTTTCGGCGATCTCGATGCCCAGTAATGTCGTCCGAGAAGCTCATGTCAACGTGACCTGTCATCGTGTCAACAATGCAGTGTGTCACCCGTGTGGCTGACCCATGGTCTGACCTAACGAGAACGCCGTCACTGCGAGCGCACCACCGAATCTGTTGGCTGCAGCCGGTGTAATGAAGTCATTGCAGGCGTGACGTCAGTGGTGCAACGTTGGTGCTGGTCGTGAGTCGTGACCGTTGTGACGTGAATGATGTGACGCCAGTGACGCCGTCACCAGCCTGATCTTGCCCTCGGACGAGCCAGCGCCGACAGCTTGAAGGTGCGAACTGGGTGTACCGTCGAGCCTCCACATTGACCACGTCATGGGTGCGCGGTATATGGTACGGTGATGGTCGCTGTACCCCGTATTGGTGGCCGCAGGACGATCTGGGCAGGCCTGCTGCTCTTCATCGGAGTCTGCTTACTTATTGTGGTACGACCGAAGCTGCGCAGAAACCGTTCCACATGGTGAGTGTGCTTAATGACAGCTCCGTCCTGTCACTCTGCCTCCCGACATTCCATATCCTTTGATATGGCTCTTTACAGTAACTTCTCTTTACTGCATTATGCCTCACTTGCTTATCCCTCACTTTCCATGTGTCTCAATTAGTTAAAATGGTCGAAAATACTTCGATGCGAACAGCTACCTTACCCCGAACTTCGAGTTCAGACTGACACGACTAGAGACCAAGGGTGGGTCCGGGAGCGAACCTCCTTGGTTTGGTTCCCTGCTAATGTTTATCTGTCACTTTCCATACTCAATTTATTTTCGGATCCGGGCTCTCCTCCCCCTGGATTTGCGAGTGATCTCCGATCCGATATATATATATATATATATATACACACACACACACACACACACACTCAGAGGTGCTGTTTTGAATGCTCTTCAGAGGGCACTTGTCCCCCTTTCAATGTTGACTTTGCCTCTCCCCCAATATAAGTTTCAGAAATCAACGCCCGTGCATATATATGTATATACATTATATACATATACATATTTACATACACATATTTACATGCATATATATATATATATATATATATACATATACATACAAATACGTCAAATTGTGTATATATGCTTGTAGGTACGGATGCATGAATGCATGATGCACGCATTTATAGGAAGGACTTCCGCACTGTCCTGACCTGGCTCTAGCCTCTCGTAACGCATCGCATCTTGTGATGGGATAGGCTGATGAGGTTGAATGTTTGGTGTCGTCTAACAAAACTGTGTTCATCGTGGGCATTGCCACGGACTTTGCATACGAGGAGGGGAGGGGAGGAGAGGGGAGGGATGGATGATGAGAGGGTTTTGGGACGATATTTGCCATGTAGCGCCATAGGAGTAGTCATGCTAGAGTTCATGAAGCTTGGGGGCGCATCCTCCACCCCTGTCCCTCGTCGTGGCGACGCCCACGGTGTTGAGAATCGTCCTAATCAAGCCGACGCTCTGTTGCAGCCAGCACGAAGCGCGCGGGCCTCTCTCCATCACAGACTTGGCCGACGGCGCGTTTCCGGTGCACATGTCCCCGGCCGAGCTGGACCAGTGTCTGCGACGGCGACTGGCGGCGCTCGGACGGCCGACGCGACTCGCGTTCGTCGGCCACTCGCGAGTCCGCCAGGTGTTCGAGACGCTGACGGCGCGGCTGCGTCTGCAGACGCTGAGCCGCGCGCAGACGCGCCACCACGCGTCATTCGTGGATCGACCGCTGGCGCCGGCGTGGCGCCACTTCGCCGTCGCCAACTCCACCTGCGTCGGCGTGTGGCCGAAGCCGGCGTCGGGAGCGCGCTCCGCCGGCCGCGCCGAGGACGCGTGGTGCTCGCGGGCGGCTGCCGGCCGGCTCGCGGACCTGGAGTTCCGCTGGCGCCACGACCTGCACCTCTTCCCGGACGCCTTCCGCCGACTGAGCGAGGCGTGCTCGCGGGGCGGGCGGTGTCCGGACGTGCTCGTGGTGAACCAAGGGCTGCACTTCTTGACGCGGGGCGGCGCCAGTCTGCGGCTGGCGCAGTACGCTGACGCGGTGCGGTCGGCGGCCACCCTGATGCGCCAGCTCGCGTCGCGCGGCGTGCGCGTCGTCTGGATGCTCGAGCAGCCGGCCAACCCGATCTTCGCCGGCGACAGCCTCAACGACGACATGCTGGTGCTGAACACGCTGCTGCTGGAGCTGCTGGCTGGCCCGACGGCACGGCCCAGTGGCCTGCACGTGTGGGTGTCCGGCGCCAGCGCCGTGACCCGCTTCTGGACGGACACGTGTTTCGCCCGCATGCCGTACGTGAGCGGCGTGGAGGCCGTGTTCTGCGCGCTAGAGAACTACCACGTGCCCAATGTCACCCTGACGGTGCTCACGGACCAGCTGATGCAATTCGTCTGCACGAACGCATAGAAACGTATAGGAATGTAGGAAGTGTTGGTTGGTTATTGGTTTTACGACACGTCGACCGTTGAGTCATGTAGCGTCGCCAATCTCTCACGCCGATTGGTCGCGGGCGAAGAGTAGCGACAGGTGAGACTCGGACCCACAACCTTTCGATTGTGAGACGAGCATCTTACCCCTAGACCACTCGTCCCCAATGTAGGAAGTGTATATACCTCTATATATATATATATATATATATATATATATATATATATATATATATATATATATATATATATATATATATATATTCACTGTTCATTGAACAACACCGCGGAACAGTCATCGACTTCTTTCTCAAGAAGTAGGTTCCTGATCTGTCACGATAGGCCTTCCATCATGTGTGTGCTCATCATGTGTGCTCATTCATAAGCAGAGTTAGTGATATATGTAGGATATGCATTATGTTGTCGACGTTCCATCCTCCAACGAACATTTTCAAGACGAAGTTAAAGGGCAAGGCCTGTCGAATCAGGTTGGACAATAGCGTCAGCTGCTCGGGTATCGTTTGAGTAATAAAATATAACCTTTATCGTTACTTTTATTATCAACTCAGCACCTCCTGGTATCTTGAAGGTCGTATATTTTCTTTACACGTAATGTCTAAAACCCAGAAGCATCTAAGAGCCATTCTTCGTTGTATTAAACTATGTTGTATAGAGTTGTGTTTCACGAAAGCTACTTTTTCTATTGTCACAACAATTCTGCACTGTAATTGGTGAACTTGTCGCGCGCACAGATGAGAAACTGATATAGACCACAATAACCACATGCGTCATATATGTAGCTAAATGACACACCAGCAGCTGATTGCTATTGTCCACGGCTGAGCCAAATAGTCTTCGCCAAAGCGCCTTCGAAATCATCGATAAATCGGCGAGTTTGCTTCAGGCAAATTCACCGGTTGAAAATGACAGGGCGCGCGTGCTGCTATGCTAGCGAAGCTCCCGTGGGAAGGTTTTGATATGTGAATATAAATGCAGCTGAATTCGGTATTCGGTCAAAGGGATAGAGGTCTGAGGTCATCAGTTCTGAAAACAAGCAAATACACACGTGCGATACATACGTGTACACGTACGATACATCAAGGGCGTCGCCACCGGGGGGCAGGGGGGCAGTCGCCCCCCCTGTCGTGAGACTGGGGGGCGCCGCCCCCCCTGAAATTTGAGGAGGCCCCTATCCGGAAATGCACAGGAAAAAAAGTGAGCAAGGAGGCCGACGAGACATGAGAGGAGGCCTCCAAGACGTGAGAGGAGGCCCCTAATTCGAAGAAGGAGTCACCTAGGAGAAGATAGCAGGCCCCAGAAATCAAGAGAGTACCAATAATTGGCACTGAGGCCCCCAGGAATGCAAAGGAGGCCCCCAGGATTGCAAAGGAGGCCCCCGTGATTACAAAGGAGGCCCCCAGGATTGTAAAGGAGACCCCCAGGATTGCAAAGGAGGCCCCCAGGATTGCAAAGGAGGCCCCCAGGATTGCAAAGGAGGCCCCCGTGATTACGAAGGAGGCCCCCAGGATTGCAAAGGAGGCCCCCAGATTCCAAAGGAGGCCCCCGTGATTACGAAGGAGGCCCCCATGATTGCAAAGGAGGCCCCCAGGATTGCAAAGGAGGCCCCCGTGATTACGAAGGAGGCCCCATGATTGCAAAGGAGGCCCCAGGATTGCAAAGGAGGCCCTCAGGATTGCAAAGGAGGCCCCCAGGATTGCGAAGGAGCTCCCCAGGATTGCAAAGGAGCCCCCAGGATTGCAAAGGCCCACAGGATTACAAAGGAGGCCCCCAGGATTGCAAAGGAGGCCCCCAGGATTGCAAAGGTCTCCAGGATTGCAAAGGAGGCCCTCAGGATTGCAAAGGAGGCCCCCATGATTGCAAAGTAGGCCCCATGATTGCAAAGTAGACCCCCAGGATTGCGAAGGATGCCTCCAGGCTAGCGAAGGAGGCCCCCAGGATTGCAAAGGAGGCCCCCAGGATTGCGATGGAGGCCCCCAGGATTGCAAAGGAGGCCCCCAGGATTGCAAAGGAGGCCCCCAGGATAGCAAAGGAGGCCCCCAGGATTGCGAAGGAGGCCCCCAGGATTACAAAGGAGGCCCCCAGGATTGCAAAGGCCCACAGGATTACAAAGGAGGCCCCCAGGATTGCAAAGGAGGCCCCATGATTGCAAAAGGACTCCAGGATTGCAAAGGAGGCCCCCATGATTGCAAAGGAGGCCTCAGGATTGCAAAGGAGACCCCCAGGATTGCAAAGGAGATCCCCAGGATTGCGAAGGATGCTCCAGGTAGCGAAGGAGGCCCCCAGGATTGCAAAGGAGGCCCCCAGGATTGTAAAGGAGGTCCCCAATTGCAAAGGAGGCCCTCAGGATTGCAAAGGAGGCCCACAGGATTGCAAAGGAGGCCTCCAGGATTGCAAAGGAGGCCCACAGGATTGCAAAGGACGCCCCCAGGATTGCAAAGGAGGCCCCCAGGATTGCAAAAGAGGCCACCAGGATTGCAAAGGAGGCGCCCAGGATTGCAAAGGAGGCCCTCATGATTGCAAAGGAGGCCCCCAGGATTGCAAAGGAGGCCTCCAGGATTGCAAAGGAGGCCCCATGATTGCAAAGGAGGCCCCCAGGATTGCAAAGGCCCACAGGATTACAAAGGAGGCCCCCAGGATTGCAAAAGAGGCCCCCAGGATTATCAAGGAGGCCTCCAGGATTGCAAAGGAGGCCCACAGGATTACAAAGGAGGCCCACAAGATTGCAAAGGAGGCCCACAGGATTATCAAGGAGGCCCCCCGGATTGCAAAGGAGGCCCACAGGATTGCAAAGGAGGCCCCAGGATTGCAAAGGAAGCCCCCAGGATTGCAAAGGAGGCTCCCGTGATTACAAAGGAGACCCCCATGATTGCAAAGGAGGCCCCAAGATTGCAAAGGAGGCCCACAGGATTATCAAGGAGGCCCCCTGGATTGCAAAGGAGGCCTACATGATTGTCAAGGAGGCTATCACATCAAATATATCACATCAAGACCTTTAATAAAAAAGAACTCGATGTCCAAAAGTTCACACCGAGATTCGATCGAATGGACCCCAGCACCGGAAAATTAAGAACAGTTCCGGCAAAAATTACCCGGAGGGCTTTTATACTCCGAAAGGTGCCATCGGCTGAAAAAAAACTCCTTCGGTGGCCGCAGTGGCATATCAAAGGGGCAAATGCCCCCTCCCTCCTAAGAGGGATATGCTCCCAAGAATCGAGCCGAGGCTTTCAAAAGTCGCGCTGGGGCCACAAAAATTCGCGTCGGTCCACCAGAATTCGCGTAGGGACTCCAAGTAAATACGGCGGGCCCCAGAAAACTCTCTCCGCCAGGCCCGAAAATCTGCAGCAGGAACCGCCAAGATCGTGTTGGGGCCACAGCTAAGTACAACGCGCCCCGCAAACTCGAACCGGTCCCACCAAATATCGCGCTCGGACCCACAATTCCCATCGGTAGTACCACAAATTTGGTCTGGGCATACAAAATTCACGTCGGGGCTGCCAACAATTGGCGTCTAGGGCTCCACATAAGCACCGTGTGACCCCCAAAGTCGCATCGGTATCCGAAAAAGAAAGCCGGAGCCCTCCAAAATAAGGAGGGATTCCAAAAAAAGTCCGGGTCAGGAAAATGGTTCTGGAGCACCGAACATATCATCAGATGCCTTGACAAATCGCGTACGGCATCGAAAAACATACCGGAGCTCGAAGAAAATCTTGGTGAGATGGAAAAACATGGCGCCAGGAACTCGAAAAATCAGGCCGAGATTCGGAATTTAAAGAAAATTCAGAAGAGGTCCACAAAAATCGCGTTGAGCCCAGATAACTGGCGTTGGGTCCCCGGAACCACGCGCCTGGACGCGATAAGTTGCGCTAAGACCCAGAAATACCGCACCGAAGACCCAAAATCGTACTGGGCCCCACAAATGTGCGTCAGAAGCACCAAATAAACACAGCGGGACCCTAAGAGCACAACGGGGACCGAAATTGTAACTGGCCCTCCAAAGCGTGGTCTCGCAAAAAGCGACAGGGCCCTAAAACATGCGTTGCATCCATAAATAACACAGGCACACAGGGGACATGCGACCGCACAAGGACCTGAAAAGAGGCTGGGGTCGCAATAAGCAACATGGTCCCAGAACGAACAAAAATACCGGGCACTAAATAAATACATTGAGATCATTGAAAGCGCCCCGACAACTAAGAAAAATCATCGGTGCACAAAGAAGCAACAAACCCTAAAACGAGCAGGGGTTTCGAAAATGCGTTGGGCCTCGAACAAAAATGGATTGGAACCCTAAGACACATCCGTAGACGAAGAAATACGAAACGGGTCCAAAGAAGTGCACTCAGGCAGGGCCTCGGTTCGGTAGCCAACCTGGAAGCATGTTTAATCAAAGATATGAGGTGCATCAAAGCTCAGCGGGTATCCGCATTTCTTCATCATAAAATATGGGAAGTAGGGAACTAGTGATCGAATTTAATTAATCGAATTTTCGCAGCCAACGCCCATACAAAGCATTTCATCACGTCAGATAAGGCGCAAGTCTATCATGTGGCAGCAATTAGCAAAGTGTAGGAGGCCCAGCAGAATCCGTAGCATCGCACGAAGTGTGGCGAATGCGCCGAATGCGCAAGATGGGTATGCACATGCACTAACGCTGGTGTCGTGGCGACCGGGCACTATGAACTGGAATGTCTGAAATTGGTAAATTTTACATTTTAAAGTGAGCTGCGTAGGTGTAATTTCAGCAGTGCAAGGTGACTTGTCAAGGGATACCAAAAGAATACATTCGAACAGGGTGGGGGAGCCAGGGTTGAAATCCGACGAATCAGAAACGATAGTGGTAGATTAGGCCCCTCGACCGGATAATTTAGTTGGTCACTAATTATTTTACATAAAAAGGTCCCCTTTGACAAAATAGTGGTCGAAATCGGAAGACTTTTTATTGAGTAGGTAGACCCCTCCAAATACGTTTGCCCCCCTCCCCTTGACGCAAATATAAGTACGTCACTGGTCCCCCAATAATTTTCAGAAACATACGCGCATGGAGCAAAGCCAACATTGAGGGGCAAATTCCCCTCACAAGCATACAAAACAACACCGATGCCAGATATTAAATGAGAGAAATGAAGTTTTTAAATGTATTTTCTTCCTACACAATTGTCTTCTGTGATTACAGCCTGTATGATTAGAGCTTCCCAGCTTCAATACCTTCTCAACGACATAATTTACAAAACGGTACAGCACAGTGAAAACCATGGGCGTGACTGCGTGGAATTTGAAGGTTTTGCATTATTTGTGCATTGTCATTGTTACATTGTTGCATTGTCATTGTTACATTGTTGCATTGCCATTGATGCATTGTTGTTCAATGCTTGTTCTTGCCGTGAATTTATTCGCGGAGGATTTATGACTTTAGCTTCTGTGCCAAGTGCCTTGCAGCCAGCACCAAATGTTATAAAAATAAATAAATTCCTAAGATGATCAGAAAACCAATTCAATCCACTTCTCGTTGTCACCTTCGCGAAATTGTCGTCCTGGGACTGAGAAATTATCGTTTAAGCTTGTTTATGAGATCAAGCTGGTGGGAATGACTAACAGTAGTGATGAACCTAGCGATATTCAGTTAAACTTGGTGGACATAGAAATGGGTTGATCAATGGGATATTATTTTTTGATATTTTGAGCATATATTTAAGATATGCTCAGCACCAGCCCCACCAGCCCGCTGTAATCTGGAGGCCAGCGGGAAGATTCTTCTCGTCGATAAAGCATAAAGATATTGGTTTGTTTTGGCACTGACGTATTTATGCACGTTTGCTTATTTATACCCTGGTATGACTCAGTTCTCAGCGAAAAAAAAAGATTCTTGGTATTGCGCTTTGCGTAAATGATGCACATGCCAAGAACAAACAAGACATCAATATGAAGCCATGTTCCCCATTCTAGAACCATACTAAGAGCCTAAAAAATCAATAGGAGGCCCTAACACAGTGGAGGCCCCCTTTCGGGAGCAGGAGGCCCCCTATCAATATTGCCCCCTGGAAGAATTTCGTGGCGACGCCACTGCGATACATACGTGTACACGTACGACACATAATGTACTCACATTTTAATTGCACACAATGAAGAAGGCAAATACAAAAGCAAGAAAAATGTCGTTGGGACATAGTTGTCACTCGCCCATGGGCACGGCAACAGCCCAGGGCATCAGAGTAGACCCACCCCTCGCCCTACCGCCTAGTGATGAACTGTGAGCAGTCATCAAACAAGTGTGTCTAGTGCATTGGTCTGGTAATTGATGGAAAAGTCAATCTCACTAATAAACACCACTGCCGGGACTTGGAGGCGGCGCTTATCAATGGCTGTGGTGAGAATCTTGATGTTCTGAATCATGTCGGGGCGTTTCAGGTGACTGGAATGGTCGTGTTCGGTGCGAGTCTGAGGCTTGCTCTGTTGCAAATGCATTGCATGCGGTGGCTTCTCAGAACCTACTTAAGAAGCAAGTCCAATGCCCGTTCCGCGATTGTATTCGATGACAAGTGCATAGATAATGACCTAATGTTGTTGTCTTGGCCCGACCTGCTCAATAAGCTCGGACCCCAAGCGTGTAATATATATGCTGTCGGAAATCATGGTGATTACCATAGCATACTTTGATTTGACCTTTAAACAAAAACTTGGGACCCCAGAATATGACTAAAAACTACAAAGATTTTTCCACCTTGATTTCAGATGTACAACCTTTCAAAGAAAATATTTCCTCCCGGCCATTCAAAGATACTTCCCGCGTTCCTGCGACTTGGTCACGCAGCGTGTCATGCCAAACGCGTTGGGTGAATGAAAGATATTTAGCAAAAAAAAGCAGCTGAGATCGGTTCAACACTATAAATGTTTCAGGGGCATTCACGGCACATAAATAAATTAACAGAGCAGAGATGACGATCTTCAGTCACAATTTAGCATAATTATAACGGTAATTTCTAGTTTTATTTTAGTAAGATTGTGCTTGGGTTCCAAAAGGCAGAGTTGCATACGATGTAAGTCTGGATGCGACAGTGAAGGTGTTAATACCTATCACCTAGCAGAGATTAAGGCGATTTTGAAGGGGTCTCTTATGTTAGGCGTTATATGTGCTGAACGCCTTGATGCACGTGCCGCGTTGCCGCGCTCGTTTTCAGATGGCTCCAAGGATACATTTGCCTGGAGGTGCTCGTGAGGCACCCATGTCAGCTTATTCATTAGCCCTCGGACCGTACATTGTAAGAACATTTCAGATACGTCACCATGGTATATTAGGGACATTAAATACCATGCTATTGTGATAAGTGGGAAAGGTTGGATGAGTATTGGGTGGTCGCTATATGTAGCATTCCATTTCGATTAACATATTACTTGGTAACTTCCCAACGTTTCATTGCAACACCCTTGTCAAGAGCAAATAGGCGATCTAACTGTCTGCCTTGACCGCCTATTTGTCATTGGGCAAGGTATTACACCGAAACGTTGGGTAATTATGAAGTAACGTTTGAACTTAAATGTGCTACTATATATAACGACCATGCCACATTATTGCATTGTTTCCTTGACAGTTGCACAGTGCACCAGTATAGCCAGTACATTTAGCGTCATCATGTACACAGGACATGGCTAGTTTAGATAGTATCTCATAAAACAGGGTAACCAAGCACCTTCCACTGCATCAAACACAACCCTGCTAAACAACAGTCGTAGTACCGCAGCTATACATTTTGTACGTGTAATTTTCAATAATCCTCGCCATCTTCTCCCTCCGCCTCAACCGAATCCATGCCAACCTCTTCGAAATCTTTCTCAAGAGCGGCCAGGTCCTCCCGCGCTTCTGTGAACTCGCCTTCCTCCATGCCTTCTCCGACATACCAGTGCACAAACGCACGCTTCGCGTACATTAGGTCGAACTTGTGGTCTAATCTCGCCCAGGCCTCGGCGATGGCGGTGGTGTTGGAGAGCATGCATAAGGCGCGCTGTACCTTGGCCAGGTCGCCGCCAGGCACCACCGTCGGCGGCTGGTAGTTGATACCCACCTTGAAGCCAGTGGGGCACCAGTCGACGAAATGGATGGTGCGCTTGGTCTTGATGGTGGCGATGGCGGAGTTGACGTCCTTGGGCACCACGTCGCCGCGGTACAGCATGCAGCAGGCCATGTACTTACCGTGGCGCGGGTCGCACTTGACCATCTGGTTGGCCGGCTCGAAGCAGGCGTTGGTGATTTGAGCCACAGACAGCTGCTCGTGGTAGGCCTTTTCGGCAGAGATGACCGGCGCGTACGTGGTCAGCGGGAAGTGGATGCGTGGGTACGGCACTAGGTTGGTCTGGAACTCGGTCAGGTCGACGTTTAGCGCTCCGTCGAAGCGCAGCGATGCCGTGATTGAGGAGACGATCTGGCCGATAAGCCGGTTCAAGTTGGTGTATGTGGGACGCTCGATGTCAAGATTTCGTCTGCAGATGTCGTATATTGCTTCGTTATCGACCATGAAGGCGCAGTCAGAGTGCTCCAGTGTGGTATGCGTGGTCAGAATGGAGTTATACGGTTCAACCACGGCTGTGGATATTTGGGGAGCGGGGTACACGGCGAACTCTAGCTTGGACTTCTTGCCATAATCAACACTTAACCGCTCCATTAAGAGGGAAGTAAAGCCGGAACCGGTACCTCCACCGAAACAGTGAAAGATCAGGAATCCTTGAAGGCCAGTGCACTGGTCAGCCAGCTTTCGAATCCGGTCCAGGACCAGGTCAATGATCTCCTTGCCGATTGTGTAATGTCCGCGAGCATAGTTGTTTGCGGCGTCCTCCTTGCCAGTGATGAGCTGCTCCGGGTGAAACAGCTGACGATATGTGCCAGACCGCACCTCGTCCACCACGGTCGGCTCCAGGTCCACGAACACGGCACGTGGCACATGCTTGCCGGCGCCCGTTTCGCTGAAGAAAGTGTTGAAACTGTCGTCTCCACCACCGACAGTTTTGTTGGACGGCATCTGGCCATCAGGCTGAATGCCGTGCTCTAGGCAGTACAGCTCCCAGCAGGCGTTGCCGATCTGAACACCTGCCTGGCCGACATGAATAGAAATGCACTCACGCATAGCGAATGTTCGTTGAAAATTAAAGATAATAAAATCATAAGTTTACAAAATCGACTTAGGCAGAAGACGAGTTACGCAGCCTTCTGTTTACAGGATAATTTGGAACTCGGGTACCTTTGGTGTAAACAAAACTAAAAATGACCGTCGTAGAAAGTGTTCCAGCACTTAATTTCTCAAAGCAAATCGCGTGCTTTATAAGCGTTTTCTTATTGGTGAATGATTCCCGCATTACCGGGAACAAAGTTGGTGTCTCGAAGCCTTCACGACCTCATAATATTGGGGAGGGCCAATATCGAGTCAGGTTGGACAATAACGTCAGCTGCGGGGGTGTCGTTTAGCTACACATATGACGCATGTGACGATTATGATCGATATCAGTTTTTTATATGTGCGCTCACCAATTGAACCAATTACAGTGCAGTATTTTTGTGACAATATCCAAATAGTTCTTGCCAAAGCGCCTTCGAAATCCATCGATCAATCGGCGAGTTTGTTTCAGGCACATTCACCCGTTGAAAATGATATAGGGCGCACTTGCTGCCATGCCAGCGAAGCTCCCATGGGAAGGATTTGATATGTGAATCCAAAAACAGCTGTTCTATAGAGTTGCGTTTCACGAAAGCTATTCTTTCTATTGTCACAACAATTATACACTGTAATTGGTGAACTTGGTGCGCGCACAGATTAAAAAAAACTGATATCGATCACAATCGCTACATGCGTCATATATGTAGCTAAACAACACCACAGCAACTGATTGCTATTGCGTGTAAAGAAAATATACGTCATTATGTCATTATGCTATGTTACCTAACTCAAAGCCACCTTTTTCGTGTTATTTTGCTCACAACCTGAAAAGCAAGCATTTGCACAGAAAATGAGTGGTCCCTTCATCTTAGTCACATTCATAAGCGTTGCATTGGAATAATAAATTCCAAGAATTCATAAATATCCTAAAACACAAATTTACGAAAAAGAACATAAAAAATCAATCAAATAACATTTTCAACAAGCACATAGTTTTTTGTGACAATGCAGATGTAGGTCATACTCCCTCCCTTCAACAAAATATTGGAAGTATACAGAAAAGGTGTTTTGTGTGGGGCAGCATATATTGAAGAATTATGTAATATTACAATAAAAATGTAGCCTAACCTAACATAATCTACTGATGTTAGATCACCTAAACCTACTGATATTGGATCACCTAATCCTACTGATATTGGATCACCTAATATCACTATATCCAGGGGTGTCGATTTGTATCCTTTTGTGGGGGCCATGACCCCACCAATGTTGATCTTGCCCCCCCCCAATGGTGATTTGGACCCCCAATAACCTATGCTATTTTTATGCTGATAAAAAAGCTAAAGGAAAAAAAGAAGAAAAACACCATGTTAGGTACATAGAAAACTTAGTTGATGTTAACCAGCACATTTTGTACTGAAAAGAAACAGATTTGGATTAGATAGTGGACTGACTCTCCACCTTTTGCTACAAAATTCAAAATTGTGTGCAAAAAAACTAAATAGCTGGATTTCCATCCACTATGGAAGGAAAACTTACATCATAAAATGTTGAGATTAGATGATGCTGATGCATTTTAAACCAGATTGCCTGAAAAAAATATGTTAAGCCACAAAACAACAATTGCATTGTCATACTGATGTTTTTACACACCACCAATGACAAAACCACATGCATATGGAGCTTGAACAGGATTCATTCCATTCTTAATTTCCAGTCATTGTCAAACTTGCATACAATCCAGTCCAGTGAAGAACAATCACAGTTATCATTGCGATTGTGGATATACAAACTATAATTATCTTCAGCAGCTCACCCATCACACTATCAGCTTGATATTTACCTAGGTCGGTACCTACCTACATTCCCAATGACAATGTGCATGCATTCAATATTGATATGGGGAAACCCAGTCTCAAACTGAATCAACGAGAGCCATATGTGGGCCAATCTGCCAATTTATGATACCCTGAAAGATAAAAGTCAGCGAGAAACTGCATGGACACTGCATTATAATTGGTATTCCTAAAGAAAGCAAAAAGAAAGCTATGGCTCACATGACTTCTAAAGCAAATCTTACAGTCATACAAGACCAAAGCTATACAAGAAATAGCCTTGACAAGACCAATGTCTGGTAGTGCGCATTAAACGCCACAAAAAAATACCATTATTTTAAAATGTACACAAAAGTTCGCCTTCAGCCTTGGTGATGTCACATCTTTTCCCCCACATATTGCAGAAATTGGTAGCATCAGGCATGTTTAAATTTCGCTGCGCATGGGGTGGGGGCGGGAGTGATTTTTAGGCGTGCCGGACCGTAGAGGTCATTTGCGCCGCCTTTAAAGCGAGTACGCTACATGTCTGTCTATAAAAGCGAGTGTTTGCGATCAAGGTGCAGGCAGGTGGACGTTTACGTTAAGGTAATTTTACGTTATAGTTTGTGTGATATTTTAGGTGCTGAAGACGGGGCTGGGATGGGGACATCTCCCTGATGTCTAAATGGTTTTAATTTTACTTTTCTCCTCCACAAAGTAATTTGTAGTTTGGGTGGGGATGGGGCTGCGCATGAGACATATGAAGTTTATGCATTGCCCATATAGTTTTGCACGTTATATGATTGTTTTATCGACAAAGCGGAGGACTACCCTGTATTTGTATTTTGCATGCTGGCGCAGCTAGGCATAGTCCGAGAATGCTTTCATTGAGGCGTTTGAGTGAGGAAAGACAATACTACCCAACAATAGCCAGTAATTAGCAGCAATATAGTAATTACGTGTTTGAAGTTGCAAATTTCCTGTCTCCCTCCTTGACAAAATAGAATTGGGGTATAGCGGACACCGGTCGTGATGTCTGTTCTTCAGAACATCCCAAACCGTAGCATCCAAAGACAAAAAGCCCAAGTACAAAAATCCCAGAAAACTCAAACTAGCGATTGTGGTCGACAAATATGACGGAGGTGAGACATTTGTGGTGTAATTGCACGCGATGTTTAATTCGGTGGCCAATCTCATGTGACGTCGCGCTGCTTCATTTTTTATACACCACAACTGGTGTGTCTGCAGATTGGTGTGATTTTAAGCAGTGAATAACTTGCTGATATTTAATTCTCAAAGAAACAATAGGGGAAGAAGTTGGCAAGTAAGCTTCAACAAGTCCAGTTCACGCCTTTTTCTGATTTATGCACGGTGTTTCTATATTAATGCCAGATACCTAACTATCTGCCTACCATATTTGAGTATTATTGTGCTTTAAGGTGGCAACAAGACAAGTTTTTACACACATTTTCCTCCATAGAGCAAACGAATGGGTTAGATTTGGTGGTAAATTTGTGCTTTAAGATGTTTTATAATTATTGGAACTGATCATTCGAATGCAATGTTTATGAATGATGAGACTAAGATATATGGACTAAGATGATGGGACCACTCTTTTTCTGTGCAAATGCTTACTTTTCAGGTTGTGAGCAAAATAACACCAACAAAGGGGCTTTGAGTTAGGTAGCATAGCATAAAAGAAATGTATTAAAAAAAATTCAGCATAACCTAACCTAACCTAGCCTAACCTCCCTTTGGATAAAAAAATCGAAACAAATAAATTAGGAAAAGTTAAAGCATTTTATTTTCTGAAAATTTTCGAAATTTCAAAATCGAACCCAACCTAACATAGCTTAACATGAGTTGCTTTTGAAGAAAATAATATTTGTTAATTTGCAGTTGAAGGCGTTTTTATTTATTTATTTGGAATTTTTCTTCAGAATACCATGTTCATGAGGGTGACTAAGATGATGGGACCACTTATTTTCTGTGCAATTGCATTTTTTTATTCGAAAAAAATTGAAAAATTTGTCAACTTAAATAACCTAAACTGATCTAACCTAAACAAACCTAACCCATTTGTTTGCTTTATAGAGACAAATGTGTGTAAGAACTTTTCTTGGTTGGTTGGTTGGTTATTTGGGCTTACTGCCGCATTGACTGTGTTGGTCATACAGCTCCCATAAACAACTTTTCTTGTTACCACCTTAAAGCACAATTATACCGAAAAGTGTCCCAAACATTTTACAAACATTTTTACAAAAATTGATTTTTTTTTAAAAAGCAGCTGAGGTTAGGCAGGTTGGGTTAGGTTTCTTTTTTAATGTTGAGAAATTTCAGAATATAAATTGCTTCCTGACATTTTCTAATTTTACTTTTGGAATTTTGTGTTGTCAAAAGTTAGGTTAGGCTAGGCTAGGTTAGATTTTTGTTGCAGTAAAAAACATTTCTTTTCATATGTTACCTAACTCAAAGCCCTTTTTGTGTAAGGTATGGATTCACTAATGAGTGAATCCATACCATTCCCACTGGAGGCGAAAAGCTCCATCATAACCTTACTTCTATAACGTATATCACAAGAACCCATCTCGATTATACTGCTCACTCAGGACACTATAGAAGTAATTCAATGAAAGTGTTACTTCATTACCTGCATTGTTAATGCAAACAGAAATAATTCCTTTGAATCATATGTAATGTCCTTCACAATGCTGCTCCATCCACCTCTAACTAACACACCGGGAGCGCTAAATAAAAGCATAACGGAGGCCCTCAGGGCACACCAGGGCCATGAGACCGCACGAGGCTTCAAAAACAGGCTGGTCCCTCAAAAATGGAATTGATCGTAAACAAGAAACAAATAGACCGGATACTAAATAACACATCGGCGTCTTCGGAAATGCGCCGATACAACAAAAATATCATCGGTGTATAAAAAGGCAACAAAGCGCCGGGTCCCGAACATGTGCCGGGCCCCAAACAAAAATTGGCTGGAGCCTTAAAAGGCATCCATAGAAGAAGAAAAACGCAACGAGTAAAAAAAAACAACACATAGCTAGGGTCGCGGCTCGTTAGACAATCTGAGAGCTTATTTAACCAAAGAGATGAGGTGCGTCAAAGCTCATTGTCTCCGGATTTCTTAATCACGAGAAAATGTGGGAAGAAAAGAACTAATACATCGAATTGAATTTATCGATTGGTTTTCCAGCGAGCCGCCATACCAGGCATTCCACATGTCAAATGTGGCACAAGACTATGTGACAGTAATTAGCAAAACGTGGGAGACCTACCAGAAACCGGAGAAGCGCACGCAGAGTGGCGAATGCGCCGACTGCGCAAGGCGGGTGTACACGTGCACGAACTTTGGCGTTTTGACGACCGGGTGTTATTAATTTGAATGCCTGATATTACCAAATTTTACATTTTTCAATGATTTGTTCAGGTGTAATTTCAGCAGTGTGAGGTGACTTTTAAGGGATACCAAAAGAAATACCTTCAAACAGGATGGGGGGGGGGGCAGGTAGGGTTGAAATCAGGTGATTCAGAAATAACGGTGGTATATTTGGTCCCCTCCGCAGGACAGTTAATTTGGCCACTAATTATTCTACAACAAAAATATAAAGAACCCCCTTGAAAAAATACGTTGGTGGA